>JAJGOT010000042.1:807500-1055000 GCA_022457155.1 Cladopsammia gracilis
TCTCTTTCCATTCACTACACTCGGCCCTGTCAGAATGTTTTATAGTGGTAGGCAGGGTAATAGAAGTAGTAGGCAGTAAGGGCTAGAGATGTATTTTGTTATTAGTCATGATTTGTGAACTCCAGTGTGAATTAGACAGCAAATAATTGACTGTAGACAGCAAAATTGCCGGCTGCCAGCACATTTTGACAGGGCTGTAAAAGTACTTTGCTACATTAATGCCTGTTACCCCATCCAATGTTGTAAGATTACAGCAACAGACCTGAGACAACAAAACACAACATTGTCTTGGGAATTGGAGGTTGGGAATAAGGGGGGTGGGGCTTGTAAATACTGATATTTTTAACCATGTATAAATAAAGATTTTGATTGATTGATTGATTGATTGATTGTCTAGAAGAAACTGAGGTTAATAAAATGACAATGTGTCAACTATATTGTCACTTATTGTAGCTGCACATTCTTGACCATTTCACTTTGAGAACTATTAAGTGGAAGAAATGGTTTATAACCCTCAAGGAAAGAATGCAGAAACTGAGGGAGAAGCAGACAAGAAGTCAAGAAAGGAAAGAAAGTGGGAAATAGGATGAATAGTTGCATGATATATTTGAATGGTCAGTTAAGCCTCCAGCTAAAACCACCAAGTAATAGGGCAACTTTATATTTAATGGTGCATGACATTTAATGCTTTGCCTTAAAATAAGATCTGCAAATGACCTCAAGGAGTTCAAGATCCTGGTGAAATGCCATCTACGCTCTACGTGTTCTTAGCTTTGTGTATAAATTATTTTGTATTTTTTTTTTCCTATTTTGCTCGCAATTATTATGTTTGTATGTACTGTCAGTAATAATTTTATCAGTTGTTGAATTTGTTGAGTTCTGTTTAAACTAGCTATATGTGCTAATAAGATGTCCCTGGATAAATAAATAATTAAACAAAAAAATAAAAAATAAATAAAAAACTGCATTATTTTTTTAAAACCTATCAGAAGTGCCTACTTTTATTACTACTGTTTAATTTAAAGTAATGGTTTGAATGCTTTAAATTAACAGAGGGTGAAGCAAGTGGCACTGAGGAAAGCGAATCGGAAGAAGAAGTCATTGAAGATGGAGTGACAGTCAAAAGAAAGAAGAAACACCGTAGAAAAAGTAAGTACTTCAAGTGCAAATATATATGAGTCATGGGATGATCCACTAAGTTGGCAAAACTAGTAACAAACTGCTTGGCAAAAAGTATGGGAAATGTATAATTTTTATGTAATTGATGCTTACAATTGTTTGACATGGTCTTTGAGAGAGCCAACTGAAAGCAGCTCTCAGACAATAACTATTACAACATCAGATAACTTGGAAATTGAAATTTGTGACTCCACCCACCATGACATGAAGTCGGTCTTCAATCTGTGGGTAAACATTCCCATGTGATCATGTAAGCAACTAATTAATGTACCCCACTTAACCCTTTCAATCCCAGAGTCAATAATGGAGACATGTAGCATAGTTCTAATCAATCTTTGTCTGCCGACGTAATCCTATGGTGTGACCATTCAAATGAAACCTCTTCAGCAGTACTTTTGCAGGGTACCATTTGTTCTAACTTTTGAGTCTGTTGATGAAATCCTATGGTGTGACCATTCAAATGAAACCTCTTCGACAATACTTTTGCATGGTACCATTTGTTCAAACATTTGAGTCTGTTGATGAAATCCTATGGTGTGACCATTCAAATGAAACCTCTTCAACAATACTTTTGCATGGTACCATTTGTTTGTCAGTATTTTACAAAATGAAATTTAGATCTCTCATAAGCAATTAGCCCTTCTGGGTAATCCCTTCTTCTGGTATATTGTTGGTTGCTTACAAGAGGTTTAAATTGACTCCATCAGGCATGCATGCTCTTCCACCTGAGAAGGTAGCTGAGCTGAGAGCCAAGATAGAAGCTGAAAGAGAGCAATTGAAACAGAAGACAGACATGGCAGAGGAGGAGAGAAACAAAGCTGCTTCTGAACTGGAGAAAAGAGAACAAGATATCAAGGAATCGGAGTAAGAACCGCTTCACCTTACTGTGCTGCAAAACTTTGAAGTTCAAAATCAACTGTTTAATGATTTCATTTTTACATGAAACAGTGATGACATTTATGGAAAACACTGGTTGATTTTTAATTTTAGAGTTTTCGGTTAACCAGTGTTGCACTCGTAAACTAACAGACATCTGTGCAAAAAGAGTATATAAAGAAGATTAAGGAGATAGTCAGAGCACTGTTTGATAATAATATTATCTATGTTTAACTTTGTTCTTCAATCTTGAACCTTATTTTCCAAATAATGAAGGCGTTGTATTTTTTCTTTTATTTAGACAAGAACACATAAAGCTTCAAGAAAAACTCAAGGCTGTGGAAAGCAAAATAATTGTTGGAGGAGTGAACTTGGTTTGTGCCCAATGATAAATTATGTGTTGTCCCTTATATGTTTCTATATGCCTGATTGGACTGTTTCTCCAGTTCGGAAATGCAAAAATAAAAGAAAGCTACATCAGTAGTAGCCTCTAACTGTCACAGGTGTCCCCAATCAGTATATCGGTAATTATCATAAAAAAACATAAATTTTATGAGGTGTTTAAAATTGCTACATGTATGTTTGTCAGAAGAAAAAAAGAAGTCTAATCTTCCTAAGTGTTCTTACTAGCTTATAAGGCCAAAAAATAACAGGGTCTTGAATTTACATTAATTCCCATTGATGTGCATGGCTTTTATTTAATCCATTATGCCAAAGATAGATAAGTCTTCCCTCACTGAGATAGGTCTTCCACTAACTACATACTTGTACAAATGACTGTCCTTCTCTGCTTTCAAAACAGCAGGGCATGCAAATAAACTCCTGGACATTAGGTTGCCAAAATTTTCCAAGAGTTTTCCAAGTATTTTTTATGTGGCACCTTAAAATGATGTTTTCGGATGTTATTTCCATTGATTGGTAGTCATATTTGTTTCTTGCAATCTATGACCACTGTTCAACAAAACAAGGATATTTCATCATGTTTTACACTTCAAAACACTCCAGGAGTTTTGGAGTTAATTTAGGCTGCCTTGTCCAGGTGTTTATCCACCCACCATTTTGAACGGTAGAGTCTACCTACTATAGCTCAGAAGGAGGTCAGACACCTGATTGAGAGTTATATGACATATAATGTCGACACTTAGAATTTTATTTTCAATAAATTTTTAAGTGTAAAAATGAAAATCTAAAATCCCCACTCAGGATTGAACCTGTGACATCAACTAGGCTTAGGCTTACATAGCCTACCATACCAGAGTACTACCACCTAGCTTCTTGGGGTGTTTAGGCTATAAACTGCTAACCCTAACCCTAATTAAAGCTAATAAATCAGGCTTAGGTTATGGGTAGTTAATCTGGTTCTTACATTATATATTCTCATTAAGGTGTCCAACCTCCTTCTGGGCTATAGCATTTAGACTCTACCATTTTGAACATGGAGAAGACCCTGGGGGTGAGGTAATTAATGCCTGTCTGCCTTCTCATCTGTCCCATCAACAGGAGAATCCATCATCAAAATAACTTCTCTTAGTACATAACTATACAACATTCTTAACAATAATCTTTCTTGACTATAACAGTTGGAAAAAGCCAAAGAACAAGAACTCCTGTTGGAACAATCTGCGAAAGAACTTTCTGAGAGGCAGGAAAGAGAGAAACAACTGCAGAAGCTTATTGAGGAAAAAGAGGTGTGATCATTGCATCTTAGTTCAATGTGTCAGAAGTTACAAGTTAGTCCCTAAAGTTTTGAAATACTAAAGTATATTCAATAAGATCAGTCAATTTTCCATTAAAGCCAAGCTTGATGTTCTGTTTGGATTATGATCACTATAACTGGAGCCTACATAACATCATCTGAGAATTTGTTGTCAGCTGGATAGCAATAGTGTGAAAGCTGCAAGGCCAACCTGTGAAAACTAAACCACCTTGCAGAAAGTAGTGGTTCCAAACAAAGAATTTAAACTGCAGTCATTTGAGCCAAGAATCTGTTTTTTTATCCAGTTCAACATTTTAACTTGTATCCTGCTTGGTAAAATGGATTTGTACATGTGCCCCTATAATAACAGTTTTAGTAATTACACTGTAAGAAGTGAAGTTAACACAAAGAGGCTTAATTTAAGTTCTCAATGGAAAGTTAAGTGTCATTACACTGCTGAATTTAATTAGCTTTTGCAACAAACTCTTGAGCCCATAAGAAAAATAGATCAATTTGCTGCCAGTTTGATTGTCTGGTAAGGGGAGTGTTGAAAAGCACTGTTGTTGGTGAAATTGAATGACTGTGAGGCAACTGAATAGTGTGTTATTGATTGATATTTTGTGTTTTTCTTACAGCAAGAGAGGATTGACATTGAAGAGAAGTATGCCAATCTGCAAGAAGAAGCTGCTGGGAAAACTAAGAAACTAAAGAAAGTCTGGAGTATGCTTATGAGTGCCAAGTCAGAAGTGAGTGATAAAAACCATCTGCACAGTTAGTCAGTGTTGTACATGCAGCTAAAACAGAGGAAATGACAGGGCAAGTGGCCTGTTGTGGAGCTACAGTACATGTACCTTGTTATATCTTCACAAATCGTGTTTCTCCAGAAAATGCCTATACTCTGCATAAAAAGCTGTTTGGTTTCAATCCACCCTTCCCCCACCCCTATGGAAATTTCATCATTATATATAGTCAACCCTCCTTGGGCTGGGTATGGAAATAACATGGAAGGTAAAGTCGCACACGGGCCACGATGGCCCACACGGCCGGAGCTTAACCCGGTTTCTGTAGCATGAAGCAACTAGGAATATTGCTACTCCCCCCTGGATGGGATGCTAGTCCATCGCAGGGTTACCCCCAGCATTTTGTCGCCGGTACCGATTTATACACCTGGATGGAGAGAGACAGTGTTGAGTAAAGTTTCTTGTCTAAGGAAACAACACGACGGCAGAGACCAGGCTCGAACCACCAACCTTCAGGTTGAAAGTCCGACGCACTAACCACTAGACCACCATGCCATCCACAAAAAACATGGAAGCAGTCACATTATTGTATAATTTATGCAATCACACATGTTAATGTATGCAAATTTTATGAATGAGCAATTAGTTATTAATTTTATCATTTAGTTCTTTGGTTCTTCAAAGTACATGATGCTATTTTCAAATGAACTTATAGGCTTATTGGGCCATACTGTTGATAGCATTAACCACCATCTCATTGCATATTTTTATTATTTTAGATGGCAGATCAACAGCAGGAGCATCAGCGCGAGACAGAAGGTTTGCTGGACAGCATCAGAGAGCTGCGTAAAGATCTGCAGTTTCAAACCTTGCTGATTGAGAGCTTTATTCCACCTGAATTTCAGGTGAGAAATCAATTTTGACACTTGATTTCTATTACTGTTGAGTGTTGTTTTAGTTTGTTCTTCAGAGAGTTATTGAGAGTAGATTAGGCGATGCTAGTCTTGTTCATCTGTAGCTAAAACAATCTTCTCTTGAACAATTCGTGTCATTAAATCCTTAATGTCATAAAAGATCTCTTTAAGTGAAGGCTGTTGTGTTAGACAGATTTCAATGAGGTTAAAGTGTTCATGAATTGTATATACAGTACACATAGAAGCCCAGCCGAAACATTCTTAATGCCTTTCTTGGGTACCATGGGTGATCAGTTTCTTGAGTATCTTGGGTACCCTGGGTGGTCAGTTTCTTGGGTACCCTGGGTGGTCAGTTTCTTGTGTTTGCTGGGTGGTCAGTTTCTTGGGTTACCTGTTTTACCAGGCTTCTGTTGGAAACCTTGAAAGTTTTCAAGTGAACTTATTTTGTTTAAATCAAAGGAGCTAATAGAGCAGCATGTGTCTTGGAATGAAGAGATCGGAGAGTGGCAGCTGGTGAGTGTTATTTTTGTACCATGTTACTCTTGATTTCCATCCATTTTATGGAGGAATGTGGCCACATAGTGATACATGTGGAAAACAGCTGAAAAAAGTCATGCGTCATGTTTGCCGGTCTTTTTTATTAACCTGTGAATATGCAAAGCATTGAATCAATCATAGCAGTGGGACAAAATTTCATTTGATCGCTCAATCAGCTGTTAACATTGCACCCTAGAAATGTAATGGTCACCTACCTTACCCATGGGGATGGCATTGGAGTAAGGGGATGACCACGGACTGGTTAGCTCAGTCGGTAGAGCAGCTCAGTTGGTAGAGCGCCGGACTACCGTGCGGGTGGTCATGGGTTCAAACCCCGGCCGGACCAAAAACCTGGGTTTCAAAATAAGTGGTAAGATCATGCATGCTACCTGTGTGCTAAACATCTGCCTCAGTTCAGATGATTGCATGATTGTCAGTTGACCTTCCTGTAGGGCTGTAGGGGACGTTAAAGATACCTCTTTGCAAAGAGTAGGGGACGTAGTCCTCAGTGTCTGTGGTTTGGCTTTGTTTAAGTTATGGGAGCGCCTGTGTCACATTCGACATTAAATTGCATTGGCAGTCTGGCAAAGTCCTCCGAACAGTGTTGTAAAGCGCATTTGAGTATATTCACATAGAACGAGCGCTTTATAAATGTCTGTAATCTTAATCTTGATCTCATCTTAGGGTGGGGAGTTGTGTAGACACAAAAAGTGAGTGGTCAGGGGAGCAAAATGCTGACCCTCCCAACATTTTGTATTCATGAGTTGGCTCATAGGAGCCTTTGATTAATAATAATTATTAATATTTATTAATATTAATAATTTTTAATATTAATTAATATTAATAATTATTAATATTAATTATAATTAATATTACCCAACTTTGTTTTGTAGAAATTTGTGGCATACACTGGTAATAACATGAGGAAGGTATCTCCAAGCCCTGATCTCAAGGACAAGAACAAAGAGGTAAATTGACACAGTTCATTTGTCAAAATTAATCTATAGAAGAATCATTAACTACAGTGTAAAGTCAAACAAAAAACAGTTTTCCTTGGGTGCAAATTTTTAATATTTTAATATCCAAATTATGGTAATTTTAGTTAGAATAACAGTTATATTATTGTAATAGCAGTTAACATGACACCACAAGCAAAATCACTTCCATTTTAATAGTCCATTTTACAGTTGTGTGCTTGGTGACCTTGCCTTTGAGAGGAAGTGAGGCTGGAGGTGACCTTGCTTTGATACAAACCTTTCTGCCTTTCATATGTTAATAATGCTGTTCTCATGCTAACTAGGTAAATTTACATCTGAAAAGCTCCAAGGTCTGTATCATAACAAGGTCAACTTCAACCTCGCTTCCACTCAAAGGCCAGGACACTAAGAAGACAACTGTAAAATGGTCTATTGTGTATAAATAAAGTTATTGTATTATGCCCCCAATAATTTGGAAAGAGCAAGGGTGCACCCCTTTTGCCAGATGTTTTAAAGTGGCCATCCTGAATGCTTGAAAACATTTTAATTTAATGGGTAAATAAGTTCCTCTAAAATGGTTGTCCATGTGGGCGGCACGGTGGTCTAGTGGTTAGCACGTCGGACTTTCAACCTGAAGGTCGGTGGTTCAATGCCTGGTCTCTGCCGTCGTGTTGTTTCCTTAGACAAGAAACTTTACTCCACACTGTCTCTCTCCACCCAGGTGTATAAATGGGTACTGGCGACAAAATGCTGGGGGTAACCCTGCGATGGACTAGCATCCCATCCAGGGGGGAGTAGCAATATTCCTAGTTGCTTCATGCTACAGAAACCGGGTTTAAGCTTCGGACGTGTGGGCCATCGTGGCTCGTGTGCGACTTTACCTTACCTTACCTATAAGATGCCCAAATACCCTTTTGGCTAAAACCTTGGTGTGGTCAGAAGTTGAATGCATGCTCTCTTTACAATCTGTGTCAAGACCTCTTGAAGTTCATAGTTCTTAATATTTAATTTTATTTTTAGCTCAGTGAAACAGACATATCCAGTGTTTATTTAAGCTATGAACAAATTAACTACTCCATGGGTTATGATGAACCTTCTCCCACAAGGCCAAAGAGCAGTCGACCAAAATCATCTAGACCAAAGACTGCAGGGAGACCCAAGACAGGAAAGAAGTAAGTGACAATAATCTTCAGAAATGCAGTTACATTGAAGCTCACATTAATATTCAGGGTAAAAAAAGCTGGCAATCCAGAGGACAACTTTCAATCATCCTGTCACTTTCAGTCCATGTTTTTCTGTTGCTAATATATTTTTTTGACAATTTTTCTGTCAAGTTTTTGTATAGGGATATGCTGCTAATGACTTGGCTAAATAAATTTAACGCTGAACTCAGTTAGCATTCAATTTTTAAAATCTCTCAGATTTCTTGTAGGTACATTTAAGAACCTTCCTAAATGGCCATGTTTTTTTTTTAAGCAAACACCTCTCTCATGCAAACAGTATTCTGTTTTTTTAGCCCAATCAAGTGACCAACTTTCAGAGTTAATGTTCTTTCTTGTCCGGCAGAAAAAAGTCAGAAGGTGAAGAAGCTGGGAACAAAAGTAAAGACGATGCTGAAAAATATCCACAGTCAAGAAGACTGTTGAGCCCAAAGAAACATTTTGCTTAGTAGTCAAGCTTCAGATAACAAATTTAAAGCCGTTTGTCTTCCAAAGAATTAATGTTCATAACGTTGTGGCATTTTTGTACAGTCATGCTAAGCCATGTAATTTACACCATTCCTTTTGTGCACATGATGGAACTCTGTAATTATTACTTTAAAGTTACTAATGAGAATATTAAAATACAGAGCTCTTATACACAGCAGAATATATCATGTATTCTCCAAAATGCATTTTCATTACAGCATTGTCAAAAACTGTAATAATGCGTGTGTTGTATTATTTCGCTGAAAGATGAACCTGTACATACATCCTGTACATGTGGTCATAAGATAAAGTGACCTTCAATAAATTATTTACACCAACACAAGAACTTTGTTTAATTGACCTTTGCTTGCATCAGTTGGTTAGAATTGTCGATAATGGTAAACACACAGCATCTCTTCTCACTTTCAGTGTCAAATGTTGAGTAAAGTTAAAAGGTTCAAACTTTTGAGTCTACTGATGAAGCGCTGTGGTGTCAGCTCTTTAGCAGGACTTTGCTATGGTACAGTTTAGCGTTCAGTATTTTACAACATAAAATTTGAAATATTTTTCAATTTGAAGTCAGGATAATGTAACTTCTTTCAAAATAGAAGTTGATTTTCTTTTAACCTGATTGTTCTCTTCCGTATATAGAATGGAGGTTTTGAAGCAAATAGTTGTGTAATATTTTTTTTTCAGTCTTTGAGACATAAGACACAACTTTCTGCTGAATAACTTGTTTATTACACGACAGTGAACTCTCAAATCAAAGTTTTTGTTACATTGTTGAACCAGATGATGAGACCGTTTGAACAGGTGGAAACTAAACCTTGTAGACAACTTGTTTATTTTATCAGTGATAAATCAACTTATACACACTTTATTTACATTCACGGCAGAATAATCTATATTGTAAAAAGTCATTATTTTAAGTCCCTTTACAGTGGTCTGTCTGTATAAATACCTCACACCTAACATACAACATGTGCAATAAATATAGTTTCTGTACCTCTCTTCTACAATGATATAGATCTGGATTATTATGGCTGTACTGACTTGGGTAGGAGGAACCATAACATCAGTTGCAAATAAAGTCAAACACAGTTTAAACATGATTAATCAAGCTGAATGGAGGCAGCTAATTTAGCTCACTCACTTTACTGACTGAGGTTAAAAAATATTTTGTGTGATAAACCTGCTATAAATAAATGTCCTAAATAACTGTACTTCTTTTTCTATCATGTATATGATTACATTGCTAAAGGGGCTACATGTATGTCGCAAAGTGTCACGCAAGCCTACAAAGTTAACTTAAAAACGTTGAGCCACCGTTTTTCAAGTTTATGCCATCACCGTGGAAATCAGGCACAATCCATTCAAGCCTGGAGAGCTGAGTGCTCCAAAATGTCTCAAATTGTTGACACGTGTAAATAATCTATTTTTCTTGATTTCCTTTTTGGATATTTTCCTGATTTTGGAATCGTACGGCTTGATATCTCAATGTCTAAAAGTTTGCAGTGGAAATGGATGAAGGTTCTTCTCTGGACCAAGTTAGTTGTTGGGTCTCTTTGGAATCAAGCAAGAAGTTATCAGATTTTCCTCACTTCTAGCACCATTCTGGTATGTTTTGAATGCTCTAACTTGATTTTGCTGTGGTTCTCTGCCTGATTTGGGAAGCTTTCACCTAAATACCGACATTGCTTCTTCGCGATGTTCTACGGAATGATTCTCTGTATGTCTTGTTGCAATAATTCACTGACTGTCCGTGCCAGGCAAACACAGATTAATTTAGCCTACCCATCTAAGAGTTCAACTGCGCATGTTGTTATAAATTCTGTTAGCATTGAAAGCACACTACTTTCGTAGAAGAGAAAAATATGACAACTTTTGGGTTGATTCCACAGCAAACACCACCTAAGTTGTACAGGAGAAGAACCTTCGTCCATGCTCAACTAACTGATTAACATATGCTGAATGCAACTTCTAGACATTGAGATACTGACATGAACTGAGGTGTATCAATATACTATTTATATGTGGGAAAAATCTGAGACCTTTCGGAGTACACAGCACAATTTTAGGATTTTACCCGATTCCACAGCAATAGCGTGAATTTGATGACAGCTCGGCATTTTTGCCTGTGTGACATATCTCGTGACATGGCCCCTTTAAAATAAATATATATGCTTAAAACATCAAACATTATGCTAAATGGAAGATTAGTGAAATAAGTGAAATTAATCTCTGATCTTCTCATGATTCTAATGAACTCATGTCACCAAGATAACCTGATGGGACATCATCTACAAACAAATCTTCAACTACTTGATCAGTTATTTCCCCACCACTTATTGCTTCTTGTAAATAATTCTTTTCATTTGACTTCCCTGGTATTTCTTTCCACATAGCTTGCTCTTCGAACTGACAACTTTTGGCAATTTGAAAAGCTGCATCAAGACTTTCCTTGGCTTTTGCAAACTGCTGCTTCTCATACAGCAACTCTGTGTGGCAGACGTAGAATTGAAACTTGGTTTTCTCCGACAGCTCTGACAAATGATCTGCAACCCACTCCAAATGCTTACTAGCAGTTGCTTTGTTCTGTTGTGCAGTGGCTGCAGGCTTTTGCTGAAGCAATAAAGATGCGAGTCTGATGTATGAACAGCATTGCTTATCCAAAACATTATCCATTGTCAGACCATTGCTAAATATTGTTGCAGCCTGTTCAAATTTATGCATTGCTTCAGTGATCAACTTTAAAGCAAACTTGGGCATTTTCTGTGCAAAGTTTGTCAGGATGAGTCCTTCTTGAAAACAGAGATCACCTGTATCCTCACATGCCTCCACTGTCTGAAGCTTCTTCCTGGCAATTGCTAAACATTCCTCAGCATTTCCAAGAAATCCATCCTTTTGATGAACATATGACAGATACAAATATGCTCTTCCCATTAGCAAAGTTTTGTTCTTGCATTTGGTGGTGCTGTCGACTGCTTGTTTCAAAAGCTGTTTTGATTTCTCATAAAGTTTCTTGCGACAAGCTTCCTGACTTTGCTCAAGAAAAAGCACAACCTTCAGGTCATTGTCAGTGAGCTCTTCTAGCATTTGCACTAAAAAATTGTCCAGCTCGTTAAAATTCAGTTTCTGCCTCAAGTCTTTAAATTTGGAAACAATTGACTGGTACTCCTGGTTTAAATACAGGGATGGGAAAATCTTAGCTGAATTGATAACACCATTTCTTTCTGAAGCAACAGTATTTTGGCGTGATTTGACACAGGTGGAAATTTCAACTTCTTCTCGGACAACTATACCATCCTCTTCATAAAAGGAATCTGAAAGATGTCTTTTTCCCAGCAAATTTTTCACAAACAGCAGATCAATCTTCAGAGCGACTGTTATGCGAAATATCGCACTTTGGCCAAAAAAACGAAACCAAAATCCCAGAGTTTTCTTAGCTGAACCCCTCTTGTGGGCTGAAAGAGTAGAACAACAATAAAAGTCCTCTGTCCGTCCGTTTGTAGTCAATTGCTTCCCTTCTGATGTTAATCTCTGCACTGACAGAATCTGTAAAACGTAATTCAATCCACCACAAAAACATTGATCCTTATCTTCCTGGTTTTCATAGCAGACTGGCAAACAAAGTTTTCCATTACGACTGCTGACTTTCAGAGTCAAATAACAATCTTTCTTCGGATCAGGAAATTTAAATCTTGATTTTCGACTCGCAACTGGCTCTGAAGGTTTCGATATGACATTAATCGAGGGTTTTTCAGCTTTCACCTGTTCCAAAAGCCTAGCAACAGCTGATCTCGTTCGAAACAAGAGTGGTGGATCGTTAAAAGTAGAGCTATTCCTCCACGACATTTGCCTTGCATTCTAAAAGTTTGTGTATCATCGACAAACAAAGACCGTCAAAAACTCCGCTCAAACAAAACGTCCGCCATGATGAGATTTCCCACAATGCAACGCTCTTTAACGGCCAGGATACATAGTGTGTATCTTTACCAGTCTCTTTCAAGGCCAGGCTACAGAGCATCATCGTATTCAACAAAATGGCGACTCAAGCTTGCAGTGATACTTCAGAAGCGACTGAACTTTCGTCCTCACAGCGTTTATACTTAAAACCCGTGGCAAAGCTTGGCATGCATGTAACTTTACCAGAGATCAAGGTCGCTGGTGTGTCCATATCAAACTGGGAGGTAATGGAGAGACTAAAATCAATGATTGCACCCGATCAGTTCACGGTTTTGAGAGTCGTGGAGTCGTCTTTAGAATTCATTCGCTTTGAAGGCGAAGCAGACACCAAAAGTTTAGTCTCAAAGTTTATCTCCAAACTAGATGGAAAGATTATGAAGCTAAGTGGCTTTGCGGATCCACTGAAAGTTCGAGCAACGGAATCCAAGATGAAGTTTCCTTCTGCTCACGACTGGAACTCGTTTTTCAGAGAGTCTCAAGATTTGGACGAGCGAAATCCGGGTGAAAGACCGGACACTGTTTACATTAAAGGTTTACCTTGTAAATGGTTTGCAAGTGACGAAACTACTAGCAAACCAAGCGAAGAAGTCTTGAGATCTGTGTTTCGTCGTTTTGGTAAAATCCGATGTGTTGATATACCGATTCTGGACCCTTACAGACAAAAGCTGTCAAAAGACAACAGTGAATTTCAGACTTTTTACTTTGGATCTCATTTGCATTTTGATGCTTACATCCAGTATAGTCAATATCAAGGCTTTTCTAGTGTAATGTCAGCCTTGAAAGGTATGAAACTAATGTACATATCAGAAGAAGGACGGGCCGCAACTGCTAATATTCAAGTAGAGTTTGACAAAGCATGCTATCTGTCTGCAAAGAATATTAAAAAGAGGGATCAAGAACGACAAAAGTTAATTGAAATAGAAAGAAAGGAGGAAGAAAGGAAAAGAAAGGAGAAGGAAGACGAGGAAAGAAGAAAAGAAGAAGAACGTCTGGAGGAAGAAAGGAAAGAAGCTGAACGGCAGAGACTGCTTCAGGAAGCCATCAGAAAGAAAGAAGAACGGAAGAGAGCTAGAGAGGAAAAGAAGCGTCAGAAGCGAGCAGAAAGAATAAGGAGAGAGATTGAACAGAGAGAACAGCAAAGACTGTTGGAAAGGGAAAGAGAGAGGGAGAAAGTGGAACAGAAGAGAAGTGCAAAAAGGCTGTTGCTAGAACTTCTTCAGCGTGTTGCTGCAGTGAAAGAACAAGAAGAAGATGAGAGGAGGAAAATAGAAGAGGAACGAAAGAAAAGAGAGCAGGAATTAGAAATGCTGAAGCAAATTGAAGAGAAGAAAAGGAAACTTGAGGAAGAACAAAGAAGAAAAGAAGATGAAGAAAGAAGAAAGAAAGAAAAACTGGAAGAACAAGAAAGGGAACTGAGAGATAAACTGATTCAAAACTTAAAAAGAATGGAGGAAAGAAGGGATGAACTTAAAAAAGAACTATTGAAGAGACAGATTGCAAGCAACACTGCTAAACTAACATCGTTTGTCAGTAACGACGGCTCAGGAAGATAACTATGTGTGCCAAACTTTGAATTCCTTCCCATCCTTGGAGAACTGAGGGAGATAATCGGGACCCCGATGATGTTTAAAACATGTTTTGAGAAATTCTGAAAGTGACTGAAAAAAATTTTAACATGTCAAGATTAAACATAAAAAAATGTTGTCATCGTTCATTCATTTAAAGACTGTTCATGTTTAGACCTATCAGGGAAAGAATTCAAACAAAATCCCTTTCTTCAATTTTCTTTGTTGTCTAATTTTTTTACTTTCATTTTCTGCAATAATTGATTTATTTTGAACTGTCTACCACCAATGTGGCTTTGGCAGAAAAAATGTAGGATCCCAGGAAAGGAGTAGCATGTGACAGTTGTAAGCAAAAGTTGTACCAAAACAATATATAGGTAACAAGACTTTTCACAATCCCCATGCATAGGGGGCTTATCTATCCCACCATTTATTTACTGAGGTGTTCAGAGAAACCAACTTTAAGTGTCAGCAATGCATGTGGTGGCTGTTTGCTGGAGACTGCAAAACAGTCCTCGGCATGCATATACAGAGGTGCAACAACTATATACGGTTTGGTCAGTACATATGTGCACAGAGGCCACCTCTGAAGTGAAGGACAACTGCACAGGGATCTCTGGACCTGTCTTGTCCAACAGCTTTGCCATGCTAATGAGTTCTAACAAAGATGAAACAACTGTCCACGTGGCTGCCATTACCTGGGTGATAAGGCTGTGTGCATGCACATACTGGGCATACCGTAAAGTTGGTGTAAAGTACCAAATGTACCCATTGCAGTTCATAGTTTTCCTATTGCCACCCTCCTGAGCATTTTCCTGAGCACTTTTTTGGCAAGTATGCCACATGTATTCTTTACTGGCTTCTCCACAAATTAGATTTCTCATTATGTAATCCAAAATTCTGTTGCTCTTACAGTAGCAAACATTCGCATGAATACACAACCAAACCTCAAATAGCACATAGAATCCTTCTAAACAGCTGTTATATTTTGGTATGTCACAATCTTTTGATATGACAATGTACTCCTTTGGCATGACAATGTTACATAATATTTTGGTATGCCAAAAGAATCTTGATTTGTTGCATTCTTTTCTCCTGTGCAATAAATAAGATGAGTTAAACACTTAAAAATTAGTGCTGTTGCTACCCGGGGTTCGATATTACCATGTGACAACATGGGTCATAACAGGTGTTTCGGAAGCCATTGTTGGTTAGCTTTTGTGTTGTGGTGTGGGTATTGTTCAGTGTCTTTTGAATCTTTTGTTTTACGTCATTTGGTGATAACACCATCTGCAACACCAAGAAACTACCGAAATAACTGATAAAATATGCTCCGTCCCCATTAATATGTGAACACTGCCAGGCATTCTTTCACAGTTGAGTGCAAAGTGCTAGAAAGGCCCTTGCAATGAGTGTTAAAAAGGTAGAGTCCAGGCCTAAATGAGCTAGAGATGTGATCTGTTACCTTGGCCTTGGGCTGTGACTGCAGACAAACAATTTAATATCAGTGGGTATGATAACTGATTCATGGCTACATCAGAAAAAAAGTAACTCTTTCAGACTTAAAAATAGGATTTCATTATTTCTTTTTTCAACTTGCTACAAGTGTAACTTACATAATCAATCCACTACAAGTTTACTTTAAGTTTCACAAAAGTGGACCTAGGGCCACATATTTACTACAACTACTTAACATTAAAGCCCACAACACCAAAATCTGGATGCTGTCACTGGCTAAATACACTTCAAGCACCAATATCTACAAACTCAAGCATAGTTGTCATATGAATTGAGAAATTAAAGGAACAATACCACCTATTATAGTATCACTTTACAGTCATGTTCTGTCACGCGTGACCAGTATTTTTGAAAATTTGAATGGAGTTTTCAAGTTTACGCATCGGTTTTGTAAATTCATTCCCACATTCGGAATTCCCGTGAGAATTCTACCGCATTTTCGGAAACAGAGCAACAAAATATCATTTTGAAATGTTACATATCCAAACAGTATTAGGTATTTTATGCGTGTAGCGAAATTATTTTTCTGCTAACTTGTGACTTTCAAAGTGTTTCCAGAGAGATCTTCAAAGTTTCATTCAAATCTCGGATGTTACAAAGAAATATTCAAATGTTTATTTCAGTCTTGTGGATTACTGGTCACACGTGATGGGGCATGGCTGTAAAAAAAAACTAAAAACATATTTGAGTCAGTGCACGTGGAAACCTAAAAATAATGTTCCAATTTTGTTAACATTACTGTACCAGTACACAGAAATTAGCCTCAGCTGTCTGGCTACAGATGGCCAGGATGGAAATGGATTGCAACTTGACAAAAATTGGCCAAGTTTTCAAATGAAGGGCTCCCGGCAAGAGCATCAAGTATGTTCTTTGGCAACTTTCACTAAAATTGTATGTTTCAGGCCTTTAAAAGCATAGTTTTGTCAAATTAATGATTTATTATTGTTAAGGTACTTAAAACAGATCCAAAATGGGGAAGAAAATCCACATCTTTGAGAACATGTTTTGGGCCTTAGGACACCCTATGCATCTTTTCAAGATAAGATTTTATTATGTTTAAAGATAGAAGATTTGTTGACGTGGTTGAAATCCTTTCAGTCATATTTACATGATCCAGTCACAATTATTTTGGCAAGTGAGTCCCTTTTGAGGCCAAAAATCCACGATTTCTGTGAAAATTTTCCAACAAAGTCCTTTGGACATTCTTGTCAGGAGCCCTTCAAATTATTCTTGTCTCTAAAAAATTGCAAAAAAATTATTAAGGTTTGTTCTTTCCTCGAGGAATCAGTTGATATTTTTGTCTTGGTGTTCTAAGAGCAATTTTTTTTCATGTTTGAGTAAAAGTACTTTGCTGCCAAAACTCAACAAAATCCATGTTACATTGTCCCTTTAAGATTCGCCAAAGATGAGATGTGTTCCAAATCATCAAGAGACTTTTTATGTTGATAATGTGGCCTGAGGTGTACGGATATAGAAAGGAATAAAAACGTTTACGATATTAGAGGTAGACAAACCAAAACTCGTAAAAATGAAGAACAACATGTCTTACAAATAATTTCAAAGTTGTTAATTTTTTTATGAAAAATTGCTAAAGAATTGACCATGACCATCCAACAAATGCTTTTGATAACTTATGAAACAAAACAGCAGTATCAGGCTTACTGGTGTTGGTGCTCTACAAAAAAAAAGATTGAGAATGAACTTGTAAAATGATACCATAACATCAAAAAATAAATTATGTCAGATAATGAAAACAGTAAGGAACATTAGCCATGCAAGAAAAAAAATGAATTATCAGCAGACTTTATGATTCCTTGCCCGCATGTGGCCATACCCAATAAATGCTCCATCCCTTATTATTTTTCGATAGCTTAATGGATATGGTTCATTCAAGCCATATAAACATGTGGATCAAGTCAATAATTATATTAAGGTCGTGGGTGACACCTTAGGCTCATCAGTATGCATTTATGTACAAAGTGCGGACGACTAATAATGACAATATTCAAAATATATATGAGAAGATATATTGTAAAGTTGTGGTTGCTGCATCAGTAATTGCATGGATTCAAACCATGTTGCACAAAATTTTTTTTCCCCTAAATTATGACAATAGCTTGTGGATTGAAATTACCATAATCACCATAATTATATTTTAGCTTTGAAAAGCGCACTTGTAGTTTACTCGGGACACCTTTGAAAGCCTCAAAACCTGCCATTTTGTGTCCAAGAATACAGTGCAGATATAAAACAAGCTGACACTGAAAGGAGGAAATCTAGGTGTATTGTAGTGTGTCATGGCAGTTGTGGCATTTTTACAAAGCCTTTTTAGGGGAATATAGAAGGCTTTAAATTCTAACATGAAATACCTTACTCCTGAAAAGTAAAAATGCTTATAATTTTCAATGAAACTTCAAATCACAAAATCCACTTTTGTCATGACACAATCAAGGTTTTGACTGATCATTTGTCAGTAAAATCAAGTAGTGTTTTTTCGAAGACTAAACTTGGACACAATATTGTGTTGCCTTATAAGATTGTTGTGAAGTGTGATTCATCAAATAAAAAAAAATCCAGGTGAGCTTCATCATTCCCTAAAGTCTGTCAGTCTCTGTAAATTTTGAGTAGAATCGGCTCCAAATGGCCAAGATATGAACTTTTTAATGCAAGATCCCAAGCAAAATTCTGCATTACGATTTGTTCATGACCAAGTATCACCCACGACCTTAATACAGTACAATCAATTTGTTGTGACTGGATTAAAATATTACTGGACTTATTTTATATAAAATTAATAATTATATTATGGCAATAATCATAAATCTTCATTTTTAAAGCCACCCAAAAAAAAAGTCAAGCAACACTTGATTGCCTTTTCATCACAAGAAACCACTCTTTTTAAAACTACAAACTATATCAAACAGTCATGTGTTCGTGTTTTCAACCCAAGTATGATTACCTGATTTAACTTCTCCTTACATTTCAAATAAAATCATCTGGATAATAAATAATTACTGTGTTGACAGGTCACTAAATTCCCACAAATAAGACTGAAGTAAAGAATGGTATCAGGGATGTAGATTCAGTTTTTAACAGCTGGAAATACAGAACTGGCAGCCAGTTGAAAATGAGAAAAATGTAGTTCTTATATAGCTGCACTTGGCTTTTATAGCAGGAAAAATGAAGTTCACAGCTGGGTAATTCCCACGGTTCATGGCTATTATCTACATCCCTGTGGTATGAAGCAATTAATCATTTGAGCTTGAGAAGCAAAAACACTACATCATAACTTTTGTTAACAACTGCATTTGAAGACTTACTAAGTTTAAACAAGTCAAAACTCTAAAATAAACACTTTACATTTGATAATAGTTTTTTAGTAATAACCACGTCTTGATAACACTTTCTGTTCATTTATAGCATTTCTCTTTTGACGTCTTTGAAGTTGTCTCATCTTTTGTTATTGTTCTTTCTTTCCTTCTTTCCCATCTTCTTCTTCCGTTTCAGATTCATCATACTGAGTAGGTTTTTCACCAGGCTTTAACAGTCTTCCTACCATGTCGTACTTTTCCATGAACTGTTGTTCCCACTCACGCAGTGAATCCACCTGCATGCTGTTTAGGTCAGACAAATCATCGTATTCTGTTTTCACAGCATCAGCACCAACTGAAAAAGTCGCAAGCCCTCTGCTAGCATCATGTCCTCCAAAGACACTGTATGGTCCACCTGAAAGATTGTGCAGTGAATAATTATTAACTTAGTAATAGTTGTAAATCAGGTATGCACAGTCTATTTAGATCCCTGAAGAAGTAAACAAAGAGGTTTTGATTCTAAAAGACTAATTAGAATATGTAGAATGAATTCATCCATTTCGCGGAGACATGTTTAATATGAAAGATCATTCTTGCTAAAGAATGACGAGAAGATAAAACAAGAACGTGGTGCGCTAGATTAGTACCAGGCCCCTATCGGGGTATATAGGACTTGTGTCCAGTCCTTATCGTACTATTGCATTCCTCTCTATCTCCCCCCAAGTCTTAAGTGTTTCTCATGCTTGTGATTTAAAGGAGGAGAGGCGGTTAAGAATGATAGGGTATAATAAAATCAGCATAACAAAACAGAACTAGACTTTAGAGTAATAATGTTATTTGGTCATGTCTCTCAATTGTCTCAGAGTTTTGAGGTCTAACTCAGCGTTCTTGAGCATTTCATTGTTCCAAGAGGCCCTTTGCATTATAGTCCTGAAGCCGCCGCAAGGCTAATGGAGGCTTTTTTGGTTGTGCAGGGGATGTAGCTGGGCTTGCAGGTACCAATGAATCCACAATAGCGGGAGGGTAGGTGTCTTGGATGGGTGGTGGGCTGAGGTGTGGGGGTGCTGGGTACACATTGTTGTGGGCTGGGTGTAGTAGCCTCTGGGACTACCACTGCTTGTGGTGAATGAACAGCAAGCAGCTGATCAGACAGTGGTTGAGACGGCATGTTGGCTGGTATGGGATGTGAGGTGGTTATTCTGTTTGGCTTGGAGGGTGGCATGGTGAGGTGTTGGAGGTCATCATCAATGTCGAGTTGAGGTGGCTACGTCTGCACCGGGATGTATTTTCTCAGGAAATTGCGGTTATGCAAAGTCATCCTGCCTGAGCCATCGACACAGACAATATACTGGTCAAATTGACGAACCTCGATCACCACGCTTGTCTTGTCCCATTTAGTGGGATATGGTCCAGTCTGATTTTGGAGGTGTACATGGTTGCCAACTGCTAAGAGTGGGAGTCTCTTGGTGTGCTCCGTCCATCTCTCGGCAGCCTTCATGTGTCGATTCCTCAGGGCTTCCTCTCTCGTGGCTAGGGTGTCACTCCAGGTGGGGTGAGGTTGGTAGTGGCCAGGCAGGATAGGTATGAAATCCTTGATTGGTCGGCCAAATATGCACTGGGCAGGGGAGAGCTTTGTGTTAGGATCAGGAGTGTTACAATACTGAGACAGTCAGCTTGTGCACAAGAACGGAATTCTGAAATCCAATTAATACTTCCTTCGCTTTCAAGCATGCAATCCGTGGTCCATTTCCTCTGGCTATCAGTGGGGCTCTTCTGCTTTTTTGTGAATGAGGAGTTTGTAAGCTTGTCCACTAGGTTTGCTTGTCTTTAAAAACATATCAATAGTGTTTTCATAGTGGTTGTTGACATCATAGGTTTTCAATAAAGATTTAATGGCTGATATCACGCTGTGGAAAGTTAGAAAGTTTGTTTTGATGTTATAACCTGTAAAATCAGAAAAGGATAGACAGTTTGTCTCATCTCTAATCAGATGACATACATTTTTGACTCCCTTTAGAATACCATGATCTATTTAACAAATAGATTCCATTTGGCCGTGTGTCTGTTCAGTTATAGATCACAGATGACGTCAAAATGTGGTAAGAACAAAAAAGTGGCACACGAGCCGCAGGCGAGTGTGTCACTGATGTTCTTACCACATTTTGACGTCTTCCGTGATCTATAACTGAACAGACACACGGCCAAATGGAATCTATTTGTTTTATACAATGAACAGAAAAGTAAAAGGAGTAAAATTACGAACTTGCCTCGTAGCGCTCGACTGTTCGAAGATTTGTTCCAGTTTGGGTATTTTTCAAGTCGCCAAGAATACTTTTCGTCTTGGTTTCTTCTTTTTCTTGCTCGTAAACAGCTCCTGCTAAACATTTTTCGAGGCTTTCACTTGCTCAATCCAGAATAATCTCGTAAACATTTTCAAAACTGTGCGCCATGTTGGACAAAACAAAGAAAACAATTTTTCTATGACGTCAGCCGTGCGTCTGTACTCTGATAGATCATAGGCAACGACCAATCACAGAGCGCCTAGTATTCAGTTCATTGTATAAAGTAAATTGGTCTGTTTCCGACACATATTGGAGAATTTTGCCACAGACTTTTGTGTCTTAAGCTGTTCAATGGAGGAGATACTATCTTCATATTTAATGTCTGTGAATGTTTGTAGTTTTTCCAAAGTAAAGGCATCTGATATCTTGCCTCGCCAAAATCTTTCAAAAGTCACCACTAAATTTCTAACCCCCCCAAAATAAATAATAATCTTTATTGTTGATAAAAAGACTCATAACAGACATACGAGTTTACATGTAAACATGTGAAAAAGTACTCAGATTGCCAATTTCAAACCCCCAAAAGGCTTTTGCACCTTCCGTTACTATTGTACCTGAGTACCGTCCCTTGGACTTTGAGTGAAGAGATTAACAGTGAGATGCCATTACAAGCCCCTTTCGAATCCTGGGATAAAAATAATGGTCACAATATTAACAAGCAGTTTCCTGAAAGCTTAGGTCTTGCTGAATAAGTCTGTGCAATAATATTTTTATTTAGGATAATAATTAATATATTTCTTAAATTAATTCCCAAAATTAACATGTTTTGACCAGTTCTTGATGATTTGTTATAACTTGTAAAAAATCAATAATGTAGCTGCACTCAATGCATGACCCATTAATTAATAAAAATTATCTATATGAAATACAGTCTGAAACTTGTCTTTCTTTAAGGATATAAAACTTTTTTAAGTCACTCCAGTATAAAACACCCTTGTAAACAAAACAGGACATCTAACAATGACCTGAATCATTAATCGAATAACAATGAAATTTACACAAAAGAATCAAGTACGTTATAATTAATGGCGCCAATTTCATTTTGTTTTTGATCAGTACAACATATACATGTGAGGTAAAGAATGCTGGTGTCAACAAAAAATATAACTTAAGCTTAAGGTGCTCCCCATTTTTTTGCAAGCGAAAAGGCATGCAAGGTCATGCAATCTGAAAATGCTTATTAAAGGTTCAATAATAATAGAGACAATCTCGTAATAAATATATTAAACATTTTATTGCCAAGGATATCCAAAAATGTTAGTCGATCGATTTCCATGATATCTCAAGATATCCTGTACCATTTTGTGGTCAACTTAACCGTTTAATACGTGGAAAGCTAAGGCAAGCTAACCGAGGCGGAACAAAACAATCTGACGCGGGTACTTGAACGAACATGAAACCTACATGGATCTTGTACCTTTCTAAACCCAAAACAAACTATCTAAAGCACAATATTTCACGGCGATTTCCTCTCAATAAACCTACCTGGGCCATAGAAGTCTTTTCCACGCGTTACATCAAAAACCTTGAAGTTAACGGCTAAGAGAACTCGCTTTTGCTTCACACCATCGTATTCTACCAACTCTTGAGGAGTGAAGTCGCGTTTCTTCATAGGCTCGAGCGGCTTTTCTCGAGGAGGAGGAGGCGGTTTCCGAAATTTAGACTGCACAAGCTTTCGAATAACAAATACAATAACTAGCAGTCCAAGGATTTGCACCGGAGATGAAAGGGATTTAATGAAATTTATGACTGGAGAAAATGCTGTCTCGAGGCCCATTTTGAAGAAAATTTTACCAAGCGCGTCAGTACAATGCTTGCAAGGAATTATGGGCAATCTTTGTCACATGCTCTTCAAACAAGGGGAACAGCTGATAATAAAGGGGGGCAAAGAACGAAAACTGAAGTCAGCTATAAAATTAAGTCGCAGCAGGGGTAATAAGCTCCTGGTCGCAGTAATATTATTAAAGCTATTTATCGTGATCCTGGTCTAATTCATGATGAATTATTACCTAATATTATTCTCTGAAGAGATGGACCAATAGTTGCGCGTAAGTTATTAATTCGTACCAAAGACTATAGACAGACTTGAAAAACCACTTTTGTGACTTGGCTTCCTGCCAAAGGATCTTTTATAACTTATATAATCTTATATAATCTTTTATCATCTTATATAACTAATCTATTTAGAGGTCCTCTCTGAACATATTTTTGGTACACATAGTTTGTCCTCCAGGCGGAACCTGAGAAAGAAATGAACGAACTATTTTTTTTTTAAATATCCCGCAAAGTTTATTTTAGTTCAACTCAAAGATGCAAACATTACACCATTTCAGTTCAAAATCATTTGATTAACTTAAAGGATATAGATTAATTTAATAGATGTAGTTAAAATAATATAATTAATAATAACAGTAATAATTTATCGTTTATTTATTGATTTATATTGCGCCAAAACCACTACTAGATTTAAGGCAGGGAGATATTAGAGAATTTAAGATAGGGGACTACGGTCAGCAAGTACGGTTGGACGAGCACTCTACGAGCACTAGGAATCTGGGTCGAATTGTTATGCGCATGACTACTTTTATTTCGCTCGCCGTACCCCCCCCCCCCCCCCCCCTTGCAGTTCTATCTACAACGGTGAATAGGCCATTTCCGAGTTACCTTTAGCCTCTCTATCAAAGCGAGGCTAGGTGCGAAACCTTTCATATGAAAATGAGTTTTCATTTGCATGTGAATGAAAACTCATTTGTGCACCTAGCCTCGCTTTGACAACGAGGCGTAACGTAACTCGGAAATGGCCTATTGAACTGTGGTTTCGTGTTGCGAAGACTTCTTAGGTAATTATTTCTTTTGTTATTTGAATTTTAACCGTATTTTAGCTTAAGGAAGTCGAAAATGGTTAAGCTGTCCTCTCTTGAAGATTTTGTGAATTTTTAATTTCATTTTAATTAGATGTTTCGCACATTGCCTTTCTCAGTGACAGAATTAATGACGCCATCTTCATCATCTCTGTGAGCAAACACATTTTCAACTTATGTTTAAATATTAATTTGTGTATAATAACAGTCTTACGTATCCTTGGTCTCTTACCTACTCTTTTTTTTTAAGTTTTTCTCGTTTTAGTTTGCTCCTTCTGCCCTCTGTATCGCTCTTGTTGTTGTTGTTTTTTTTTGTCGGCGAAGTCATTTAGTAATTTAACATTAGAATGATTTGTCCTTCTAGCGCTGCCGATTATTATACAAGTCTGAGAAACAAGTGAGCACAAAATATATAATGTCTTATTATTCGTTTTAGTTCGTTTTTTTTTTTCGATACTATGCTAATTCTGTTAAGTTCGGGATACATTTTCGAAAACTTTTCTAACATTTCATAAAAGTAGTTTGTTTATCAAATTTGCTGTTAGCGGCACTAAGCGCCACCGTTCCCGCCAAAAGTGTTCGTAGTCGACCCAGTTCCCAAGCATGCTCTCAAAGAGACGTCCAACCGTAGCTAACCGTAAGGATGGTTTTCACTGGCGACGGAGTCGGAGTCGGAATCGTAGTCGGAGTCGTAAGAACGCTTCTGACCTAGTGAAAATCGAAAATCGGAGTCGTAAGTCGGAGTTGGAAGAATCAGAACGGTTCCATTTTCTTCCGATTTAGCCTGCATGACAGGCGCTTTATGAGCCAAGCGGGGCGAGCGAAGCATTTCGCGCGAAGAGCGACACGAGCGCGAAGCGCGAGACGAAGGGAGGAATTCCTTCCCTCGTGTCGCGCTTCGCGCTCGTGTCGCGCTTCGCGCGAAATGCTTCGCTCGCCCCGATTGGCTCATAAAGCGCCTGTCATGCAGGCTACTTCCGATTCCGCTTATGACTCCGACGCTTATGATCCGGTGAAAACTAGATTGTCGGAGTCGCAAGCAGAAGGGAATAAACCAATCACAATCCCCATTCTTTGCTTACGACTTCGACAATCTAACTTTTAGGGGGGAGGGTCCGAGAGCATGCCACCCTCCCCCCCCGGGAAATCATCATCATCATCATCATCATCTTTATTTAAAAAACACGGTAAATACATCAGGCGTTAACAATTTCATATAAACTACAACTTAATAAAAAACTATGTATGTAAATTAATCTTCTATAATTTAAAAATATAATTGAAGGTGGTCTCTGAATCGCCATTTCCTGCGTTCCCTGGACTGGAAGTGGTTAACCGGGAAGGTCTTTTAATGCATTCAAATGCTAACAAAAAAAAAATAGATATTTGAATGGGCAATTATGATCATCATCTGTCTGCAGGTGTCCGTTTTCAGTAGATTCCAATGGAATCATAGTGTTAAGTGAGCAAAATAAGGGTCAATTCTATCTTCCAGGTATCTTTGATAAACAAATACAAACCATCCGATTTATTTTCACTTCAGAAAATAATTATTTCGTGTGAAAGTACCGGACCTTACATGTCAAACGACCGATTTTATGATCAAGTAATGCTCTTGCAAGTACGCCTTTTAACAAGTCTACACTATGTCTACCGTTGGATTACCGCTGAGTCGAGCAGCCGAGCTTTGTGAATCGTTCAAATACAACATTTTTTAAAAAAGTTATTATACCGTCCGAACGGCTTGTAAGCCCGTGCTTATTTTCTTAAAGGCAGGTACGTGCCTGGACGGAATTATAAGCGCAATGGGAAGCTCTGCTAACGACTCCGTTGTTTGATTTTTCACTAGATACGCTTCTTATTACGACTCCGACTCCAACTCCGACTCCGACTCCGACTCCGACTCCGACTCCGACTCCGACTCCGACTCCGACTCCGACTCCAACTCCGACTCCGACTCCAACTCCGACTCCAACTCCAACTCCGACTCCGACTCTGACTCCAACTCCGACTCCAACTCCAACTCCGACTCCGACTCCGACTCCGACTCCGACTCCAACTCCGACTCCAACTCCGACTCCAACTCCGACTCCGACTCCGACTCCGACTCCGACTCCGACTCCAACTCCGACTCCAACTCCAACTCCGACTCCGACTCCGACTCCAACTCCAACTCCGACTCCAACTCCAACTCCGACTCCGACTCCGACTCCAACTCCAACTCCGACTCCGACTCCAACTCCGACTCCGACTCCGACTCCAACTCCGACTCCAACTCCAACTCCGACTCCGACTCCGACTCCGACTCCGACTCCAACTCCGACTCCAACTCCAACTCCAACTCCGACTCCGACTCCGACTCCAACTCCAACTCCGACTCCAACTCCAACTCCGACTCCGACTCCGACTCCAACTCCAACTCCGACTCTGTCGCTAGTGAAAACCAGCCTTTAGCCTTTTGGCTACCCTACAATTCATGTGGAAATAAAGTTCATGCATGTATGTATGTAAGGCGCTTTACAATGCATATTATATACAAAATAAAAACAATATTTAAAAGCTAAGTATTTAGATAATATGAATATAAAAACGAACTAAGTTAGCCAAGTTATCAAAGGATATTTTTAATTCACCTTTTTATCTTTAATTTTAACTGAGATACAGCCGGTTTTAAAGAGGTGTTTCAATAAATAAGTCACTGATTATGATTATCAAAAAAAAATAATAATAAAAGTGAAATCTGCAAAGGGTCCTTAAACATGCTGCTAACAGTAAGTAGGATCTGCGAGAGACCTAACCAGCCAAAAAATGAACAAACATACGATAAACTGCAGGGCTGATCTGACTACGTAAAAACAATAGACAGTTTAAAAAGAGTGAAAGCGTCAAGCAAAACTGCATTTGAATGAAAAGCTCGATCTCTTTATTGCTGAGGAGTTAGTCAGAGCTTTTTGGAGGGAGTAATAATTTAAGTCTGAGGAAACTTTCTGTGGTGATTTAATGACAATTTGTGAGACCTATGAAATGTTTTGACCGCTTACATTTTAAACATGAAAAAACACGTGTTAGAAATGTTTCAGCGATTTATTCAAAATCGAACAGTTTAATTTGTTTAAAATTTTTCCATTTAGTGTGCTAGGCTGTGTAGATTATAGCGCACTTATTCGCTTGTCGCGGGTAGCCCCAAAATCGGAAGATAATTACTGAGGAAAAACTGTTTTTCGCCATGTTTGTTTACCGTTACTATGGGAACGCAATTAGCATAAAAAGAGCATCGCTTAAAACTTTCATACAAGCCTAACATCTGGTATCAAATTCAGATTAATTGAGCTAAAGTAAGGTTATGTAAAAGCGCATTCAAAAAGGAAAGTACTTGGAGATACCTTAAATTAGTGTTTAATTTATGGCTAAGTCCGAAACAAGAGATACACAAGCAGAGACAATATACAAGAAACCGATACAACGGGAATTTTTATTGTTTATTTTTAAGTACTATTTTTGGCTGGCCAAATCAGCCTTCTTCAGGTACAATGAGGAAAATTTTCGTCGGTATACGTGGTTATATAGAGAAATAGTTTGCCGAACGACGGAAAACATCAGAAAAACAATTTCGATTTTATTGGTTTACTTTATTTTATATTATTTTATTTTACTTCTGTCAATCTATGTGTCATCCAGTCTTATATTTACGTATTTCCGTCATTACGTCTACATTGGAACATTCCATTTATTTTCCGCACCCCCTCCCCCCTTCGCCCCCCCCCCCCTCCTATGGAGGGTGTATATTTAGACAATGTTGAATAGACCCTGTCGGAATCTTGACTTTTCCTCGTTAGTAGGGGGTGCGAAATCAGTATTTCTTCATAATGTTCATAATGGGGCCCATGGGATACGCAACAATAAGAATTTTTCCCCCGTGTGGGGTATACGCTATTAAAATTGACCTTTGACTAGGCCCAGTGAGTATTTTTTCGGAATCTCTATTATCTAGGGCGTGTCGGAATCTGACCCTCCATAGGGGAGGTCATGTCTACAGTGCTGTTCTATATCACATGCATCAACACACTGTAACAGCAAAGAACACAGGGCAAAAATCACATTAATTATAAGCTATTTTATCATGAAACTTCGTTCAAACATTGGTCCTTAACGGTTAGCGTTATACAACATACTGTTTGGTGCTGGGAGAGTCATTTAACGTAACAAAAATGCTAAGGACAACTAGAATGCTAATATATTCTAAGGTTGCGAAAAGCAGGGGAAAGGTGGAAAAGGTGTAAAATTCAGACAAATTCAAGCAAAAAGTGGAAGGAATTCACGACATTCAAAATAAGAGGCTTCTAATGCGCAACAAGACTGTTTTTCCAGCAGTGCCCGTAGGTTGAATTACCATTGAAACCCTATTTATGAAAGAAATTCCGTTTAATACAACTTTTGATATTGCATAAATGTGGTTTAAGTGTAAATGTTTTATACGCTTCAACTATATAGGAGTTTCACAGTTACATGACTTTGTAAACATCTCTGAGCATATTTTTGGTACAGTTTAATATTTGTCGCTTAAACAGAAACTGACAAACCACAAAATATTTTTCCCCATTTAATTTATGGCTATAAACCCTACACAGTTTATTTCATTCAAACATACAGAGGCAAATACTTTACAACTTCAATTTCATGGTTACTCAAGGCCAGGTGTTTCGTTAATAATTTCGGTGACATAAAATAGATGATATATATAGACAGGCTTAGCCTAACCGCTGAGCTCTCTGGACAGAAAACTGTTACCCTGGTGTAGGGAAAGGCCGCAGATTGTCATGTGTTGTTTAGAATGGTAAGTAAGATTGAAATGGCGCGCGACTGGTTTGGTGCGTCGTTGTCACTTTTTCAACGTCTCGGAGATGTTCACGAAAACGGTCGCCCAGTCTCCTCCCTGTTTCGCCAATGTGTATCTTTTTGCAAAAAGTACATGTTATGCAGAAGATAACATTTACGGAGGTGCATGTGAAACGATCAGTGGTTTTAATAGATCATTTGGGTCCCGTTATTTTGTCCGCGTTATGAATGAGGAAAGGACAACTTCGCTCCGACGAAAGGTTAGCACTCGAAACGTCAGCTTTCTCGAATCTTTTTAGGGTGGCTAATTTACCTTATCGACTTAGTCGATAAAACCAAATTCTTCTATAAAATCCAAGTCTTGTTTTGTTAACATAAAATCGCTTTTCAACCTATGTAATGAACGTATAAACACATAAAAATAGACAACAAAATCTTCTTTTGAAAAATTTTATTCAAATATCGATTAGTTTATGTTAAAAAGCAAAACCGCGTACCATTGGCGCATCGAGGAGCGTCATCGATGAAATACAAGATATGTTCTAACGAGAACACAAAGAAAAAGTCAATCACAAATTGATATCAACATAAAGTCAGATCGATAAACGTAGTTTGTTTTACCGTTAAGTCCCTCGACTGCTTGGAAATTCTTTAAAACTCCGCTTCTTCGATTTTGCCTTTCGAAGAAGAAATATCGCCCAACATTGATAAAAACGTATGAAGTTCCTCGAAGCAAGATTTTATCCTTTAAAGTTCTTCTTTATCCACTAATTCGGCTTCTGAGTATTCTTGAAGCTTTTTCTTTCAATTTGAATAATTTAAATGTATGTTATTACTCCGATAAGACCTGATAAGACGAAATTACAGTTTTGAAAAAAACAAGGACTTGCGCGACGTCGTACGGGCCCGCGATCTAGGCCTGCGCGACATCACGCCCGCGATCTAATCCTGCACGACGACACGCCCGCGAAACATTCTGCCAGCCATAAAAAATGACGAGCATGGTTCTATGAGTATGGAGCTCCGCGAAAGCTCCGCTATAAATTTATAATGATAATAAGACTGAGTGGAGTCCAATTCGGTCTGTCATCATACGAGTGATTAACAAAATGGGACGACCGCGAAGCAGGAGTCCGATTTGTTTAATCACGAGCATGATTACAGACAGAATTGGATGACACGAAGTCCTGTTACAATTAATCATTACTATAACAAAATTTGAGGATAAAACGTTAAATGGTTACACGTTTTGGTGATTAATAATGGTAATTGAACTGAGTGGAGTGCAATCACGCAATTTGGTCTGAAATCATACGCGTTGAAATCACAAGTATGATTTCAGGCCAAAATTGCACGCCACTCAGTTCAATTACCACTTTATTACATTCATTTTGAAATGGCACAATTTAATCACCCAAATACAGGATTTTAGTCAGGACCAATATTTTATTGATACATTGGGCGGTTTGTAAAAACCGGGAAAAAGATGCGATTTAGAGCAAAAAATAGTGCGATTTGGAAATAAATCGCACTGCTGAGAGCCAATCAGATTGCAAGGATCACCAGTGATTTCAAAATGGATGTAATAAAAAACATAACAATTGAGTGTGTTTTTGACCGAAATGCGCGCACGAAAATGTATATTGTACCAGTAGAAGGCTGGTTTGGCCAGCCCAAATATCATGTTCAAATAACTAAAACTCTACGTTGTATCGGTCTTTGCTTCTACAGTATTTCTTTGTCGAATGCATGTGCATTGCAACAACAGAGAGTACAGGGCAAAAATCACAGTAACTGTAAGCTACTTTGTCATGAGTCTGCTCAAAGTCATCATGGATTGACTGGCTAATAAACTTCATTCAAAAAATTAGTCCTTAACGTTAACGTTATAAAATATACTGTTTGGTGTTAGGAGAGTCATTTAACGAAATAAAAATATGAAAAACAACTAGAATACTAAAATGTTCTAGAATTGTGAAAAGCAGAGGAAAAGAAGCGTGGAAATCCCCCACCGTGTGATATCTCCTTCGCTCTCCACCATGTATTGTGAACAGCTGGAACAAGCTAGTACTGTAACGAGAAGAAAATTCTAAATTCAAAATTCGATTTTTTTAATTCAAACAAAAAAAGTGAAAGAAATTCACGACATTGATTCAAAATAAGCGGCTTCTAATGCACAACAAGACCGTTTTCCCAGCAGTGTCCCTGGGTTGCATAATAGTTTACCATTTAAACTTATTTCTGAAAGAAATTTCGTGTAATTAATACAACTTTTTGATATTGCATAAATATACCGGGTTTTAGTCTAAATGTTTTATATGCTTCAACTATAACAGAGTTTCGCAGCCACATGTCTTTGTAAACATCTCTGAACAAATTTTTGGTACAGTTTATTTGTCGTTGAAACAGAAACTGACAAGGAACAAAATATTTTTCCTCATTAAATTTTTGGCTATGAACCCTAGCAGTTTATTTCATTAAACTTGCAGAGGCAAATATAAGACAACTTCAATTTCAAGGGGGCTCAAGGCCAAGTGTTTCGTTATTTTCGGGTGACATCAAGTAGAAACAAATGTTGTGAAAATGATTGATGGAAAGCTTAGCTAAATTCTGGTTGTAAGATGTATTGTTTAAAGTATCAACTTGACTAAAAAGTTAAAATGGAGTCATCCACGACGACTTTCACTTCACCGGCCCGTCTTTATTTTAATGTTTTTTCTAGTCTCGTCTGGAGGTGTTTATGTTTACATTTCAACTGAAATTCTGCTGGAGATTCGATGAGTCTATCGTTAATTACAAGAAATAAAGTCACTCAAATGATAACACGTGATAACAATCTAATAAATTCACGTTCAACCGCAAGCGGAAGGACAACAGGAACAATGGAAGGGGGGACTGTTACAACAATTAGGGGCATCTTTGACTTGATAAGTTCGCTTCATAACACGTGACCAAACGGAGCCCATGGGATGCTGCAGGAGATGCTGAAACTTTTTCATTTCTGCAGGTGCACCGCTGACCACTCCAATAAGTAGCACAAAGCACAATATAACAGTGACTTTCATCTGGAAAAACAAAAGCAACGCAACTTGCTAATTAAATCATTTCAGGTATAAAACTACTTTCGAATCGTTTTCAGCAACATTTCACTGGCTATAAACTAGTGAACTTGTCATGCCTTTTTTGACCGAGGCCAGATTCGCGGCGACGTTGTTAACTTTGTAACAATTTTTTTGCTTTGCGAGTTCAAGCGTTTCCTTTCCAAGAATAAACTTACTATTGTAGTCTCTATACATGTTTCTTTTTAAACAAGATATGCTACCTATTTCAATTTATAAATGTAAACAAGTTACATGTATTAAAACTTTCTTTGTTATTTTGTTATCAAAACAAATAGCTGAAATTCACACGAGTATCATAGGTAGTCATGGGAACGAGGCAGCAAAAGTAAGTCATAACAATGTTCTCTTTTGTATTCACTGAAATATGAAACAGTATTATAAAATACAAAATCTAGTCCTTCTAGCCAGACCTGCTGCAAACATTAATAACTGATAATTTCTGTTGAATATTCTGCGAGAAACTACAAAACAACGAAATGATATAATAAAAGGTCCGGGGGAAATTACTCGAAGCGTGTTGTTTTGTTTCACAATCTATCGAAGTAACCAGAACTGAACGCCTTCCACCTTACAACTTACACTTACAACTTTTCTGATTTGTGTAGTATTATTGTCAGTCTTTCTTTTCGTTTAGTTAGATTTTAATTAGCAGGACCTGCCTTGATAGCAGTTTTTCTAAACTGACGCAGTGATCCTGGGTAAACATGTTCTTTTGTTATTTATTCTTATTACCACATATTTACATATTTATTTATTTACATATTTACATATATTAGGTCGGTAAAAACCGTTTGGTTATCACACCAACCGTACATGGCGAATCGGCGCTCAATAATAGTCATCCCTAAGTGTCTGATTTTTATCTTTTTAGTTTATTTCGTCGGAACAAAAAAATTCGATATGTCGCCGTGAAATATGGCCGTTCTTGAATAAGACGAATAAGAGAAAGTTTGGAGATGACCGTTAGTTTTAAACTGAAGATACATTATTTGTCATTGTTCGTCTAGGATAGATGTTACAAGTCTTCGTATGCATCTCGTAGTTCAAGTCCAAATGAAAAATCAGCAGTGCGTCTTCAAAGACTCGACTCACTAAGTTGATGGTTGTATAATTAATCCGTCTTGTGCCTGTCTTCACACTAGACTGACGGATAATGGGTCTTAGGTTTTATCAGAAAAAAGAACCAATAAAGTCTAGCATTTGAATCAAACCTGTACTGATCTTACCTTCGTTCTTCAATGGCACCTTTCAATAGGGTTTCGTTCAATCTGTGTACAATCAAGCTAGCACTTTATGTGCGTGTTCTCGACTGGGAGGATTTAATTTTATCACATTGGATATGAGATGTGCAAAATGTCACGTTGGAGATCCATCAAGAGTGAGGACTGGTGACGAGTCAGTGTCAGAGTCGAAATTTTCCTATATTAAAATATATAAATGTTTTACACAAAACCTTTAACTAAAACTTATGGAAGTTTTATACGAAAACCTGAAAGATAACTGCTCGGCACTATATACTTGTGTGTGTTCTTGGGCGGAACTAAATTTATCTTTATGCAAATAAAACACGTGATCTATTGTATTTTTCTTAGCTTGTTGAATCGTAATACGTGGTGACAGCTATTATAAGATCCAAAATCTAGTCGTTCTAATCAGACCTGCTATATAAACATTAATAATTTCTGTTGAATATTCTGCGAGAAAAGACTGCAAAATGAAATGATATACTAAAAGGCCCAGTGGGAATCACAAATTATTTATTATTATTATTATTGTTTTATGAACTATTAAAGTGTCACTCAAATAAAGTATCTTCCTGGCAACGAAACCATAACGACATCAAACTCAACTTTAACTTCGCTAAGTAAAAACTATCTGTTTTCACTGTGTTATTGGTGTGTCCAGTCAAAATAAGAGAACAAGAACGAAATAAATCCCAGGGGGAGGGGGGATATAATGAATTATAAGGGAAGGCTCCGCCCGAAAGGGGTAACGTTTCAGTCTGGATATATATAAAAGGGTAAGAATTTCCCGAGTTGAATCATTAGGAAAACGATCATTTGGGTCATTTAAAAGGACCTTTCAAAATATCTCGAACAGACGCAACTAACGGGTGATTCATCCAAGTATTTAAAGGTGTTACTTAAGTGAAAAGTTTAGTACAAGTCGCTCGATTAATAGCCAAAACGCTTTTTTATCTTTTTTGTTTTATTCATTACAACGTTAGAAAGGGGCACCATTTTTTATGGAAGGTATAGTTATCTTTTTCTGTCAAAAATAGTATAAACTGAAAGGATAAGGGGTTAGATCTCGGCGCGGAGCCTCCCCGCTGGTCATTACCAGAAAATAAACTATATATATATATATATCAATACGCAGATATCGGTTTCATCACCAAGAAAACACATTTATTTCAATGAATCGACATTGTATATTCTTGAACATACATTACACGAACATGAAGGTGCATTTATGGTGCTGATTTTCAAACATTAACAACGTTCAAATGTACTAGAAGGACAATAAATTTTCAATAAAACTTTCAATACACGACGATGGAAGCACAACAACGTACCGATCGCTTTTATGTTATTCATATGTAGAAAAAATATAAAAGGTTCAACTATAAAAGTTCAAAATGTTTCTACGTATTATCTCTCTCTCGCAACGAAATTTGTGTCACTTTTTGCGCTACACAGTATCTTCTCCACATCATTTCTTCTTAGGGGACAGATCTGTGTATTTTAAATAAAGAAAGTATAATGAGGTCTTGATTCAACAAATAGAAAATAACTGCTGAATAAGGCATAAAGAAATATAATAATTATAACGGCTCTGTACAGAATGAAATCCTCCTATCAATTTGAGAGATAATCCGCCGAGATCAAAAGAATAATATCAACAAAGAGTACAAATTCATAACTGATCTAAAGCGACGTCGTACGGGCCCGCGATCTAGGCCTGCGCGACATCACGCCCGCGATCTAATCCTGCACGACGACACGCCCGCGAAACATTCTGCCAGCCATAAAAAATGACGAGCATGGTTCTATGAGTATGGAGCTCCGCGAAAGCTCCGCTATAAATTTATAATGATAATAAGACTGAGTGGAGTCCAATTCGGTCTGTCATCATACGAGTGATTAACAAAATCGGACGACCGCGAAGCAGGAGTCCGATTTGTTTAATCACGAGTATGATTACAGACAGAATTGGATGACACGAAGTCCTGTTACAATTAATCATTACTATAACAAAATTTGAGGATAAAACGTTAAATGGTTACACGTTTTGGTGATTAATAATGGTAATTGAACTGAGTGGAGTGCAATCACGCAATTTGGTCTGAAATCATACGCGTTGAAATCACAAGTATGATTTCAGGCCAAAATTGCACGCCACTCAGTTCAATTACCACTTTATTACATTCATTTTGAAATGGCACAATTTAATCACCCAAATACAGGATTTTAGTCAGGACCAATATTTTATTGATACATTGGGCGGTTTGTAAAAACCGGGAAAAAGATGCGATTTAGAGCAAAAAATAGTGCGATTTGGAAATAAATCGCACTGCTGAGAGCCAATCAGATTGCAAGGATCACCAGTGATTTCAAAATGGATGTAATAAAAAACATAACAATTGAGTGTGTTTTTGACCGAAATGCGCGCACGAAAATGTATATTGTACCAGTAGAAGGCTGGTTTGGCCAGCCCAAATATCATGTTCAAATAACTAAAACTCTACGTTGTATCGGTCTTTGCTTCTACAGTATTTCTTTGTCGAATGCATGTGCATTGCAACAACAGAGAGTACAGGGCAAAAATCACAGTAACTGTAAGCTACTTTGTCATGAGTCTGCTCAAAGTCATCATGGATTGACTGGCTAATAAACTTCATTCAAAAAATTAGTCCTTAACGTTAACGTTATAAAATATACTGTTTGGTGTTAGGAGAGTCATTTAACGAAATAAAAATATGAAAAACAACTAGAATACTAAAATGTTCTAGAATTGTGAAAAGCAGAGGAAAAGAAGCGTGGAAATCCCCCACCGTGTGATATCTCCTTCGCTCTCCACCATGTATTGTGAACAGCTGGAACAAGCTAGTACTGTAACGAGAAGAAAATTCTAAATTCAAAATTCGATTTTTTTAATTCAAACAAAAAAAGTGAAAGAAATTCACGACATTGATTCAAAATAAGCGGCTTCTAATGCACAACAAGACCGTTTTCCCAGCAGTGTCCCTGGGTTGCATAATAGTTTACCATTTAAACTTATTTCTGAAAGAAATTTCGTGTAATTAATACAACTTTTTGATATTGCATAAATATACCGGGTTTTAGTCTAAATGTTTTATATGCTTCAACTATAACAGAGTTTCGCAGCCACATGTCTTTGTAAACATCTCTGAACAAATTTTTGGTACAGTTTATTTGTCGTTGAAACAGAAACTGACAAGGAACAAAATATTTTTCCTCATTAAATTTTTGGCTATGAACCCTAGCAGTTTATTTCATTAAACTTGCAGAGGCAAATATAAGACAACTTCAATTTCAAGGGGGCTCAAGGCCAAGTGTTTCGTTATTTTCGGGTGACATCAAGTAGAAACAAATGTTGTGAAAATGATTGATGGAAAGCTTAGCTAAATTCTGGTTGTAAGATGTATTGTTTAAAGTATCAACTTGACTAAAAAGTTAAAATGGAGTCATCCACGACGACTTTCACTTCACCGGCCCGTCTTTATTTTAATGTTTTTTCTAGTCTCGTCTGGAGGTGTTTATGTTTACATTTCAACTGAAATTCTGCTGGAGATTCGATGAGTCTATCGTTAATTACAAGAAATAAAGTCACTCAAATGATAACACGTGATAACAATCTAATAAATTCACGTTCAACCGCAAGCGGAAGGACAACAGGAACAATGGAAGGGGGGACTGTTACAACAATTAGGGGCATCTTTGACTTGATAAGTTCGCTTCATAACACGTGACCAAACGGAGCCCATGGGATGCTGCAGGGGATGCTGAAACTTTTTCATTTCTGCAGGTGCACCGCTGACCACTCCAATAAGTAGCACAAAGCACAATATAACAGTGACTTTCATCTGGAAAAACAAAAGCAACGCAACTTGCTAATTAAATCATTTCAGGTATAAAACTACTTTCGAATCGTTTTCAGCAACATTTCACTGGCTATAAACTAGTGAACTTGTCATGCCTTTTTTGACCGAGGCCAGATTCGCGGCGACGTTGTTAACTTTGTAACAATTTTTTTGCTTTGCGAGTTCAAGCGTTTCCTTTCCAAGAATAAACTTACTATTGTAGTCTCTATACATGTTTCTTTTTAAACAAGATATGCTACCTATTTCAATTTATAAATGTAAACAAGTTACATGTATTAAAACTTTCTTTGTTATTTTGTTATCAAAACAAATAGCTGAAATTCACACGAGTATCATAGGTAGTCATGGGAACGAGGCAGCAAAAGTAAGTCATAACAATGTTCTCTTTTGTATTCACTGAAATATGAAACAGTATTATAAAATACAAAATCTAGTCCTTCTAGCCAGACCTGCTGCAAACATTAATAACTGATAATTTCTGTTGAATATTCTGCGAGAAACTACAAAACAACGAAATGATATAATAAAAGGTCCGGGGGAAATTACTCGAAGCGTGTTGTTTTGTTTCACAATCTATCGAAGTAACCAGAACTGAACGCCTTCCACCTTACAACTTACACTTACAACTTTTCTGATTTGTGTAGTATTATTGTCAGTCTTTCTTTTCGTTTAGTTAGATTTTAATTAGCAGGACCTGCCTTGATAGCAGTTTTTCTAAACTGACGCAGTGATCCTGGGTAAACATGTTCTTTTGTTATTTATTCTTATTACCACATATTTACATATTTACATATATTAGGTCGGTAAAAACCGTTTGGTTATCACACCAACCGTACATGGCGAATCGGCGCTCAATAATAGTCATCCCTAAGTGTCTGATTTTTATCTTTTTAGTTTATTTCGTCGGAACAAAAAAATTCGATATGTCGCCGTGAAATATGGCCGTTCTTGAATAAGACGAATAAGAGAAAGTTTGGAGATGACCGTTAGTTTTAAACTGAAGATACATTATTTGTCATTGTTCGTCTAGGATAGATGTTACAAGTCTTCGTATGCATCTCGTAGTTCAAGTCCAAATGAAAAATCAGCAGTGCGTCTTCAAAGACTCGACTCACTAAGTTGATGGTTGTATAATTAATCCGTCTTGTGCCTGTCTTCACACTAGACTGACGGATAATGGGTCTTAGGTTTTATCAGAAAAAAGAACCAATAAAGTCTAGCATTTGAATCAAACCTGTACTGATCTTACCTTCGTTCTTCAATGGCACCTTTCAATAGGGTTTCGTTCAATCTGTGTACAATCAAGCTAGCACTTTATGTGCGTGTTCTCGACTGGGAGGATTTAATTTTATCACATTGGATATGAGATGTGCAAAATGTCACGTTGGAGATCCATCAAGAGTGAGGACTGGTGACGAGTCAGTGTCAGAGTCGAAATTTTCCTATATTAAAATATATAAATGTTTTACACAAAACCTTTAACTAAAACTTATGGAAGTTTTATACGAAAACCTGATTAATAACTGCTCGGCACTATATACTTGTGTGTGTTCTTGGGCGGAACTAAATTTATCTTTATGCAAATAAAACACGTGATCTATTGTATTTTTCTTAGCTTGTTGAATCGTAATACGTGGTGACAGCTATTATAAGATCCAAAATCTAGTCGTTCTAATCAGACCTGCTATATAAACATTAATAATTTCTGTTGAATATTCTGCGAGAAAAGACTGCAAAATGAAATGATATACTAAAAGGCCCAGTGGGAATCACAAATTATTTATTATTATTATTATTGTTTTATGAACTATTAAAGTGTCACTCAAATAAAGTATCTTCCTGGCAACGAAACCATAACGACATCAAACTCAACTTTAACTTCGCTAAGTAAAAACTATCTGTTTTCACTGTGTTATTGGTGTGTCCAGTCAAAATAAGAGAACAAGAACGAAATAAATCCCAGGGGGAGGGGGGATATAATGAATTATAAGGGAAGGCTCCGCCCGAAAGGGGTAACGTTTCAGTCTGGATATATATAAAAGGGTAAGAATTTCCCGAGTTGAATCATTAGGAAAACGATCATTTGGGTCATTTAAAAGGACCTTTCAAAATATCTCGAACAGACGCAACTAACGGGTGATTCATCCAAGTATTTAAAGGTGTTACTTAAGTGAAAAGTTTAGTACAAGTCGCTCGATTAATAGCCAAAACGCTTTTTTATCTTTTTTGTTTTATTCATTACAACGTTAGAAAGGGGCACCATTTTTTATGGAAGGTATAGTTATCTTTTTCTGTCAAAAATAGTATAAACTGAAAGGATAAGGGGTTAGATCTCGGCGCGGAGCCTCCCCGCTGGTCATTACCAGAAAATAAACTATATATATATATATATCAATACGCAGATATCGGTTTCATCACCAAGAAAACACATTTATTTCAATGAATCGACATTGTATATTCTTGAACATACATTACACGAACATGAAGGTGCATTTATGGTGCTGATTTTCAAACATTAACAACGTTCAAATGTACTAGAAGGACAATAAATTTTCAATAAAACTTTCAATACACGACGATGGAAGCACAACAACGTACCGATCGCTTTTATGTTATTCATATGTAGAAAAAATATAAAAGGTTCAACTATAAAAGTTCAAAATGTTTCTACGTATTATCTCTCTCTCGCAACGAAATTTGTGTCACTTTTTGCGCTACACAGTATCTTCTCCACATCATTTCTTCTTAGGGGACAGATCTGTGTATTTTAAATAAAGAAAGTATAATGAGGTCTTGATTCAACAAATAGAAAATAACTGCTGAATAAGGCATAAAGAAATATAATAATTATAACGGCTCTGTACAGAATGAAATCCTCCTATCAATTTGAGAGATAATCCGCCGAGATCAAAAGAATAATATCAACAAAGAGTACAAATTCATAACTGATCTAAAGCGACGTCGTACGGGCCCGCGATCTAGGCCTGCGCGACATCACGCCCGCGATCTAATCCTGCACGACGACACGCCCGCGAAACATTCTGCCAGCCATAAAAAATGACGAGCATGGTTCTATGAGTATGGAGCTCCGCGAAAGCTCCGCTATAAATTTATAATGATAATAAGACTGAGTGGAGTCCAATTCGGTCTGTCATCATACGAGTGATTAACAAAATCGGACGACCGCGAAGCAGGAGTCCGATTTGTTTAATCACGAGTATGATTACAGACAGAATTGGATGACACGAAGTCCTGTTACAATTAATCATTACTATAACAAAATTTGAGGATAAAACGTTAAATGGTTACACGTTTTGGTGATTAATAATGGTAATTGAACTGAGTGGAGTGCAATCACGCAATTTGGTCTGAAATCATACGCGTTGAAATCACAAGTATGATTTCAGGCCAAAATTGCACGCCGCTCAGTTCAATTACCACTTTATTACATTCATTTTGAAATGGCACAATTTAATCACCCAAATACAGGATTTTAGTCAGGACCAATATTTTATTGATACATTGGGCGGTTTGTAAAAACCGGGAAAAAGATGCGATTTAGAGCAAAAAATAGTGCGATTTGGAAATAAATCGCACTGCTGAGAGCCAATCAGATTGCAAGGATCACCAGTGATTTCAAAATGGATGTAATAAAAAACATAACAATTGAGTGTGTTTTTGACCGAAATGCGCGCACGAAAATGTATATTGTACCAGTAGAAGGCTGGTTTGGCCAGCCCAAATATCATGTTCAAATAACTAAAACTCTACGTTGTATCGGTCTTTGCTTCTACAGTATTTCTTTGTCGAATGCATGTGCATTGCAACAACAGAGAGTACAGGGCAAAAATCACAGTAACTGTAAGCTACTTTGTCATGAGTCTGCTCAAAGTCATCATGGATTGACTGGCTAATAAACTTCATTCAAAAAATTAGTCCTTAACGTTAACGTTATAAAATATACTGTTTGGTGTTAGGAGAGTCATTTAACGAAATAAAAATATGAAAAACAACTAGAATACTAAAATGTTCTAGAATTGTGAAAAGCAGAGGAAAAGAAGCGTGGAAATCCCCCACCGTGTGATATCTCCTTCGCTCTCCACCATGTATTGTGAACAGCTGGAACAAGCTAGTACTGTAACGAGAAGAAAATTCTAAATTCAAAATTCGATTTTTTTAATTCAAACAAAAAAAGTGAAAGAAATTCACGACATTGATTCAAAATAAGCGGCTTCTAATGCACAACAAGACCGTTTTCCCAGCAGTGTCCCTGGGTTGCATAATAGTTTACCATTTAAACTTATTTCTGAAAGAAATTTCGTGTAATTAATACAACTTTTTGATATTGCATAAATATACCGGGTTTTAGTCTAAATGTTTTATATGCTTCAACTATAACAGAGTTTCGCAGCCACATGTCTTTGTAAACATCTCTGAACAAATTTTTGGTACAGTTTATTTGTCGTTGAAACAGAAACTGACAAGGAACAAAATATTTTTCCTCATTAAATTTTTGGCTATGAACGCTAGCAGTTTATTTCATTAAACTTGCAGAGGCAAATATAAAGCAACTTCAATTTCAAGGGGGCTCAAGGCCAAGTGTTTCGTTATTTTTGGGTGACATCAAGTAGAAATAAATGTTATGAAAATGATTGATGGAAAGCTTAGCTAAATTCTGGTTGTAAGATGTATTGTTTAAAGTATCAACTTGACTAAAAATTTAAAATGGAGTCATCCACGACGACTTTCACTTCACCGGCCCGTCTTTATTTTAATGTTTTTTCTAGTCTCGTCTAGAGGTGTTTATGTTTACATTTCAACTGAAATTCTGCTGGAGATTCGATGAGTCTATCGTTAATTACAAGAAATAAAGTCACTCAAATGATAACACGTGATAACAATCTAATAAATTCACGTTCAACCGCAGAGGGAAGAACAACAGGAACAATGGAAGGGGGGACCGTTACAACAATTAGGGGCATCTTTGACTTGATAAGTTCGCTTCATAACACGTGACCAAACGGAGCCCATGGGATGCTGCAGGGGATGCTGAAACTTTTTCATTTCTGCAGGTGCACCGCTGACCACTCCAACAAGTAGCACAAAGCACAGCATAACAGTGACTTTCATCTGGAAAAACAAAAGCAATGCAACTTGCTAATTAAATCATTTCACGTATAAAATCACTTTCGAAACGTTTTCAGCAACATTTCACTGGCTGTAAACTAGTGAACTTGTCGTGCCTTTTTTGACTGAGGTCATATTCGCGGCGATCGACGTTGTTAACTTTGTAACAGTTTTTGTTTTACGCGAGTTCAAGCGTTTGCTTTCCAAGAGTAAACTTACTATTGTAGTCTCTATACATGTTTCTTTTAAAACAAGATATGCTACCTATTTCAATTTATAAATGTAAACAAGTTACATGTATTAAAACTTTCTTTGTTATTTTGTTATCAAAACAAATAGCTGAAATTCACACGAGTATCATAGGTAGTCATGGGAACGAGGTAGCAAAAGTAAGTCATAACAATGTTGTCTTTTGTATTCACTGAAATATGAAACAGTATTATGAAATACAAAATCTAGTCCTTCTAGCCAGACCTGCTGCAAACATTAATAACTGATAACTTCTATTGAATATTCTGCGAGAAACTACAAAACAACGAAATGATATAATAAAAGGCCCGGGGAAAATTACTCGAAGCGTGTTGTTTTGTTTCACAATCTACTGAAGTAACCAGAACTGTACGTCTCCCACCTTACAACTTACACTTACAACTTTTCTGATTTGTATAGTATTATTGTCAGTCTTTCTTTTAGTTTAGTTAGATTTTAATTAGCACGACCTGCCTTGATAGCAGTTTTTCTAAACTGACGCAGTGATCCTGGGTAAACATGTTCTTTTGTTATTTATTCTTATTACCACATATTTACATATTTATTTATTTACATATTTACATATATTAGGTCGGTAAAAACCGTTTGGTTATCACACCAACCGTACATGGCGAATCGGCGCTCAATAATAGTCATCCCTAAGTGTCTGATTTTTATCTTTTTAGTTTATTTCGTCGGAACAAAAAAATTCGATATGTCGCCGTGAAATATGGCCGTTCTTGAATAAGACGAATAAGAGAAAGTTTGGAGATGACCGTTAGTTTTAAACTGAAGATACATTATTTGTCATTGTTCGTCTAGGATAGATGTTACAAGTCTTCGTATGCATCTCGTAGTTCAAGTCCAAATGAAAAATCAGCAGTGCGTCTTCAAAGACTCGACTCACTAAGTTGATGGTTGTATAATTAATCCGTCTTGTGCCTGTCTTCACACTAGACTGACGGATAATGGGTCTTAGGTTTTATCAGAAAAAAGAACCAATAAAGTCTAGCATTTGAATCAAACCTGTACTGATCTTACCTTCGTTCTTCAATGGCACCTTTCAATAGGGTTTCGTTCAATCTGTGTACAATCAAGCTAGCACTTTATGTGCGTGTTCTCGACTGGGAGGATTTAATTTTATCACATTGGATATGAGATGAGCAAAATGTCACGTTGGAGATCCATCAAGAGTGAGGACTGGTGACGAGTCAGTGTCAGAGTCGAAATTTTCCTATATTAAAATATATAAATGTTTTACACAAAACCTTTAACTAAAACTTATGGAAGTTTTATACGAAAACCTGATTAATAACTGCTCGGCACTATATACTTGTGTGTGTTCTTGGGCGGAACTAAATTTATCTTTATGCAAATAAAACACGTGATCTATTGTATTTTTCTTAGCTTGTTGAATCGTAATACGTGGTGACAGCTATTATAAGATCCAAAATCTAGTCGTTCTAATCAGACCTGCTATATAAACATTAATAATTTCTGTTGAATATTCTGCGAGAAAAGACTGCAAAATGAAATGATATACTAAAAGGCCCAGTGGGAATCACAAATTATTTATTATTATTATTATTGTTTTATGAACTATTAAAGTGTCACTCAAATAAAGTATCTTCCTGGCAACGAAACCATAACGACATCAAACTCAACTTTAACTTCGCTAAGTAAAAACTACCTGTTTTCACTGTGTTATTGGTGTGTCCAGTCAAAATAAGAGAACAAGAACGAAATAAATCCCAGGGGGAGGGGGGATATAATGAATTATAAGGGAAGGCTCCGCCCGAAAGGGGTAACGTTTCAGTCTGGATATATATAAAAGGGTAAGAATTTCCCGAGTTGAATCATTAGGAAAACGATCATTTGGGTCATTTAAAAGGACCTTTCAAAATATCTCGAACAGACGCAACTAACGGGTGATTCATCCAAGTATTTAAAGGTGTTACTTAAGTGAAAAGTTTAGTACAAGTCGCTCGATTAATAGCCAAAACGCTTTTTTATCTTTTTTGTTTTATTCATTACAACGTTAGAAAGGGGCACCATTTTTTATGGAAGGTATAGTTATCTTTTTCTGTCAAAAATAGTATAAACTGAAAGGATAAGGGGTTAGATCTCGGGGCGGAGCCTCCCCGCTGGTCATTACCAGAAAATAAACTATATATATATATATATCAATACGCAGATATCGGTTTCATCACCAAGAAAACACATTTATTTCAATGAATCGACATTGTATATTCTTGAACATACATTACACGAACATGAAGGTGCATTTATGGTGCTGATTTTCAAACATTAACAACGTTCAAATGTACTAGAAGGACAATAAATTTTCAATAAAACTTTCAATACACGACGATGGAAGCACAACAACGTACCGATCGCTTTTATGTTATTCATATGTAGAAAAAATATAAAAGGTTCAACTATAAAAGTTCAAAATGTTTCTACGTATTATCTCTCTCTCGCAACGAAATTTGTGTCACTTTTTGCGCTACACAGTATCTTCTCCACATCATTTCTTCTTAGGGGACAGATCTGTGTATTTTAAATAAAGAAAGTATAATGAGGTCTTGATTCAACAAATAGAAAATAACTGCTGAATAAGGCATAAAGAAATATAATAATTATAACGGCTCTGTACAGAATGAAATCCTCCTATCAATTTGAGAGATAATCCGCCGAGATCAAAAGAATAATATCAACAAAGAGTACAAATTCATAACTGATCTAAAGCGACGTCGTACGGGCCCGCGATCTAAGCCTGCGCGACATCACGCCCGCGATCTAATCCTGCACGACGACACGCCCGCGAAACATTCTGCCAGCCATAAAAAATGACGAGCATGGTTCTATGAGTATGGAGCTCCGCGAAAGCTCCGCTATAAATTTATAATGATAATAAGACTGAGTGGAGTCCAATTCGGTCTGTCATCATACGAGTGATTAACAAAATCGGACGACCGCGAAGCAGGAGTCCGATTTGTTTAATCACGAGTATGATTACAGACAGAATTGGATGACACGAAGTCCTGTTACAATTAATCATTACTATAACAAAATTTGAGGATAAAACGTTAAATGGTTACACGTTTTGGTGATTAATAATGGTAACTGATTGAACTGAGTGGAGTGCAATTTGGTCTGAAATCATACGCGTTGAAATCACAAGTATGATTTCAGGCCAAAATTGCACTCCACTCAGTTCAATTACCACTTCATTACATTCATTTTGAAATGGCACAATTTAATCACCCAAATACAGGATTTTAGTCAGTACCAATATTTTATTGATACATTGGGCGGTTTGTAAAAACCGGGAAAAAGATGCGATTTAGAGCAAAAAATAGTCCGATTTGGAAATAAATCGCACTGCTGAGAGCCAATCAGATTGCAAGGATCACCAGTGATTTCAAAATGGATGTAATAAAAAACATAACAATTGAGTGTGTTTTTGACCGAAATGCGCGCACGGAAATGTATATTGTACCAGTAGAAGGCTGGTTTGGCCAGCCCAAATATCATGTTCAAATAACTAAAACTGTACGTTGTATCGGTCTTTGCTTCTACAGTATTTCTTTGTCGAATGCATGTACATTACAACAACAGAGAGTACAGGGCAGAAATCACAGCAACTGTAAGCTACTTTGTCACGAGACTGCTCAAAGTCATCATATGGATTGACTGGCTAATAAGCTTCATTCAAAAAATTAGTCCTTAACGTTAAACGTTATAAAATATACTGTTTAGTGTTAGGAGAGTCATTTAACGAAATAAAAATATGAAAAACAACTAGAATATTAAAATGTTCTAGAATTGTGAAAAGCAGAAGAAAAGTAGCGTGGAAATCCCCCACCGTGTGATATCTTCTTCGCTCTCCACCATGTATTGTGAACAGCTGGAACAAGCTAGTACTGTAACGAGAAGAAAATTCTAAATTCAAAATTCGATTTTTTCAATTCAAACAAAAAAAGTGAAAGAAATTCACGACATTGATTCAAAATAAGCGGCTTCTAATGCACAACAAGACCGTTTTCCCAGCAGTGTCCCTGGGTTGCATAATAGTTTTCCATTTAAACTTATTTCTGAAAGAAATTTCGTGTAATTAATACGACTTTTTTAGTAGATAGGAAACAAGGATTCTGGCACACTTTCAAATACGTAGCATGTTAACACAAGTCAAAATTTATCTTATTTTATGTTAAAATTCAACAAAAAATAATTTGATTCTCGTTCCCCAATTTGTGCTCGTTCGCGAACGTAAAATATTTTCAAACAAATTCCTCGTCACTTTGAGCATAATTGTCAAGTTTGTGTTCAATTGTTCAAATCATTCAATCCCTGACTTTTGTTAAATTTAACATAAATCATGTTAATTGACTTTTTGTTATTTACGTTGGCGAACGAGCAGAAAATCGATCATCTCATCCAATTTTGATTATTCGTTAAATTGAACGTCAACTGACGTCAATTTCTGTTTTGTGTTAACATGCTACGTATTTGAAAGTGTGCCAGAATCCTTGTTTCCTATCTACTATTTTTTATCCCCTCATATTCACCAGAAAAAAACATATCATTTCGGTGAGAAAATTTCACTCTGGACGACTTCAGGAAAATTCTGTCGCCGGCGATGGCAAAAAAAAAAATTCCACTCTGGGAAAATCTGGAGTGGAATTTTTTCCCAAAGGGGGAAAAATTTGGAAAAGAAAAGAAAATGTCTGATTCCGAAGAAGAAGAAATCGATTTCACTCCTGAAATTATTCGAGAAACCCTCACAACATGCCATTCTCCCAAAAATCCCAGGCTGAAACATTTCAAAGAAATCATTCGGCAAAATCAGGGGAAAAATCAAATTCCACTCAAAGATCTCGAATTTTATGAAAAAGAATTTTTCTCCCAAATTCCCCGTGACGAAATCACAAGAAAAAAAGTCAGGGAGTTTGCCAAAGCTTCCAAATGGAAAAAAAAAGTCAATGACAACGCACATGAAATTTTTAATCACATAACAGATCACGACGGCAATGACTATGAGCACCTGGAAAAATTTCTCATCGACGATTTTAAATATTTTTCACTTGCATATGATGACGTTCATCTCAGCAGAAATAAGTTTCTCAATTGCAATCAAGTTCTTTTCGCCCTGTTGAAGAAGAACGGTTTCAGCCCCAATGAAGATGATTTCAAACTGCTCAAACTTCCATCCAGACGGGCGAAACAAGAAAAAATAATCCAAACAATCTTCAAAAAATGTCATTGGAAAGAAAATGGACCCATTTGAAAAAATAATTTTCAATGAAGCCGAGCGAAGCGAAGCGACCGGAGGGAGCCTCAGTGCGAGCGAAGCGAGTGACCATGAAGATTGTTCCACTTGCTCAGAGGAAGAAATAAGAAGCGACGATGAAACTCCCACCACTTCAGACGAGGAATTCATTGTGTCTGATTCGGAGATGGAGGAAGCTGAGCGAAGCGACGAAATCGAAGACTCAATTGAACTCCTTTTTGAGTCATTTGTGAATCTCCAGGAGGAACATAAAATTCTCAGAAATGAACTCCAAAAGCAAAGTTGCCTCCTGTGGGAAATCCACCGGGAATTGAAAGAAAGTAAAGCGAAGCAAAACGGGCCAAGCGAAGCGAAGTGAAGCGGTGTTTTGAAATAACAGACTTTGTGAATATTAATGTAAAAACATTCATATTCCAGGCTTGTTTTTATTTCACGCTGTTATTTTAATTACAACCTTTCATGAAGTGAAAGCAGATGTTAAATTATGAAACCATAGATACAATTTATAGTCATGTGATTACAAAAATATCACATGATTTATTTTAACCAATTAGATCTTTACACGAAATTTATACAATTTTCGATATATATTTTTCATAAAATATGAAATTTTTACACTTCTGTCTACATTTTACGTAAAAAAGTGTGTTAAAACTTGAAAATGCCTTATACTTTGAGACAGCCAGTTTTTCGGGGGAATAAATTGGAATAATTTTGTCTAACACGTTAGACAGTTTTTCGGGGGAATAAATTGGAATAATTTTGTCTAACGCGTTAGACAGTTTTTATAATTTTGTCTAACGCGTTAGACAGTTTTTCGGGGAATAAATGGAATTTTCCCAAGATTTTTTTTCAGCGGAATATTTTTTTAGTCAAAAAAATATTTCCCCCAGATTTCAGCGGAATATTTTTTCCAGAATTTTTTCAGCGGAATATTTTTTCCAGAATTTTTCAGCGGAATATTTTTTTCAGCGGAATATTTTTTCCAGAATTTTTCAGCGGAATATTTTTTCCAGAATTTTTTCAGCGGAATATTTTTTCCAGAATTTTTTCAGCGGAATATTTTTTCCAGAATTTTTCAGCGGAATATTTTTTGTGTCTAACGCGTTAGACAGTTTTTAGGGGGGGGGGGGGGGGGCGGAGAAATTGGAATTTTGTCTAACGCGTTAGACACCAAGCTTTTCCACATCACTCAGTGGAACCCAAGAATTAAATTTGTCAGGGTAACCTGTCCATTTTACAAGCGCGAGTTTTCGCTTATTATCGCGGCGAATAACTTTTTCAATTCGAAACACATCTTGCGTTGTCTTTTGAAGTTCCGCCTCGTAAAATGATCCGGTGATTGATTCTCCCAACAGATCAACTAATTTATACGTTACAGGGTTTGTGTTCTTTATTTCGTCAATCACAAATATCTCCTCTGTCCAGTTCGACGTGAAACCTTTGTCAAATATCTTTCGTTTAAACTTTGAAATTCTCACCCTGTCACCAACCCTGAATTTTGCCGGGTTGTGTTTAGTATAAATTAAATCTCCGTATAAATTAGCGAAAACCTTTTTTTCATTTTCCTGTTTGCTCGCCTCTGCGGGACTCATCCGAATGCTCGAATGAAAACGATGATTATATTCATCCAGTAATTTGCCAAGTTTGTCCCAGTATATTGTATTGTTGTTAGCAGAAAACATCCGGAAGAGTTTCTCCTTAAAAGACCTGTTCCAGCGCTCAACAACAGATGCCTTTTCTTCGTTTTGTGTTGTGTACAATTTTACCCCATTCTTATCAAGCAGATTTTTCATTGTTGCGTTGAAAAATTCAGACCCTTTGTCACTCCAAAGCATCTTCGGTTTTCGCCCCTTGAATATATCTCGGAAAGCATCAGCCACTGTTTGACCTCGCTTGTCTTTCAGGGGGCGAATCCAACCGAACTTTGAGAAAACATCGATCACCATCAGGAGATATCTGATCCCTTTATTCCACCTCGAAAATTTCCCCATCTCGACTAGATCAGCCGCCCAGATGTTGTCAATCCCATATGCTATGACTCGCCTCTTTGGAAAGCGTCGCCTGATTGGCCGGTGTAATTCGTTTGCCAGATTTTGAGCCCAGCCTTCACTCAAAATCTTTTCCCGTTTTTTGGGGCACCGAGGCCAAGTTTTTGTTTTGCTTGAATTGTGTTTCTCGCCAAAGCATGACCCCACTGTCTTTCTTTCCAGGGAATGGCATCCAAAGCGGCAACCATTTTCCTGTCGGCTTTGTTTTTGCATTTACGTGGATTCTTTTCCTTCGCGCAGACTGAATAATCAACATCGTGCTGCATAGCAACTGCGTCTGTTTTTCCTGTGGGCTGCTGCATAATTTCGAGAATTTTTCCCTTTTCATCAAATCTGACTTGCTTATCCAATGGGTTATAAGGGCCGGTATAATTATGTCCAGGCAAAGTGAAACCTTTCTTTGGTCTTGGCAGCTTCCCAATCAGGGAATGAACATCTAAAGCACCCCGATCCAAATCTGCTCGATCTGTCCTGAATTTTCTATTTGGTCGGATCGCCGTGGACAGCTCATTCATCATATCAGCAGAGGTTTTGGCAAGAAATGGTTTCATCTTGTCCAACGCAAAATCCAATGCTTTCTTTTGAGTGTTTTTATTTCGCAACAATTCACTGGCTCCATAACGACCCATTTCAACTGTCTTTTTTCCCAACCAAGGCAGCGCATGCGCGACGCCAGTCAGCGCAAGTTCACCGATGCCCTCACCTTGTGAGGTCCGACTCAGTTTCCCGAATTCGCTCCGCGGCTCGCTCCGCTCGCTTTCACAAATCTTGTCTTTTTTATTCCGCAGGAAGCGCAATGGCAGCGCAAAACCACATCTTTCTGCCATTTTTTGCAGTCTGGAATCCAGTTGGTTTCACGCATTCAGTTTGTTTTTTTTCCTTCACGCAATATGATTTCATTTTCAATCGAAATATTCTTTTATGAATTTCTCATTCCCCATCGTATCAGTCAGACTGAGAGGCTGGAGAATATCATAGAAATCTTTCCCCTGCGATCATTGATGGAGGAAATACAGGCAATAATACCCGCAAAGAACGCTGTTGATGTTTTGATATTGACTGCTGTTCCAAATGACCGGTTTGGAACTTTTGAATTCCTGGGGAAATCCCATCCCAAAAGAGTCGAAATACCACGTGAATTTCTGTCCGGGGGCGCAGCACACCCAGTGAGTTCCTGCATTTTCAAGCGAATCAAGATTGATAATGCAGGGGCTGTGTTCTCGGGGCATGGCTTCATCCCTGGCGAAAATCCCTTTGAAATTGGGAATTTTCAGAAAATCAATCCACTGGAGAAGATCAAGGTTGCTCAGGGGTTTGTTCACGAATTTGGGTTTCGTTTCGCTCACAATATTGCCCCGAGAACTGGGATGTTGTTGAATGGACTTTTCGATCCCAGCAGAAGTCCCGTTCCTTTTTTGGATTTTTTTCCCATCCCAATTTTTCGTCCCCAGGTTCCGATGAATGGAGGCGGGCGTTGGAAGGGAGTGCCCAATCTTGGAGCGCCGTTTCCTTTTGGGCGTCCAACTCTAGGAGCGCCTTTTCCTTTGGGGCGTCCAACTCTTGGAGCGCCTTTCCCAAACAAATTTTTCACCATGTCCAGCGCCAGTGGAATTCCGATGGAAGCCAGCACAGTTCCCAACAATCCACCAGATTGTTTTGCTGATGGTTTTATCGTCAGTTGTCCTCCTGATTTCAGGGCAGTCAAAATATCCTGTTTCTGCTTATTTGTCAACAAATGTTTATTGTCAATCAGTTTCTGAATTTTATCTTGGGGAATGAGAAATCCACCCGTTTGCCCGCTCCCGCTTATCTTTTTCACGACTTGACTCGCTCCTTCACTCGCCAAACCAGCCAATGCTGACAACCCAAGTGTCTTTGCCAGGGTGGGTGCCAGGGAACGAGCCAGGGGAACAATAGCAGAGAAAAGACTTCCGCCTTGCTTCATCACTTTTCGGATTTGCGTTTTTGATATCTTGATTTCAACTCCCTTTCCCTGAGATGCGGCTTTGCCGATTCCTTTTATTTGATTGGCTGTCAGCATCAGTTCATCATTTCCGCTTGTTTGTTTGCCACCCAATCTCAGGGTGATAGGGCTTTTTGTTCGGAATGCTCTTCCAAGCTTGCTTTTTTGCCCTTTCGACAGATTTACTTTATATGGGTGATATGTTGTCATTTTAAATGACAAGATATGTTTTTCACAGATCACACTTCACACGATAACCAGCTCATTTCCAATCTTATCGATTTTCACTTCTTCTTCATAGAGAACTATCGCATGTACATTGAAGTTTGCAGCTGCATCTGCGTTCAATCGATATCTGAATATCAACTGCTTGGGATCTCTTGTTGGTTTTTCAGTTTGATAAGTCAGATCGAAATAGATCAACGGGAAAAGAGAATTGAAATTGGCCAGATTCAGCTGCGTTCCAGTGTTGTAGTCATTTTTCCTCATTGCATAAGCCATGACATCCTGGAAAATCCTCACTTTTGATTCACTGTCGTACTCTGTTTCCGGGTAGAAAACTCCGTTTCCATATTCCAATCGACAGTTCGACAGCGAAGCGGCGTTATCTGCCGCATTCAGCTTGAAAGTGTCCATCAGATAAGGGCTATCTTATTCTTTAGCGGCATCATTGGTTCTTTTAAGATAAACAAAAATATGCTTAACATTGTCAATACTTGCGGATATCTGGAAGAATCCTGATGACTGCGTAGGAGCTGATTCTGCATACATCTCCCTCAGATATTTCCATTGTGTTTCTTTCAGGAATGAACTGACAAATTTGTCATAAAGAGAATCTTTCGGTGTCAATCTGGGGACCCAAAGCAAAAACCTATTCACAACAACTCTTCCAGCATCAGTGCCATTAGCCATATGAATTAATTCATTATCCTGTTGAAGCTTAATCTCAAATTGCAGCTGCATGGGCACAAGCATCTTATCCTCCAACTCTTCGAAAAAGGAAAAGCGATTCAGGGGAATGATTGTGTTAATGTTCTTTGCACCACCGTTTCCATCGTTTTGCACTGCTTGACATTGCACCCGCCGAGCTTCAAATCCAAGATTCGTATTAGCGGTTGTTGCATCAGTATCCAAATACCAGAAACTGTTCTTGGCGACTGATCTGCTGAAGTCATCGGAGTATTCTAGCAAATTTTTAATAAAAGTAACGTTATGCAGATTATCAGTCTCATAAACAATCTTTCCAGCAGAACTAATCTTCAGGTGATTAATCAGGGAATGAGCGCCATTGATCACTGTGATTCTGTCAGCTGCGGCATACCCAGCGCCGTCTGCTATTTTCTGGAGTTGAAATTGCACTTCAAAATAAGCATTATACCAATCATAGAATGCTGATCTGTCATTTATTGTGAATTTATAACCATGCTTTGTTCGAGGTTGCCCATTAGCTGGAGCTCTGATTACATCATCCAGCTGGAAGCGCACCAATTCATTTCTTTGAAGATATTCACTCGATCGAAAAGCCATTTTATATTATTTTATTTCTTTTTCGCTTCGCTCCCTGCCCAGAGATCAACCTGTTCAATATAGCATCAGAACTTTCTCCCTGCGGTCGAGGAGGAGCAGCAGCAGCTTTTTTGGAGGAGGGTTTCCTTCTCATATTTCCCAGTTTTTTCATGATCAAATCACCAGATTTTTCAACTACTTTTTTGCCGAGTTTATCCCCAGCGTGAGAAATTCCTGATTCCAATGCTTTTTTCGCAATGGGTTTCGCGAATTTATTGAAGACGACTGATGCGACCTTCCTTATTGGTTTGAAAATATTATCTACAATGACACCTGTTCCTTTGTGCCGATAAACAAACCGTCCCAGCTGGGGGTGATAATAACGAGAGAATTCATAACTTTTCATTTTATTTGTTTTTTCAAGATAAGAGAGAACGCTGTATCAGCCCCATTCAAATCAACAATCCGCCTTCGGCCATCAGTGATATAAATCCGAATGGAGCTTATTCTGTTTTTATTCACAGGGCTGAATGTGATTCTCATGGGTTCCAAAGTGAAACTATAGGAGGCCTGCAGAACAGATGTGGAAAAGGAGAAGATGATATCACTCTCTTCCCCATCCACAAGCGAATCACTTGTGAGATCGCAATGCACGTTCAACATATCAGTATCTTGGCTGAGGTTTGGAACTCTGGGGCCAATGTTGACTTTGTCTTTCAGAATCTTTTTCTCAAAACCAACGAGATCGTTGAAATTGGATTGTGTCAAATCCAGTTGATAATTTTCTTCCAGTGTGATTGTTACTCTGAAAGTTGTGAGAGAGAAAGCAAGATTGATTGGGAATTTTTCATTCTTTCCTGGGGTGGATCCTGCGAGTGGGCCTGTTGCTTTTCGAATTGCCGCATTTATTGTGGAATAATCCCAAACCCCAGCGGGAAAGGTGATATCGGAAAATGTTTTCCCACCGTCAGAGCTGAATCTGATCAGCTGATTTTTCAATGCCGCATTGATGTTATACCACGTAAAACTCATATTGATAATTCTGTTCAACCCAACAACATATTGGGAATTTGGATCCAAAACAATGGGCCGATTGAATTTTGTTGTGAAATTTTCTGGTTTGTTTCCCCCAGTCTTGACGGAAAAGGATGACAGGACAATTTCTCTTTCGATTTCCATTTTAGGGCTTGAAATAATTTCTGAAGAGCTTCTCATGCTGGGATCTGTTGATGGCGTTTTCTTTCAGGAGAAGATCGAGAATGCCAACTCCAGTATTTCTGATGCCCGCATTCGTATTCCCCGCGAGAATGGAGCCAACGATGACCTCAAGTTTCTGGAGCAGATCTGTGGGGTTGGAGAAAAAACGGATGGATCCACCTTTTTTTCTTTTTTTCAACCCCGAACCCGTCCTCATCTTTTCCTCCATCATCTTTCCCCCTTTTTCTTTATAATGATCTATGTATTCAGTCAGAACTCGGGCTGCGTAATCTATCCTTTGATGTTGCAACTTCTTTTGCTCTTCCGTTATTTCCCCTCTTTGGAATTTTTTGGACCAGGATGATTTGTAACCTTTCAACTGATTTCTGCGGAATCTTGCTATGTTTACAAGATCACCGAGATACTGGATTTTCCTCGCTGTTGTAACATTTTCCCTGAGAGTTTTCTCCACAGTATTGTAATCCGTGAGGTCAAATTCTCTCAATATTTTATTGGCTTTATTTCCATTTTCATCTTCATCTTCATCGCCCGGTTCCAAAGCATAATCTGGGAAATCGTCTTCTTCATATTCAGGTGGATCTTCCCCTACCTCTTGCACAACTTCTTCATATGTTGGAGGAGCTGCTGAAATTTGCTTCTTGGGTTGGGATGGAACGGCCTCATCAAACAGGCCTTCGACATCCATATCTTCAAATGGGTCGACTTCGGGGAGATAATCAATCTCCGCCGGTTTGGCTTTTTTCTTTTTCCGGGGAAGTGGCTGAAGCGACCCCAAATTCGACTCAATCACCTCATCCAGTTTCGCTGTGATGGGTTTGAATGTTTTTTCAAGTCCGATTTGACTTGTTTCTTCACCCAACTTTTTCTGGGTGATAGCATTGTGAACAAAGTTGATTTTTTTCCCCAAAGCAGATTTGCTTTTAGCCATTTCTTGCCATTTCAATAAACTCATTTTATATCCCAGAAACACAAATTTGGGGTGAAGAACAAGATGTAGAACAAGATAAAGAACGCCATGTTCATTAATAAAATGAAGATTCCAAATTATGATTGTCAGGATCCAATCACGAATTTCAAACAACGTCACCCTTTCATGCCGGATCGAACTTTCAGAATGTTGATCTGTGGCCCTTCAGGATCGGGGAAAACAAATGTTCTCCTGGATATGATCCTCCGCCCGCTGCTCTTCTACGATAAAATTTATCTCTATGCGAAAAATCTTGACCAAACCAAATATCAGCATCTGCTGAAAACATTTCGCCCAATCAGCAAAGAAGCTGGGTATGACGTTGTGGAAGCATCCCCGGATGAAATCATCCCAGTTTCTGAATTGTCAGGGGAGAATCAAAAGCTGGTTGTTTTCGATGATTTTGTTTCCGAAAAAAACCAAAAGCCATTGATTGATTATTTCATTCAGGGCAGGCACAAGAAATGTTCTGTGATTTATCTTTCGCAAAGTTATTTCGGAACACCAAAAGATATCCGTCTGAATTGCTCGCATTTTTGCATCTTTGAATTCCCAAGCAACAAAGAAATTACGGCGATCTGCAGGGAGAACAATGTCAGCAAAGAAGATTATCGGAAAGCAACGCATGATCCGTTCTCTTTCCTGTATGTGGATAAGCCGAGGAAATTCATTGCCAAAAATTTTGATGAAAGCATTTAAAATGAGTTATTCAAATGGATTACTTTCTGAAACAAGCACCTCCCAGGGAGGAAAAGATGGAAAAGATGGATTGCCAGGAGTTGGTTTCAAGCTGACGCCAGCAGGGGACTTCGACCTGCAAAGGAAACGCCTGACAAATGTCGCTGAAGGAACGGGGAATTCGGATGCAATCACAAAGCTACAAGTTGACACGCTTGCAACGCAATTGCGAGCAGATTCTCTCCAGGTGGATGGTTCCTCGCATATGACTGGGGATCTTGATCTCAGGGGACAAAAACTCATCAACCCCGGGGAAATAGAAATGAATCGCAAATTGATCGTCAATCTGGACACGGATGAAAACCAGGATTTGTCAGCGGTGAATATGGTCACTCTGAAAAAATTCCACCCTGCTGCTCCGGCTCACACTCATGAAGTCACGAAGGATATTGATTTAAAAGAACTTTTCAACGTGAAAAACTCAAAACAACAAACATGGCATGATTTGGGAGCGCATTATAACAACCTGGTTTCTTATAATGACACCAAAAATATCTTTCTCAGCCGCAAAGAGACGTTTCCAATGGAGACGGCTTTGGATATGGGAAATCACACCATTTTTAACGTGAAAGATCCCGAAGTTGCCGATCAGGGCGCAAATATGCGATATGTGGATGCCCAATCCGCGAAAAAGCTTTCGTTGGAAGGCGGGACAATGACCGGAAACCTGGATATGAACTCGCAACAAATCAACAATATTGCAACGCCAACTCTGAAGCGACAACCCACGTCAAAATCTTATGTGGATAACCAGATAGGAGGTGTGGTAGCCCACACGATGGAATTAGAAGAGAAGATCAAAAAATACGTAAATGAATCGCATATCACGTCAACCTCGCATCCAAAGGACGCATTCCGCTATCTGATGGAAGATGTGGATGAATCCAGCTCTGAACATCATATGACAGTGACTGGGATAAGTGATTTTCCAGATTCGCCGCATCATTTCAACAAGAAGGCCTATGACTTACAAATCACAAAAAATCTTTTTAATGAATACTCTGGGAGACTTGGATTCAATATGTACAAACTCCCAGAGGGAGAATACACCGTGTGCGTGGAATTCTTCCCCGCGTCAATGGATGGCGTGAGCGTCAACGTTGTGAGCACAAGTCTGAATATAAATCAGCAATCAACTAAGAAGTTTTCGGGGTATTCCAGATCCATCATCCACATGCACAAATGGAGGATTTCCCCACCTGAATTTATTTTCCTGGATTTGAAATGGAGAGGAACTGCCGAAGCAGCCGAAAAAGGAAATGCAAATCTGATCATATATGGCATTGCTGGTTCCCAACCTGATGTTGAAAGCAGCGTCTTCGATTCCCCTTTCGTTTTCCAAGGGGGGAAGATGGTCATGGAGACTGACTTGGATTTGAATTCGCACTCCTTGTTGAATTTGCCGCTTCGCCCGTCAAAACACTTCATTTTTGCAAGATTTGTGAAAGGAAAACACGGTGATTGTTTGATCTTCCCAAATGAAGAGGAAGATGAAACAAATTATTGGCAACAATTTGGATCTGACTTCCGGATTTTGAATGTCACGGTTTTCATTCTTCAACGCGGTTCCAACCCAGTGAGTGGAGCAACCATCATCATGACAAGTGTTGTTAAAGGAGATCGCATCACTCGGAAAGCAGTCAGACCTTCCACCAATTCATTTGGTTCACTGCAGTTCACCTTCAATCTCCATGTTGGGCAGGAAGAAGCTTTCTATCTGGCTCTCTCGGATGGAAATGCCATTCAAAGAGCAAAAGCGACAATTCTGATTGAAAAATGATTTTCTCCCTGAAAAATGAGAAAACAAAGCATCTTTGCTTTCAATCACTTCCACCCCGCAATTCGGGAAGAAGAACTGGAAGAGATCAAAAAACTTTTTCGATTTTATCACAAAAGATTCTGGTGCCTGAAACGAGCGCATGGTCGATTCAAGAAAATGAATCTGCTCATGAATTTGACCTCTTCCGGTCTGGTTGCAATCGGGACGATTGCTGGAGCCGCGACTTTGAACCCAATCGTTTTGGGAGTGATTTCAGGAGCAGGATTAGTCTTGAAAACCGTAAATGAAATGAAGAATCTGAAAAGCAAAATTGAGATGGCGAAATTCGCTTTCACCACCTATGAAAAAACATTGAGTGATTTGCGCTTCGCTTTGCGGGGAGGAAATTTTGATCGAGCTGAATTTTTGTTTTCAATGGAAGCGATTGATGGGATTGTGATTGATTTGGGGTTGGATTTGGAAAAGTTTGAAGCTGAATGGGAGAAAAAATTTGAGGGTTGAGAATTTTCATTTCTGGGGAATGAAAAATCATGCAAGAAATCAGGGGAAAAATTTATTTGAATTTCTTAATTTTATTGAATATGTCAACGTGAAATGTTCTTTCATTTTTCCTCAAAGATGTTACAAATTGTGTTCGTTTCACGGGGTTAAATTTTTTAGTTCCAACATTCGCCTCCAGATCTGCTAGGGCTTTCTCTTTGTTAATCGGAAAGATCAATGAAGCAAATACTTTCCTCATTATATTTCAATTCTTTTTTCTTCCAGTCCAATTCTATATCTTCATCCGCGAATAATTTATTGGCAATCATTCGACAAAGTTCATCAAAAGATGAAACAGCGATCTTGAATTTATCAAACCATTCCTCATCCATTGGGAGTGGAGAAAAATCTATCTGGGGAGAAGCTGATCCTTCCGCCTTTGGTTCTTCCACCTTTGGTTCTCCGAGATAAAATATTTTCTTGTCCGATCTCCGGGTGATGGATTTATTTCCTTTTTTCAATGCATTGGTGATGGCGCAATTTGAGATGTCATATTCTTTCGCTGCCGAATTCACGGAAAAGAAGGTTTTGTTTTTTTCCCATCGGAGATTGAAAAATGCTTAGTTGCTGGCTTCGACATTTTGGATAAAAAAAGGAAATAAAAAATTAAAATCACATTTTATCCATTTATTTCAATTTTAGCCAGTCATTTCTCCAATTTAGTCAACTGGGATTTAGAGAAATGAGCAGAATTTTCCTGAATTTTCCTGAATTTGAATTAAAGCTGATTTTCAGCGAAAGATTTTTTATTCCCGGAGAGATATTTTAGTTCCGGAGAGATTTTCATCCCAAAATCCGTTTTTGGAGAGATTTTTCATTCCAAAATCAGTTTTTGTGGGCGATTTTTCGTTCTGAAATCCATTTTGGAGAAAATTTTTCATCCCCGGAGAATTTTTTTTCATCCCCCGGAAATTATTTTCATTCAAAATTATTTTGGAAAAAAATTTTCCTCAAAATAATTTTGGAGAAATATTTTCCGGAGAGAAATTTCATTCCAAAATCAGTTTCCGGAGAAATTTCAAGTTCAGCAAAAAATATTTTTCCCGGAGTCAGTTCGGGAAAAACAAATTCTTCCCGGAGTTGGATTCCGCAAATCAAATTCTGGGGATTCAGAATTCAAAAATTATTTTCCGGAGCAGATTTCAAAAATTATTTTCCGGAGAGAAATTTCATTCCAAAATCAGTTTCCGGAGAAATTTCAAGTTCAGCAAAAAATATTTTTCCCGGAGTCAGTTCGGGAAAAACAAATTCTTCCCGGAGTTGGATTCCGCAAATCAAATTCTGGGGATTCAGAATTCAAAAATTATTTTCCGGAGCAGATTTCAAAAATTATTTTCCGGAGAGAAATTTCATTCCAAAATCAGTTTCCGGAGAAATTTCAAGTTCAGCAAAAAATATTTTTCCCGGAGTCAGTTCGGGAAAAACAAATTCTTCCCGGAGTTGGATTCCGCAAATCAAATTCTGGGGATTCAGAATTCAAAAATTATTTTCCGGAGCAGATTTCAAAAATTATTTTCCGGAGCAGATTTCAGAATTCAGATTTCAAAATTATTTTCCGGAGCAGATTTCAGATTTCAAAATTATATTCCGGAGCAGATTTCAGAATTCAGATTTCAAAAATTATTTTCCGGAGCAGATTTCAGATTTCAAAAATTATTTTCCGGAGCAGATTTCAGAATTCAGAATTCAAAAATTATTTTCCGGAGCAGATTTCAGAATTCAGAATTCAGAATTTTTTCCCCGGAGTGGATTTCAGAATTCAAAAATTATTTTCCGGAGCAGATTTCAGAATTCAGAATTCAGAATTTTTTCCCCGGAGTGGATTTCAGAATTCAGAATTCAAAAATTATTTTCCGGAGCAGATTTCAGAGTTTTTTCCCCGGAGTGGATTTCAGAATTTTTTCCCCGGAGCAGATTTCAGAGTTTTTCCCCGGAGCAGATTTCAGAATTCAGATTTCAGAATTTTTTCCCCGGAGTGGATTTCAGAATTCAGATTTGGTAAGTTCGGAAAAATGAATTCATTTTTCCGGATTGGGAAAAAGAATGAATGGAAAGAAAATACCTTCGAATGCGAAAAGAAAGAGAGAAGTGTCTGTGAGTGAAAGTGATTCAGACGATGAGATTGATTCCATTGACTTGCTGATGGAGAGCTTCGTTAATCTGGAGAAGTGGGTTGAAGAGCTTGCGAAAGATATGCGAAAACAAACAGAGTTGATTGAGAAAATGATGGCTGATTCAACACATTCCGAATTATGTGGATCTGCGGTGATTTGAATTGATTGGAGTGATTTCTGCTGATTTAAATTCAACAGAAGTTGATGATGAGTTGGAAAAAAATTAAAAAAACAAATGGAAATAAAATGGCTTCGGATAAAAAATCATATTTGTGGGATTCAGATTATTTAGATTATGATGATGCTGATGTGTTTGATATTTATTGTAATGTTGCTGACATGAAGGCTTATACTTGCGGGATTGAGAAGATCATCAATCAAATATCAGAATTTGGTTAAAGAAATCGCAGAAGTTTTGCGAAAACAAACAGAGTTGCTTGAGAAAATTGCAGCTGATAGAACTCATTCCCAATCATGAAAAAAATTCATTTCCTGTGGAAATGAACTTTGAAATTTGAAGTTGATTTGAATTGATTGTGAATCTGGGACTGATTGGAATGATTTCTGCTGATTTGAATTGATTGTGAATCTGGGGGGCTGGAATGGATTGATTGGATGATTTGTGCTGATTTGAACTGATTGTGAGTCAGTTTGTGCTTGTTGGCTTATTTTGTGCTTAGGGAGTATAAAAAAAGTGATGAGTTTGGGGGGGGAACACAAGTTGTGCTGATATTTGAATATTTGTAGTTGGAATCCCCATTTATTAACTACTTCAGATTCTGGAAAATAATTTGGAGTTTCCTCCAGATCTCAGCGAGATCAAACTTCATCATCCTCATTCTTGTCCTCAAACTCATCGAATTCCGAGGCAGCCTGCACTATTTCCTCCACCAAAACTTCGTCCACAATGCATGTGATTGCTTTCACATTTCCGCAGAAAAGATGTTTGATGAAAAACGACTTGCCCGCGGAGAGGACAGCCAATGAGTTCTTTTTGCTTCAAGATGGTTTCTTTTTCCCATCGCGCACAGCTCCCAAAATCTGCAGGAGAAATCCGTGTGGGAATTTGGAGGGATAGATTTTTGCGTAAATCTTTTCCTGCTCGGATTTGTCGATTTTCACGAGAGAAATCTCCCTCCTGAAATCGAGCAAAAGACGGGGAAATCTCTTTGATTGCCTGCTTCTTTTTCATCGCAGCAGAGTTGAATGTTTTTCCAATTTTGAAAAACTAATGAACTCGCTCGGAAAGTGATTCCCAGAGAAAACGATCACCTCATGAAGGAAAATCTTGAATTTGGTTTGGAGTTTCACTTTGAACCGTGAGTCCATGTGGAGGCAGGGGAGAAGGCAGAAATTAATTTTTCCAGAAGATTTTTACAGGGGTCTCGAGAGAGCAGTCGGGGATAGATATTTTCGCGGGATTCATTTTTTGGGAGGAGATAAAAAAATGAATTAAATCGCGAAAATCCATTTTTCCATGAACTTGCGATCCTCTTCCGATCGGACTGGGAGAAAACCAGTGGCCATGTCAACCGCTTTTTGGAAGTTTCTTTCTGCGTCACACGCTTTTTCCCAGTCCGTTTCCTCTTTGATTTTTTCAGCCTCTTTCGGAGGAGTGGATTTGTTTTCACTTGACATTTTTTCTCCAATGAAGAAAAAATTCAAAACGTGGCTTGAAAATCTTCAACGCATTTGTCCAAACTGTTTGCCGTGTGGAAAATTTGGGCATTCCTTTTCTTGCCGAGCAACACAAATTTTTCATCTGCAGCCTTCACTCTCGTGTAGATGGAATTTCTCCAGTCTGGGAGAAACCCAAGTGACTTCGTGCGATTTTCCTGAATCCAGAAAATGTTTTTTTCTTGCAGAGTTGATTGAAAAAAACTGTGCGTGATAACCCAAATCGTTCCTGAATTTCCTCTGCGGTGAAAAAATCTTCCCCATCAATCTGGATGAATGGTGTGTCTTCTTCCCTGAATCCAGAACACTTTTTGATCGGTTCTTCTGGTATATTTAGTTTGCCCGATTTGAGAACTCGCAAAATCGTTGGAGGGAAGCCAGTTTTTTCTGGCTTCTTTGAATGTGAAAAAAGTTTGCTTTTTTTCTTTTCCTTCGCTCACTTCCTGAATTGAAAACTTCATTTTGAATGAAATTTTTTTTTATTCAAAATGCCAACCCTGAAAGAATTAAGAGATCATGCACGTTCGGAAGGAATGGTGGGATTCTCCCGGATGAAAAAAGCTGATCTGGAAAAAGAGCTGCAAAACCCACAGAGAAAAATCATCAAGAAAACATCTTTTCCTGCGGTGAAATCAACTATTCAAAAAATTCTTCCAGAAAGAGCCGCGGCAGTTGTTGAGTCATCCATTGATTCAATGAATTCCTGGTTTGGAAAGATAAAGAAAAGAGTTGATTGGAATCTGAAGGAAAGAACTCGGGAAAAACTGTTGACGTTGAATGCGAAAATTGGAGAGATGTTGAAGAAACCTGAATTTGATATTGAAGAAAAACCAGGGTTGGGTGGATCGACTTTTGTTGTCCAGGGAAAAGAGGATATTCCGCAGAAGGATTCTTGAAGAACGTGAAAGGAAATGTGATGGCAATTCTGAAGAAACATTTTGGGTTCAAAGTGAAAATGGTTTTGGTTTGCAGAATGATTTCTCATAATTTGGCAGAGGAAACATCCATTGAAAATGACGCCTTCTTTTCTTCCCCGGTTGAAGAAGTTTTTGAAGGAACTGACTTGGAACAATGCTGAAAAAATGAATGAATGGATGTTGGAAAACATGCGGAATTTCCAAAGAGGAAGAAGCAACTGGAGATTCTTGCGAGTTGAAAGATTAGAAATTCATCTGGATGAAATGACTGTTGGAAAATTCATTCCACTTCCTGATTGGCTTGCTGCTAAAAAAGCTTTGACAAACATGCAAAATGAAAATGATGATGAGTGCTACAAGTGGTGCATGGGAAGATGGAAAAATCCTGTGGAGAAAAATCCACAAAGAATAACTCCTTTGTTGAGAAAACAATGCGAGGAGGAATTCAATTGGGAAGGAATTTCATTCCCCATTTCATGGCGAGACATTGATCGATTTGAAAGACAAAATAACATTTCTGTGAATGTCTTGGGGATTGTTGAGGGGAACATCGCGACTTTGAGAAAAGCAAGGGAAAAGAAAGAGAATCATGTGATTCTTTTCAAACTGAAAAGCGGAGAAAATGAACATTTCGCTTTGGTGAATAATTTGAAATCGTTTGTGGTTTGGAGAAGATTCTAAGAACAAAAACCAAAGGCATGTTTGTGATGGTTGCCTCAATTCATTCAACTCCAAAGAAACACTCGATGTTCATCAAGAATTTTGCACGGATGATGGAGTGAAAGCTGTTCTCCCTCCAGCAGAATCAACCATGAAATTCAAGAAAGTGGCATGCGCAACAACCGTTCCCTTTGTCATCTACGCTGATTTTGAGTCGATTTTGGAGAAAACAGAAAAGCAAATTGGGGAAAAAACAAAGCAAATTCAGCATCATATTCCCTGCAGCTTTTGTTTTCTTCCTGTGAGTCGAGTTGGGGTTGATTTTTCCCCAGTTTTCTTTCGTGGAAAAGAAGGAGATGATGTTGGGAGAGAATTTCTGGAGAAATTAGTTGATCATGTGAAATGGATTCTGAATGATGTGCGAGGACCAATGCTGAGAAAAAATTGGAAGAGAATTCTTTGGAAGAAAGGAGAAAAGGAAGCATTTGAGAAAACTGCTATTTGTTGGTTTTGCAGGAAAAAGATTGTGGAAAAAAAAGTTGCTGATCATTGTCACTGACTGGGAATTTCGCGGAGCTGCTCATGAATATTGTAATTTGCAAGCGAAAGTGCCAGATTTCACTCCAGTCTTCATTCACAATTTGGATGGATATGATTCCCATCTTTTCATCAAAAACATGAAAAATTTGGAGAGATTGATGCAATCCCAAACAATGATGAAAAATATGTTTCTTTCTCCCTGAAAATTGTTTGGGGAACATTTGAAGATGAAGAGGGAAAAAACATGATTTGAAACATGAAATTCGCTTTGTTGACTCCCTGAAATTTATGAATTCTTCTTTGGCAAATCTTGTTGGAAATTTGGGGAAAATGATTTGCATTGCTTGAAAAGATTTTTCCCAGAGGATGTTGATTTGCTTTCCAGAAAAGGAGTTTTTCCCTATGAATTCATGGATTCATTTGAAAAATTTAATTGTGAACTTCCTGGGAAAGATGCTTTTTTCTCCCAGTTGTCGGAGAAGAAATTTCAGATGAAGATGTCACTCACGCTAAAATGTCTGGAAAAAATTTGAAATGTCAAATCTGGGAGAATATCACGATCTTTATCTCAAAACGGATGTTTTTCTCCTGGCAGATGTTGTGGAAAATTTCAGGAAAGTTTTATTGGAAAATATCTATTAGGACCCCGCATGGTTTTTGACTGCTCCCTCTTTCTTTTGGGATGCTATGTTGAAAATGACAGGAGTTGAGTTGGAATTGATTTGCGAAGGAATATGAAATGGTTCGTTTTTTTGAAAGGCAAATTCGTGGAGGAGTTTCCACAGTCTTTCACAGATTTTCTCGAGCAAACAACAAATTCATGGAAGATTTTGATCCTTCCCAACCATCAAAGTTCATCGTTTATCTCGATGCAAATTCTCTTTATCCAACTGCGATGGTGCAACCACTCCCTGTGGGAGGATTTGAATGGTTGAGTGAAGGAGCTTTGAAAATGGGAGAAGATTGTTGATGCGAAGGTCTGGATGTGTCCTGGAAGTTGACTTGGAATATCCAGATGAATTGCATGATTTCCACAATGATTTTCCTTTGGCGCCGGAATTGCTGGAGGTAAATGGATTCTGTAAGTTGATTCCCAATCTCAAAGATAAAGAGAAAATGGTTTTGGATGGAAGGAGTTTGAAACTTTTTCTTTCCCTGGGAATGAAACTGAAAAAGATTTGGAGAGGAATTGGATTTCGAGAAGAAGCTTTCATGAAACCTTTCATTGAATGGAATACGAAACTGAGAACAGCCGCCAAAAATGATTTTGAGAAAGATCTTTCAAACTGGCAAGCTGCTGTTTATGGGAAAACCATGGAAAATGTGGGAACAGAATTAACATGAAACTGGTGAATGATAGGAAGAAAAAAGCAAAGTTGGTGAAAAAGATCAACTTCCAACACGCAACCAAATTTGGAGAAAAGTGGCTGCTATTCACATGAAAAAAACAAAAGTTATTTTGAACAAACCAATTTTTGTTGGAGCAGCAATTCTCGATCTCTCCAAAATTTACATGTTCAAATTTCATTATGGTTATGTGAAAAAAAAGTGGGAGAAAGTCAAAGTTCTCTATTCTGACACAGATTCCTAATTTTGGAAATTGAAACGGATGATTTCTTCGCTGACACTGCTGGAGATGTTGAGAAATGGTTTGACACATCTGGATACCCGAAAGATCATTTCGCTGTGGAGAAAATGGCTTTCCTGTTGGGAAGAACAAGAAAATTTTAGGAATGTTTAAAGATGAAGCAGGAGGCAAAATCATTCGTGAATTTGTTGGGTTGAGACCAAAATCTTATTCCATCAAGATAGATGAGGGAAAAGGAATCAAGAAAGCAAAGGGAACAAAAAAGAATGTGGTGAAAAATAAGATTTCACATGAAGATTTTATGCGCGTTCTTCATGGGAAAAATTTCCTCCAATGAAAAATGTTTCTCTCCGGTCACATCTACATGAGATTTTCACTGAGCAAATTTGGAAAATGGCTTTGAGTGCTGATGATGACAAGAGAGTTGTGATGGATGATGGAGTGAACACTTTGGCTATTGGTCATTGGAGATTGAGATGAAATTCATTTCTTTGGAAATGAATTTTTCAGTGAGATTTTTGAGAGAGTTGCCATCGCCAGATTTTGTCGAGTGCAACTGACTCGGCTGGGAAGGTTTTTATCTGGTGAATTTTTAACTGATTTAAACCAAAATGATATGTTTTTTTCTGGTGAATATGAGGGAAAAAAATAGTAGATAGGAAACAAGGATTCTGGCACATTTCAAATACGTAGCATGTTAACACAAGTCAAAATTTATCTTATTTTTATGTTAAAATTCAACAAAAAATAATTTGATTCTCGTTCCCCAATTTGTGCTCGTTCGCGAACGTAAAATATTTTCAAAAAATTCCTCGTCACTTTGAGCATAATTGTCAAGTTTGTGTTCAATTGTTCAAATCATTCAATCCCTGACTTTTGTTAAATTTAACATAAATCATGTTAATTGACTTTTTGTTATTTACGTTGGCGAACGAGCAGAAAATCGATCATCTCATCCAATTTTGATTATTCGTTAAATTGAACGTCAACTGACGTCAATTTCTGTTTTGTGTTAACATGCTACGTATTTGAAAGTGTGCCAGAATCTTGTTTCCTATACTATTTTTGATATTGCATAAATATACCGGGTTTTTAGTCTAAATGTTTTATATGCTTCAACTATAACAGAGTTTCGCAGCACACGACTTTGTAAACATCTTCTGAACAATTTTTGGTACGTTTATTTGTCGTTGAAACAGAAACTGACAAGGAACAAAATATTTTTCCTCATTAAATTTTTGGCTATGAACCCTAGCAGTTTATTTCATTAAACTTGCAGAGGCAAATATAAGACAACTTCAATTTCAAGGGAGCTCAAGGCCAAGTGTTTCGTTATTTTCGGGTGACATCAAGTAGAAATAAATGTTGTGAAAATGATTGATGGAAAGCTTAGCTAAATTCTGGTTGTAAGATGTATTGTTTAAAGTATCAACTTGACTAAAAAGTTAAAATGGAGTCATCCACGACGACTTTCACTTCACCGGCCCGTCTTTATTTTAATGTTTTTTCTAGTCTCGTCTGGAGGTGTTTATGTTTACATTTCAACTGAAATTCTGCTGGAGATTCGATGAGTCTATCGTTAATTACAAGAAATAAAGTCACTCAAATGATAACACGTGATAACAATCTAATAAATTCACGTTCAACCGCAAGCGGAAGGACAACAGGAACAATGGAAGGGGGGACTGTTACAACAATTAGGGGCATCTTTGACTTGATAAGTTCGCTTCATAACACGTGACCAAACGGAGCCCATGGGATGCTGCAGGAGATGCTGAAACTTTTTCATTTCTGCAGGTGCACCGCTGACCACTCCAATAAGTAGCACAAAGCACAATATAACAGTGACTTTCATCTGGAAAAACAAAAGCAACGCAACTTGCTAATTAAATCATTTCAGGTATAAAACTACTTTCGAATCGTTTTCAGCAACATTTCACTGGCTATAAACTAGTGAACTTGTCATGCCTTTTTTGACCGAGGCCAGATTCGCGGCGACGTTGTTAACTTTGTAACAATTTTTTTGTTTTGCGAGTTCAAGCGTTTCCTTTCCAAGAATAAACTTACTATTGTAGTCTCTATACATGTTTCTTTTTAAACAAGATATGCTACCCATTTCAATTTATAAATGTAAACAAGTTACATGTATTAAAACTTTCTTTGTTATTTTGTTATCAAAACAAATAGCTGAAATTCACACGAGTATCATAGGTAGTCATGGGAACGAGGCAGCAAAAGTAAGTCATAACAATGTTGTCTTTTGTATTCACTGAAATATGAAACAGTATTATAAAATACAAAATCTAGTCCTTCTAGCCAGACCTGCTGCAAACATTAATAACTGATAATTTCTGTTGAATATTCTGCGAGAAACTACAAAACAACGAAATGATATAATAAAAGGTCCGGGGGAAATTACTCGAAGCGTGTTGTTTTGTTTCACAATCTATCGAAGTAACCAGAACTGAACGCCTTCCACCTTACAACTTACACTTACAACTTTTCTGATTTGTGTAGTATTATTGTCAGTCTTTCTTTTAGTTTAGTTAGATTTTAATTAGCAGGACCTGCCTTGATAGCAGTTTTTCTAAACTGACGCAGTGATCCTGGGTAAACATGTTCTTTTGTTATTTATTCTTATTACCACATATTTACATATTTACATATATTAGGTCGGTAAAAACCGTTTGGTTATCACACCAACCGTACATGGCGAATCGGCGCTCAATAATAGTCATCCCTAAGTGTCTGATTTTTATCTTTTTAGTTTATTTCGTCGGAACAAAAAAATTCGATATGTCGCCGTGAAATATGGCCGTTCTTGAATAAGACGAATAAGAGAAAGTTTGGAGATGACCGTTAGTTTTAAACTGAAGATACATTATTTGTCATTGTTCGTCTAGGATAGATGTTACAAGTCTTCGTATGCATCTCGTAGTTCAAGTCCAAATGAAAAATCAGCAGTGCGTCTTCAAAGACTCGACTCACTAAGTTGATGGTTGTATAATTAATCCGTCTTATGCCTGTCTTCACACTAGACTGACGGATAATGGGTCTTAGGTTTTATCAGAAAAAAGAACCAATAAAGTCTAGCATTTGAATCAAACCTGTACTGATCTTACCTTCGTTCTTCAATGGCACCTTTCAATAGGGTTTCGTTCAATCTGTGTACAATCAAGCTAGCACTTTATGTGCGTGTTCTCGACTGGGAGGATTTAATTTTATCACATTGGATATGAGATGTGCAAAATGTCACGTTGGAGATCCATCAAGAGTGAGGACTGGTGACGAGTCAGTGTCAGAGTCGAAATTTTCCTATATTAAAATATATAAATGTTTTACACAAAACCTTTAACTAAAACTTATGGAAGTTTTATACGAAAACCTGATTAATAACTGCTCGGCACTATATACTTGTGTGTGTTCTTGGGCGGAACTAAATTTATCTTTATGCAAATAAAACACGTGATCTATTGTATTTTTCTTAGCTTGTTGAATCGTAATACGTGGTGACAGCTATTATAAGATCCAAAATCTAGTCGTTCTAATCAGACCTGCTATATAAACATTAATAATTTCTGTTGAATATTCTGCGAGAAAAGACTGCAAAATGAAATGATATACTAAAAGGCCCAGTGGGAATCACAAATTATTTATTATTATTATTATTGTTTTATGAACTATTAAAGTGTCACTCAAATAAAGTATCTTCCTGGCAACGAAACCATAACGACATCAAACTCAACTTTAACTTCGCTAAGTAAAAACTACCTGTTTTCACTGTGTTATTGGTGTGTCCAGTCAAAATAAGAGAACAAGAACGAAATAAATCCCAGGGGGAGGGGGGATATAATGAATTATAAGGGAAGGCTCCGCCCGAAAGGGGTAACGTTTCAGTCTGGATATATATAAAAAGGTAAAAATTTCCCGAGTTGAATCATTAGGAAAACGATCATTTGGGTCATTTAAAAGGACCTTTCAAAATATCTCGAACAGACGCAACTAACGGGTGATTCATCCAAGTATTTAAAGGTGTTACTTAAGTGAAAAGTTTAGTACAAGTCGCTCGATTAATAGCCAAAACGCTTTTTTATCTTTTTTGTTTTATTCATTACAACGTTAGAAAGGGGCACCATTTTTTATGGAAGGTATAGTTATCTTTTTCTGTCAAAAATAGTATAAACTGAAAGGATAAGGGGTTAGATCTCGGGGCGGAGCCTCCCCGCTGGTCATTACCAGAAAATAAACTATATATATATATCAATACGCAGATATCGGTTTCATCACCAAGAAAACACATTTATTTCAATGAATCGACATTGTATATTCTTGAACATACATTACACGAACATGAAGGTGCATTTATGGTGCTGATTTTCAAACATTAACAACGTTCAAATGTACTAGAAGGACAATAAATTTTCAATAAAACTTTCAATACACGACGATGGAAGCACAACAACGTACCGATCGCTTTTATGTTATTCATATGTAGAAAAAATATAAAAGGTTCAACTATAAAAGTTCAAAATGTTTCTACGTATTATCTCTCTCTCGCAACGAAATTTGTGTCACTTTTTGCGCTACACAGTATCTTCTCCACATCATTTCTTCTTAGGGGACAGATCTGTGTATTTTAAATAAAGAAAGTATAATGAGGTCTTGATTCAACAAATAGAAAATAACTGCTGAATAAGGCATAAAGAAATATAATAATTATAACGGCTCTGTACAGAATGAAATCCTCCTATCAATTTGAGAGATAATCCGCCGAGATCAAAAGAATAATATCAACAAAGAGTACAAATTCATAACTGATCTAAAGCGACGTCGTACGGGCCCCGCGATCTAGGCCTGCGCGACATCACGCCCGCGATCTAATCCTGCACGACGACACGCCCGCGAAACATTCTGCCAGCCATAAAAAATGACGAGCATGGTTCTATGAGTATGGAGCTCCGCGAAAGCTCCGCTATAAATTTATAATGATAATAAGACTGAGTGGAGTCCAATTCGGTCTGTCATCATACGAGTGATTAACAAAATCGGACGACCGCGAAGCAGGAGTCCGATTTGTTTAATCACGAGTATGATTACAGACAGAATTGGATGACACGAAGTCCTGTTACAATTAATCATTACTATAACAAAATTTGAGGATAAAACGTTAAATGGTTACACGTTTTGGTGATTAATAATGGTAACTGATTGAACTGAGTGGAGTGCAATTTGGTCTGAAATCATACGCGTTGAAATCACAAGTATGATTTCAGGCCAAAATTGCACTCCACTCAGTTCAATTACCACTTTATTACATTCATTTTGAAATGGCACAATTTAATCACCCAAATACAGGATTTTAGTCAGGACCAATATTTTATTGATACATTGGGCGGTTTGTAAAAACCGGGAAAAAGATGCGATTTAGAGCAAAAAATAGTGCGATTTGGAAATAAATCGCACTGCTGAGAGCCAATCAGATTGCAAGGATCACCAGTGATTTCAAAATGGATGTAATAAAAAACATAACAATTGAGTGTGTTTTTGACCGAAATGCACGCACGGAAATGTATATTGTACCAGTAGAAGGCTGGTTTGGCCAGCCCAAATATCATGTTCAAATAACTAAAACTGTACGTTGTATCGGTCTTTGCTTCTACAGTATTTCTTTGTCGAATGCATGTACATTACAACAACAGAGAGTACAGGGCAGAAATCACAGCAACTGTAAGCTACTTTGTCACGAGACTGCTCAAAGTCATCATATGGATTGACTGGCTAATAAGCTTCATTCAAAAAATTAGTCCTTAACGTTAAACGTTATAAAATATACTGTTTAGTGTTAGGAGAGTCATTTAACGAAATAAAAATATGAAAAACAACTAGAATACTAAAATGTTCTAGAATTGTGAAAAGCAGAAGAAAAGTAGCGTGGAAATCCCCCACCGTGTGATATCTCCTTCGCTCTCCACCATGTATTGTGAACAGCTGGAACAAGCTAGTACTGTAACGAGAAGAAAATTCTAAATTCAAAATTCGATGTTTTTAATTCAAACAAAAAAAGTGAAAGAAATTCACGACATTGATTCAAAATAAGCGGCTTCTAATGCACAACAAGACCGTTTTCCCAGCAGTGTCCCTGGGTTGCATAATAGTTTTCCATTTAAACTTATTTCTGAAAGAAATTTCGTGTAATTAATACGACTTTTTGATATTGCATAAATATACCGGGTTTTAGTCTAAATGTTTTATATGCTTCAACTATAACAGAGTTTCGCAGCCACACGACTTTGTAAACATCTCTGAACAAATTTTTGGTACAGTTTATTTGTCGTTGAAACAGAAACTGACAAGGAACAAAATATTTTTCCTCATTAAATTTTTGGCTATGAACCCTAGCAGTTTATTTCATTAAACTTGCAGAGGCAAATATAAGACAACTTCAATTTCAAGGGGGCTCAAGGCCAAGTGTTTCGTTATTTTCGGGTGACATCAAGTAGAAATAAATGTTGTGAAAATGATTGATGGAAAGCTTAGCTAAATTCTGGTTGTAAGATGTATTGTTTAAAGTATCAACTTGACTAAAAAGTTAAAATGGAGTCATCCACGACGACTTTCACTTCACCGGCCCGTCTTTATTTTAATGTTTTTTCTAGTCTCGTCTGGAGGTGTTTATGTTTACATTTCAACTGAAATTCTGCTGGAGATTCGATGAGTCTATCGTTAATTACAAGAAATAAAGTCACTCAAATGATAACACGTGATAACAATCTAATAAATTCACGTTCAACCGCAAGCGGAAGGACAACAGGAACAATGGAAGGGGGGACTGTTACAACAATTAGGGGCATCTTTGACTTGATAAGTTCGCTTCATAACACGTGACCAAACGGAGCCCATGGGATGCTGCAGGAGATGCTGAAACTTTTTCATTTCTGCAGGTGCACCGCTGACCACTCCAATAAGTAGCACAAAGCACAATATAACAGTGACTTTCATCTGGAAAAACAAAAGCAACGCAACTTGCTAATTAAATCATTTCAGGTATAAAACTACTTTCGAATCGTTTTCAGCAACATTTCACTGGCTATAAACTAGTGAACTTGTCATGCCTTTTTTGACCGAGGCCAGATTCGCGGCGACGTTGTTAACTTTGTAACAATTTTTTTGTTTTGCGAGTTCAAGCGTTTCCTTTCCAAGAATAAACTTACTATTGTAGTCTCTATACATGTTTCTTTTTAAACAAGATATGCTACCCATTTCAATTTATAAATGTAAACAAGTTACATGTATTAAAACTTTCTTTGTTATTTTGTTATCAAAACAAATAGCTGAAATTCACACGAGTATCATAGGTAGTCATGGGAACGAGGCAGCAAAAGTAAGTCATAACAATGTTGTCTTTTGTATTCACTGAAATATGAAACAGTATTATAAAATACAAAATCTAGTCCTTCTAGCCAGACCTGCTGCAAACATTAATAACTGATAATTTCTGTTGAATATTCTGCGAGAAACTACAAAACAACGAAATGATATAATAAAAGGTCCGGGGGAAATTACTCGAAGCGTGTTGTTTTGTTTCACAATCTATCGAAGTAACCAGAACTGAACGCCTTCCACCTTACAACTTACACTTACAACTTTTCTGATTTGTGTAGTATTATTGTCAGTCTTTCTTTTAGTTTAGTTAGATTTTAATTAGCAGGACCTGCCTTGATAGCAGTTTTTCTAAACTGACGCAGTGATCCTGGGTAAACATGTTCTTTTGTTATTTATTCTTATTACCACATATTTACATATTTACATATATTAGGTCGGTAAAAACCGTTTGGTTATCACACCAACCGTACATGGCGAATCGGCGCTCAATAATAGTCATCCCTAAGTGTCTGATTTTTATCTTTTTAGTTTATTTCGTCGGAACAAAAAAATTCGATATGTCGCCGTGAAATATGGCCGTTCTTGAATAAGACGAATAAGAGAAAGTTTGGAGATGACCGTTAGTTTTAAACTGAAGATACATTATTTGTCATTGTTCGTCTAGGATAGATGTTACAAGTCTTCGTATGCATCTCGTAGTTCAAGTCCAAATGAAAAATCAGCAGTGCGTCTTCAAAGACTCGACTCACTAAGTTGATGGTTGTATAATTAATCCGTCTTATGCCTGTCTTCACACTAGACTGACGGATAATGGGTCTTAGGTTTTATCAGAAAAAAGAACCAATAAAGTCTAGCATTTGAATCAAACCTGTACTGATCTTACCTTCGTTCTTCAATGGCACCTTTCAATAGGGTTTCGTTCAATCTGTGTACAATCAAGCTAGCACTTTATGTGCGTGTTCTCGACTGGGAGGATTTAATTTTATCACATTGGATATGAGATGTGCAAAATGTCACGTTGGAGATCCATCAAGAGTGAGGACTGGTGACGAGTCAGTGTCAGAGTCGAAATTTTCCTATATTAAAATATATAAATGTTTTACACAAAACCTTTAACTAAAACTTATGGAAGTTTTATACGAAAACCTGATTAATAACTGCTCGGCACTATATACTTGTGTGTGTTCTTGGGCGGAACTAAATTTATCTTTATGCAAATAAAAACACGTGATCTATTGTATTTTTCTTAGCTTGTTGAATCGTAATACGTGGTGACAGCTATTATAAGATCCAAAATCTAGTCGTTCTAATCAGACCTGCTATATAAACATTAATAATTTCTGTTGAATATTCTGCGAGAAAAGACTGCAAAATGAAATGATATACTAAAAGGCCCAGTGGGAATCACAAATTATTTATTATTATTATTATTGTTTTATGAACTATTAAAGTGTCACTCAAATAAAGTATCTTCCTGGCAACGAAACCATAACGACATCAAACTCAACTTTAACTTCGCTAAGTAAAAACTACCTGTTTTCACTGTGTTATTGGTGTGTCCAGTCAAAATAAGAGAACAAGAACGAAATAAATCCCAGGGGGAGGGGGGATATAATGAATTATAAGGGAAGGCTCCGCCCGAAAGGGGTAACGTTTCAGTCTGGATATATATAAAAGGGTAAGAATTTCCCGAGTTGAATCATTAGGAAAACGATCATTTGGGTCATTTAAAAGGACCTTTCAAAATATCTCGAACAGACGCAACTAACGGGTGATTCATCCAAGTATTTAAAGGTGTTACTTAAGTGAAAAGTTTAGTACAAGTCGCTCGATTAATAGCCAAAACGCTTTTTTATCTTTTTTGTTTTATTCATTACAACGTTAGAAAGGGGCACCATTTTTTATGGAAGGTATAGTTATCTTTTTCTGTCAAAAATAGTATAAACTGAAAGGATAAGGGGTTAGATCTCGGGGCGGAGCCTCCCCGCTGGTCATTACCAGAAAATAAACTATATATATATATATCAATACGCAGATATCGGTTTCATCACCAAGAAAACACATTTATTTCAATGAATCGACATTGTATATTCTTGAACATACATTACACGAACATGAAGGTGCATTTATGGTGCTGATTTTCAAACATTAACAACGTTCAAATGTACTAGAAGGACAATAAATTTTCAATAAAACTTTCAATACACGACGATGGAAGCACAACAACGTACCGATCGCTTTTATGTTATTCATATGTAGAAAAAATATAAAAGGTTCAACTATAAAAGTTCAAAATGTTTCTACGTATTATCTCTCTCTCGCAACGAAATTTGTGTCACTTTTTGCGCTACACAGTATCTTCTCCACATCATTTCTTCTTAGGGGACAGATCTGTGTATTTTAAATAAAGAAAGTATAATGAGGTCTTGATTCAACAAATAGAAAATAACTGCTGAATAAGGCATAAAGAAATATAATAATTATAACGGCTCTGTACAGAATGAAATCCTCCTATCAATTTGAGAGATAATCCGCCGAGATCAAAAGAATAATATCAACAAAGAGTACAAATTCATAACTGATCTAAAGCGACGTCGTACGGGCCCGCGATCTAAGCCTGCGCGACATCACGCCCGCGATCTAATCCTGCACGACGACACGCCCGCGAAACATTCTGCCAGCCATAAAAAATGACGAGCATGGTTCTATGAGTATGGAGCTCCGCGAAAGCTCCGCTATAAATTTATAATGATAATAAGACTGAGTGGAGTCCAATTCGGTCTGTCATCATACGAGTGATTAACAAAATCGGACGACCGCGAAGCAGGAGTCCGATTTGTTTAATCACGAGTATGATTACAGACAGAATTGGATGACACGAAGTCCTGTTACAATTAATCATTACTATAACAAAATTTGAGGATAAAACGTTAAATGGTTACACGTTTTGGTGATTAATAATGGTAACTGATTGAACTGAGTGGAGTGCAATTTGGTCTGAAATCATACGCGTTGAAATCACAAGTATGATTTCAGGCCAAAATTGCACTCCACTCAGTTCAATTACCACTTCATTACATTCATTTTGAAATGGCACAATTTAATCACCCAAATACAGGATTTTAGTCAGTACCAATATTTTATTGATACATTGGGCGGTTTGTAAAAACCGGGAAAAAGATGCGATTTAGAGCAAAAAATAGTCCGATTTGGAAATAAATCGCACTGCTGAGAGCCAATCAGATTGCAAGGATCACCAGTGATTTCAAAATGGATGTAATAAAAAACATAACAATTGAGTGTGTTTTTGACCGAAATGCGCGCACGGAAATGTATATTGTACCAGTAGAAGGCTGGTTTGGCCAGCCCAAATATCATGTTCAAATAACTAAAACTGTACGTTGTATCGGTCTTTGCTTCTACAGTATTTCTTTGTCGAATGCATGTACATTACAACAACAGAGAGTACAGGGCAGAAATCACAGCAACTGTAAGCTACTTTGTCACGAGACTGCTCAAAGTCATCATATGGATTGACTGGCTAATAAGCTTCATTCAAAAAATTAGTCCTTAACGTTAAACGTTATAAAATATACTGTTTAGTGTTAGGAGAGTCATTTAACGAAATAAAAATATGAAAAACAACTAGAATATTAAAATGTTCTAGAATTGTGAAAAGCAGAAGAAAAGTAGCGTGGAAATCCCCCACCGTGTGATATCTTCTTCGCTCTCCACCATGTATTGTGAACAGCTGGAACAAGCTAGTACTGTAACGAGAAGAAAATTCTAAATTCAAAATTCGATTTTTTCAATTCAAACAAAAAAAGTGAAAGAAATTCACGACATTGATTCAAAATAAGCGGCTTCTAATGCACAACAAGACCGTTTTCCCAGCAGTGTCCCTGGGTTGCATAATAGTTTTCCATTTAAACTTATTTCTGAAAGAAATTTCGTGTAATTAATACGACTTTTTTAGTAGATAGGAAACAAGGATTCTGGCACACTTTCAAATACGTAGCATGTTAACACAAGTCAAAATTTATCTTATTTTATGTTAAAATTCAACAAAAAATAATTTGATTCTCGTTCCCCAATTTGTGCTCGTTCGCGAACGTAAAATATTTTCAAACAAATTCCTCGTCACTTTGAGCATAATTGTCAAGTTTGTGTTCAATTGTTCAAATCATTCAATCCCTGACTTTTGTTAAATTTAACATAAATCATGTTAATTGACTTTTTGTTATTTACGTTGGCGAACGAGCAGAAAATCGATCATCTCATCCAATTTTGATTATTCGGTTAAATTGAACGTCAACTGACGTCAATTTCTGTTTTGTGTTAACATGCTACGTATTTGAAAGTGTGCCAGAATCCTTGTTTCCTATCTACTATTTTTTATCCCCTCATATTCACCAGAAAAAAACATATCATTTCGGTGAGAAAATTTCACTCTGGACGACTTCAGGAAAATTCTGTCGCCGGCGATGGCAAAAAAAAATTCCACTCTGGGAAAATCTGGAGTGGAATTTTTTCCCAAAGGGGGAAAAATTTGGAAAAGAAAAGAAAATGTCTGATTCCGAAGAAGAAGAAATCGATTTCACTCCTGAAATTATTCGAGAAACCCTCACAACATGCCATTCTCCCAAAAACCCCAGGCTGAAACATTTCAAAGAAATCATTCGGCAAAATCAGGGGAAAAATCAAATTCCACTCAAAGATCTCGAATTTTATGAAAAAGAAATTCTCTCCCAAATTCCCCGTGACGAAATCACAAGAAAAAAAGTCAGGGAGTTTGCCAAAGCTTCCAAATGGAAAAAAAAAGTCAATGACAACGCACATGAAATTTTTAATCACATAACAGATCACGACGGCAATGACTATGAGCACCTGGAAAAATTTCTCATCGACGATTTTAAATATTTTTCACTTGCATATGATGACCGTTCATCTCAGCAGAAATAAGTTTCTCAATTGCAATCAAGTTCTTTTCGCCCTGTTGAAGAAGAACGGTTTCAGCCCCAATGAAGATGATTTCAAACTGCTCAAACTTCCATCCAGACGGGCGAAACAAGAAAAAATAATCCAAACAATCTTCAAAAAATGTCATTGGAAAGAAAATGGACCCATTTGAAAAAATAATTTTCAATGAAGCCGAGCGAAGCGAAGCGACCGGAGGGAGCCTCAGTGCGAGCGAAGCGAGTGACCATGAAGATTGTTCCACTTGCTCAGAGGAAGAAATAAGAAGCGACGATGAAACTCCCACCACTTCAGACGAGGAATTCATTGTGTCTGATTCGGAGATGGAGGAAGCTGAGCGAAGCGACGAAATCGAAGACTCAATTGAACTCCTTTTTGAGTCATTTGTGAATCTCCAGGAGGAACATAAAATTCTCAGAAATGAACTCCAAAAGCAAAGTTGCCTCCTGTGGGAAATCCACCGGGAATTGAAAGAAAGTAAAGCGAAGCAAAACGGGCCAAGCGAAGCGAAGTGAAGCGGTGTTTTGAAATAACAGACTTTGTGAATATTAATGTAAAAACATTCATATTCCAGGCTTGTTTTTATTTCACGCTGTTATTTTAATTACAACCTTTCATGAAGTGAAAGCAGATGTTAAATTATGAAACCATAGATACAATTTATAGTCATGTGATTACAAAAATATCACATGATTTATTTTAACCAATTAGATCTTTACACGAAATTTATACAATTTTCGATATATATTTTTCATAAAATATGAAATTTTTACACTTCTGTCTACATTTTACGTAAAAAAGTGTGTTAAAACTTGAAAATACCTTATACTTTGAGACAGCCAGTTTTTCGGGGGAATAAATTGGAATAATTTTGTCTAACGCGTAAGACAGTTTTTCGGGGGAATAAATTGGAATAATTTTGTCTAACGCGTTAGACAGTTTTTATAATTTTGTCTAACGCGTTAGACAGTTTTTCGGGGAATAAATGGAATTTTCCCAAGATTTTTTTCAGCGGAATATTTTTTTAGTCAAAAAATATTTCCCCCAGATTTCACCGGAATATTTTTTCCAGAATTTTTTCAGCGGAATATTTTTTCCAGAATTTTTCAGCGGAATATTTTTTTCAGCGGAATATTTTTTCCAGAATTTTCAGCGGAATATTTTTTCCAGAATTTTTTCAGCGGAATATTTTTTCCAGAATTTTTTCAGCGGAATATTTTTTCCAGAATTTTTCAGCGGAATATTTTTTGTGTCTAACGCGTTAGACAGTTTTTAGGGGGGGGGGGGGGGGGGCGGAGAAATTGGAATTTTGTCTAACGCGTTAGACACCAAGCTTTTCCACATCACTCAGTGGAACCCAAGAATTAAATTTGTCAGGGTAACCTGTCCATTTTACAAGCGCGAGTTTTCGCTTATTATCGCGGCGAATAACTTTTTCAATTCGAAACACATCTTGCGTTGTCTTTTGAAGTTCCGCCTCGTAAAATGATCCGGTGATTGATTCTCCCAACAGATCAACTAATTTATACGTTACAGGGTTTGTGTTCTTTATTTCGTCAATCACAAATATCTCCTCTGTCCAGTTCGACGTGAAACCTTTGTCAAATATCTTTCGTTTAAACTTTGAAATTCTCACCCTGTCACCAACCCTGAATTTTGCCGGGTTGTGTTTAGTATAAATTAAATCTCCGTATAAATTAGCGAAAACCTTTTTTCTCATTTTCCTGTTTGCTCGCCTCTGCGGGACTCATCCGAATGCTCGAATGAAAACGATGATTATATTCATCCAGTAATTTGCCAAGTTTGTCCCAGTATATTGTATTGTTGTTAGCAGAAAACATCCGGAAGAGTTTCTCCTTAAAAGACCTGTTCCAGCGCTCAACAACAGATGCCTTTTCTTCGTTTTGTGTTGTGTACAATTTTACCCCATTCTTATCAAGCAGATTTTTCATTGTTGCGTTGAAAAATTCAGACCCTTTGTCACTCCAAAGCATCTTCGGTTTTCGCCCCTTGAATATATCTCGGAAAGCATCAGCCACTGTTTGACCTCGCTTGTCTTTCAGGGGGCGAATCCAACCGAACTTTGAGAAAACATCGATCACCATCAGGAGATATCTGATCCCTTTATTCCACCTCGAAAATTTCCCCATCTCGACTAGATCAGCCGCCCAGATGTTGTCAATCCCATATGCTATGACTCGCCTCTTTGGAAAGCGTCGCCTGATTGGCCGGTGTAATTCGTTTGCCAGATTTTGAGCCCAGCCTTCACTCAAAATCTTTTCCCGTTTTTTGGGGCACCGAGGCCAAGTTTTCTGTTTTGCTTGAATTGTGTTTCTCGCCAAAGCATGACCCCACTGTCTTTCTTTCCAGGGAATGGCATCCAAAGCGGCAACCATTTTCCTGTCGGCTTTGTTTTTGCATTTACGTGGATTCTTTTCCTTCGCGCAGACTGAATAATCAACATCGTGCTGCATAGCAACTGCGTCTGTTTTTCCTGTGGGCTGCTGCATAATTTCGAGAATTTTTCCCTTTTCATCAAATCTGACTTGCTTATCCAATGGGTTATAAGGGCCGGTATAATTATGTCCAGGCAAAGTGAAACCTTTCTTTGGTCTTGGCAGCTTCCCAATCAGGGAATGAACATCTAAAGCACCCCGATCCAAATCTGCTCGATCTGTCCTGAATTTTCTATTTGGTCGGATCGCCGTGGACAGCTCATTCATCATATCAGCAGAGGTTTTGGCAAGAAATGGTTTCATCTTGTCCAACGCAAAATCCAATGCTTTCTTTTGAGTGTTTTTATTTCGCAACAATTCACTGGCTCCATAACGACCCATTTCAACTGTCTTTTTTCCCAACCAAGGCAGCGCATGCGCGACGCCAGTCAGCGCAAGTTCACCGATGCCCTCACCTTGTGAGGTCCGACTCAGTTTCCCGAATTCGCTCCGCGGCTCGCTCCGCTCGCTTTCACAAATCTTGTCTTTTTTATTCCGCAGGAAGCGCAATGGCAGCGCAAAACCACATCTTTCTGCCATTTTTTGCAGTCTGGAATCCAGTTGGTTTCACGCATTCAGTTTGTTTTTTTTCCTTCACGCAATATGATTTCATTTTCAATCGAAATATTCTTTTATGAATTTCTCATTCCCCATCGTATCAGTCAGACTGAGAGGCTGGAGAATATCATAGAAATCTTTCCCCTGCGATCATTGATGGAGGAAATACAGGCAATAATACCCGCAAAGAACGCTGTTGATGTTTTGATATTGACTGCTGTTCCAAATGACCGGTTTGGAACTTTTGAATTCCTGGGGAAATCCCATCCCAAAAGAGTCGAAATACCACGTGAATTTCTGTCCGGGGGCGCAGCACACCCAGTGAGTTCCTGCATTTTCAAGCGAATCAAGATTGATAATGCAGGGGCTGTGTTCTCGGGGCATGGCTTCATCCCTGGCGAAAATCCCTTTGAAATTGGGAATTTTCAGAAAATCAATCCACTGGAGAAGATCAAGGTTGCTCAGGGGTTTGTTCACGAATTTGGGTTTCGTTTCGCTCACAATATTGCCCCGAGAACTGGGATGTTGTTGAATGGACTTTTCGATCCCAGCAGAAGTCCCGTTCCTTTTTTGGATTTTTTTCCCATCCCAATTTTTCGTCCCCAGGTTCCGATGAATGGAGGCGGGCGTTGGAAGGGAGTGCCCAATCTTGGAGCGCCGTTTCCTTTTGGGCGTCCAACTCTAGGAGCGCCTTTTCCTTTGGGGCGTCCAACTCTTGGAGCGCCTTTCCCAAACAAATTTTTCACCATGTCCAGCGCCAGTGGAATTCCGATGGAAGCCAGCACAGTTCCCAACAATCCACCAGATTGTTTTGCTGATGGTTTTATCGTCAGTTGTCCTCCTGATTTCAGGGCAGTCAAAATATCCTGTTTCTGCTTATTTGTCAACAAATGTTTATTGTCAATCAGTTTCTGAATTTTATCTTGGGGAATGAGAAATCCACCCGTTTGCCCGCTCCCGCTTATCTTTTTCACGACTTGACTCGCTCCTTCACTCGCCAAACCAGCCAATGCTGACAACCCAAGTGTCTTTGCCAGGGTGGGTGCCAGGGAACGAGCCAGGGGAACAATAGCAGAGAAAAGACTTCCGCCTTGCTTCATCACTTTTCGGATTTGCGTTTTTGATATCTTGATTTCAACTCCCTTTCCCTGAGATGCGGCTTTGCCGATTCCTTTTATTTGATTGGCTGTCAGCATCAGTTCATCATTTCCGCTTGTTTGTTTGCCACCAATCTCAGGGTGATAGGGCTTTTTGTTCGGAATGCTCTTCCAAGCTTGCTTTTTTGCCCTTTCGACAGATTTACTTTATATGGGTGATATGTTGTCATTTTAAATGACAAGATATGTTTTTCACAGATCACACTTCACACGATAACCAGCTCATTTCCAATCTTATCGATTTTCACTTCTTCTTCATAGAGAACTATCGCATGTACATTGAAGTTTGCAGCTGCATCTGCGTTCAATCGATATCTGAATATCAACTGCTTGGGATCTCTTGTTGGTTTTTCAGTTTGATAAGTCAGATCGAAATAGATCAACGGGAAAAGAGAATTGAAATTGGCCAGATTCAGCTGCGTTCCAGTGTTGTAGTCATTTTTCCTCATTGCATAAGCCATGACATCCTGGAAAATCCTCACTTTTGATTCACTGTCGTACTCTGTTTCCGGGTAGAAAACTCCGTTTCCATATTCCAATCGACAGTTCGACAGCGAAGCGGCGTTATCTGCCGCATTCAGCTTGAAAGTGTCCATCAGATAAGGGCTATCTTATTCTTTAGCGGCATCATTGGTTCTTTTAAGATAAACAAAAATATGCTTAACATTGTCAATACTTGCGGATATCTGGAAGAATCCTGATGACTGCGTAGGAGCTGATTCTGCATACATCTCCCTCAGATATTTCCATTGTGTTTCTTTCAGGAATGAACTGACAAATTTGTCATAAAGAGAATCTTTCGGTGTCAATCTGGGGACCCAAAGCAAAAACCTATTCACAACAACTCTTCCAGCATCAGTGCCATTAGCCATATGAATTAATTCATTATCCTGTTGAAGCTTAATCTCAAATTGCAGCTGCATGGGCACAAGCATCTTATCCTCCAACTCTTCGAAAAAGGAAAAGCGATTCAGGGGAATGATTGTGTTAATGTTCTTTGCACCACCGTTTCCATCGTTTTGCACTGCTTGACATTGCACCCGCCGAGCTTCAAATCCAAGATTCGTATTAGCGGTTGTTGCATCAGTATCCAAATACCAGAAACTGTTCTTGGCGACTGATCTGCTGAAGTCATCGGAGTATTCTAGCAAATTTTTAATAAAAGTAACGTTATGCAGATTATCAGTCTCATAAACAATCTTTCCAGCAGAACTAATCTTCAGGTGATTAATCAGGGAATGAGCGCCATTGATCACTGTGATTCTGTCAGCTGCGGCATACCCAGCGCCGTCTGCTATTTTCTGGAGTTGAAATTGCACTTCAAAATAAGCATTATACCAATCATAGAATGCTGATCTGTCATTTATTGTGAATTTATAACCATGCTTTGTTCGAGGTTGCCCATTAGCTGGAGCTCTGATTACATCATCCAGCTGGAAGCGCACCAATTCATTTCTTTGAAGATATTCACTCGATCGAAAAGCCATTTTATATTATTTTATTTCTTTTTCGCTTCGCTCCCTGCCCAGAGATCAACCTGTTCAATATAGCATCAGAACTTTCTCCCTGCGGTCGAGGAGGAGCAGCAGCAGCTTTTTTGGAGGAGGGTTTCCTTCTCATATTTCCCAGTTTTTTCATGATCAAATCACCAGATTTTTCAACTACTTTTTTGCCGAGTTTATCCCCAGCGTGAGAAATTCCTGATTCCAATGCTTTTTTCGCAATGGGTTTCGCGAATTTATTGAAGACGACTGATGCGACCTTCCTTATTGGTTTGAAAATATTATCTACAATGACACCTGTTCCTTTGTGCCGATAAACAAACCGTCCCAGCTGGGGGTGATAATAACGAGAGAATTCATAACTTTTCATTTTATTTGTTTTTTCAAGATAAGAGAGAACGCTGTATCAGCCCCATTCAAATCAACAATCCGCCTTCGGCCATCAGTGATATAAATCCGAATGGAGCTTATTCTGTTTTTATTCACAGGGCTGAATGTGATTCTCATGGGTTCCAAAGTGAAACTATAGGAGGCCTGCAGAACAGATGTGGAAAAGGAGAAGATGATATCACTCTCTTCCCCATCCACAAGCGAATCACTTGTGAGATCGCAATGCACGTTCAACATATCAGTATCTTGGCTGAGGTTTGGAACTCTGGGGCCAATGTTGACTTTGTCTTTCAGAATCTTTTTCTCAAAACCAACGAGATCGTTGAAATTGGATTGTGTCAAATCCAGTTGATAATTTTCTTCCAGTGTGATTGTTACTCTGAAAGTTGTGAGAGAGAAAGCAAGATTGATTGGGAATTTTTCATTCTTTCCTGGGGTGGATCCTGCGAGTGGGCCTGTTGCTTTTCGAATTGCCGCATTTATTGTGGAATAATCCCAAACCCCAGCGGGAAAGGTGATATCGGAAAATGTTTTCCCACCGTCAGAGCTGAATCTGATCAGCTGATTTTTCAATGCCGCATTGATGTTATACCACGTAAAACTCATATTGATAATTCTGTTCAACCCAACAACATATTGGGAATTTGGATCCAAAACAATGGGCCGATTGAATTTTGTTGTGAAATTTTCTGGTTTGTTTCCCCCAGTCTTGACGGAAAAGGATGACAGGACAATTTCTCTTTCGATTTCCATTTTAGGGCTTGAAATAATTTCTGAAGAGCTTCTCATGCTGGGATCTGTTGATGGCGTTTTCTTTCAGGAGAAGATCGAGAATGCCAACTCCAGTATTTCTGATGCCCGCATTCGTATTCCCCGCGAGAATGGAGCCAACGATGACCTCAAGTTTCTGGAGCAGATCTGTGGGGTTGGAGAAAAAACGGATGGATCCACCTTTTTTTCTTTTTTTCAACCCCGAACCCGTCCTCATCTTTTCCTCCATCATCTTTCCCCCTTTTTCTTTATAATGATCTATGTATTCAGTCAGAACTCGGGCTGCGTAATCTATCCTTTGATGTTGCAACTTCTTTTGCTCTTCCGTTATTTCCCCTCTTTGGAATTTTTTGGACCAGGATGATTTGTAACCTTTCAACTGATTTCTGCGGAATCTTGCTATGTTTACAAGATCACCGAGATACTGGATTTTCCTCGCTGTTGTAACATTTTCCCTGAGAGTTTTCTCCACAGTATTGTAATCCGTGAGGTCAAATTCTCTCAATATTTTATTGGCTTTATTTCCATTTTCATCTTCATCTTCATCGCCCGGTTCCAAAGCATAATCTGGGAAATCGTCTTCTTCATATTCAGGTGGATCTTCCCCTACCTCTTGCACAACTTCTTCATATGTTGGAGGAGCTGCTGAAATTTGCTTCTTGGGTTGGGATGGAACGGCCTCATCAAACAGGCCTTCGACATCCATATCTTCAAATGGGTCGACTTCGGGGAGATAATCAATCTCCGCCGGTTTGGCTTTTTTCTTTTTCCGGGGAAGTGGCTGAAGCGACCCCAAATTCGACTCAATCACCTCATCCAGTTTCGCTGTGATGGGTTTGAATGTTTTTTCAAGTCCGATTTGACTTGTTTCTTCACCCAACTTTTTCTGGGTGATAGCATTGTGAACAAAGTTGATTTTTTTCCCCAAAGCAGATTTGCTTTTAGCCATTTCTTGCCATTTCAATAAACTCATTTTATATCCCAGAAACACAAATTTGGGGTGAAGAACAAGATGTAGAACAAGATAAAGAACGCCATGTTCATTAATAAAATGAAGATTCCAAATTATGATTGTCAGGATCCAATCACGAATTTCAAACAACGTCACCCTTTCATGCCGGATCGAACTTTCAGAATGTTGATCTGTGGCCCTTCAGGATCGGGGAAAACAAATGTTCTCCTGGATATGATCCTCCGCCCGCTGCTCTTCTACGATAAAATTTATCTCTATGCGAAAAATCTTGACCAAACCAAATATCAGCATCTGCTGAAAACATTTCGCCCAATCAGCAAAGAAGCTGGGTATGACGTTGTGGAAGCATCCCCGGATGAAATCATCCCAGTTTCTGAATTGTCAGGGGAGAATCAAAAGCTGGTTGTTTTCGATGATTTTGTTTCCGAAAAAAACCAAAAGCCATTGATTGATTATTTCATTCAGGGCAGGCACAAGAAATGTTCTGTGATTTATCTTTCGCAAAGTTATTTCGGAACACCAAAAGATATCCGTCTGAATTGCTCGCATTTTTGCATCTTTGAATTCCCAAGCAACAAAGAAATTACGGCGATCTGCAGGGAGAACAATGTCAGCAAAGAAGATTATCGGAAAGCAACGCATGATCCGTTCTCTTTCCTGTATGTGGATAAGCCGAGGAAATTCATTGCCAAAAATTTTGATGAAAGCATTTAAAATGAGTTATTCAAATGGATTACTTTCTGAAACAAGCACCTCCCAGGGAGGAAAAGATGGAAAAGATGGATTGCCAGGAGTTGGTTTCAAGCTGACGCCAGCAGGGGACTTCGACCTGCAAAGGAAACGCCTGACAAATGTCGCTGAAGGAACGGGGAATTCGGATGCAATCACAAAGCTACAAGTTGACACGCTTGCAACGCAATTGCGAGCAGATTCTCTCCAGGTGGATGGTTCCTCGCATATGACTGGGGATCTTGATCTCAGGGGACAAAAACTCATCAACCCCGGGGAAATAGAAATGAATCGCAAATTGATCGTCAATCTGGACACGGATGAAAACCAGGATTTGTCAGCGGTGAATATGGTCACTCTGAAAAAATTCCACCCTGCTGCTCCGGCTCACACTCATGAAGTCACGAAGGATATTGATTTAAAAGAACTTTTCAACGTGAAAAACTCAAAACAACAAACATGGCATGATTTGGGAGCGCATTATAACAACCTGGTTTCTTATAATGACACCAAAAATATCTTTCTCAGCCGCAAAGAGACGTTTCCAATGGAGACGGCTTTGGATATGGGAAATCACACCATTTTTAACGTGAAAGATCCCGAAGTTGCCGATCAGGGCGCAAATATGCGATATGTGGATGCCCAATCCGCGAAAAAGCTTTCGTTGGAAGGCGGGACAATGACCGGAAACCTGGATATGAACTCGCAACAAATCAACAATATTGCAACGCCAACTCTGAAGCGACAACCCACGTCAAAATCTTATGTGGATAACCAGATAGGAGGTGTGGTAGCCCACACGATGGAATTAGAAGAGAAGATCAAAAAATACGTAAATGAATCGCATATCACGTCAACCTCGCATCCAAAGGACGCATTCCGCTATCTGATGGAAGATGTGGATGAATCCAGCTCTGAACATCATATGACAGTGACTGGGATAAGTGATTTTCCAGATTCGCCGCATCATTTCAACAAGAAGGCCTATGACTTACAAATCACAAAAAATCTTTTTAATGAATACTCTGGGAGACTTGGATTCAATATGTACAAACTCCCAGAGGGAGAATACACCGTGTGCGTGGAATTCTTCCCCGCGTCAATGGATGGCGTGAGCGTCAACGTTGTGAGCACAAGTCTGAATATAAATCAGCAATCAACTAAGAAGTTTTCGGGGTATTCCAGATCCATCATCCACATGCACAAATGGAGGATTTCCCCACCTGAATTTATTTTCCTGGATTTGAAATGGAGAGGAACTGCCGAAGCAGCCGAAAAAGGAAATGCAAATCTGATCATATATGGCATTGCTGGTTCCCAACCTGATGTTGAAAGCAGCGTCTTCGATTCCCCTTTCGTTTTCCAAGGGGGGAAGATGGTCATGGAGACTGACTTGGATTTGAATTCGCACTCCTTGTTGAATTTGCCGCTTCGCCCGTCAAAACACTTCATTTTTGCAAGATTTGTGAAAGGAAAACACGGTGATTGTTTGATCTTCCCAAATGAAGAGGAAGATGAAACAAATTATTGGCAACAATTTGGATCTGACTTCCGGATTTTGAATGTCACGGTTTTCATTCTTCAACGCGGTTCCAACCCAGTGAGTGGAGCAACCATCATCATGACAAGTGTTGTTAAAGGAGATCGCATCACTCGGAAAGCAGTCAGACCTTCCACCAATTCATTTGGTTCACTGCAGTTCACCTTCAATCTCCATGTTGGGCAGGAAGAAGCTTTCTATCTGGCTCTCTCGGATGGAAATGCCATTCAAAGAGCAAAAGCGACAATTCTGATTGAAAAATGATTTTCTCCCTGAAAAATGAGAAAACAAAGCATCTTTGCTTTCAATCACTTCCACCCCGCAATTCGGGAAGAAGAACTGGAAGAGATCAAAAAACTTTTTCGATTTTATCACAAAAGATTCTGGTGCCTGAAACGAGCGCATGGTCGATTCAAGAAAATGAATCTGCTCATGAATTTGACCTCTTCCGGTCTGGTTGCAATCGGGACGATTGCTGGAGCCGCGACTTTGAACCCAATCGTTTTGGGAGTGATTTCAGGAGCAGGATTAGTCTTGAAAACCGTAAATGAAATGAAGAATCTGAAAAGCAAAATTGAGATGGCGAAATTCGCTTTCACCACCTATGAAAAAACATTGAGTGATTTGCGCTTCGCTTTGCGGGGAGGAAATTTTGATCGAGCTGAATTTTTGTTTTCAATGGAAGCGATTGATGGGATTGTGATTGATTTGGGGTTGGATTTGGAAAAGTTTGAAGCTGAATGGGAGAAAAAATTTGAGGGTTGAGAATTTTCATTTCTGGGGAATGAAAAATCATGCAAGAAATCAGGGGAAAAATTTATTTGAATTTCTTAATTTTATTGAATATGTCAACGTGAAATGTTCTTTCATTTTTCCTCAAAGATGTTACAAATTGTGTTCGTTTCACGGGGTTAAATTTTTTAGTTCCAACATTCGCCTCCAGATCTGCTAGGGCTTTCTCTTTGTTAATCGGAAAGATCAATGAAGCAAATACTTTCCTCATTATATTTCAATTCTTTTTTCTTCCAGTCCAATTCTATATCTTCATCCGCGAATAATTTATTGGCAATCATTCGACAAAGTTCATCAAAAGATGAAACAGCGATCTTGAATTTATCAAACCATTCCTCATCCATTGGGAGTGGAGAAAAATCTATCTGGGGAGAAGCTGATCCTTCCGCCTTTGGTTCTTCCACCTTTGGTTCTCCGAGATAAAATATTTTCTTGTCCGATCTCCGGGTGATGGATTTATTTCCTTTTTTCAATGCATTGGTGATGGCGCAATTTGAGATGTCATATTCTTTCGCTGCCGAATTCACGGAAAAGAAGGTTTTGGTTTTTTTCCCATCGGAGATTGAAAAATGCTTAGTTGCTGGCTTCGACATTTTCTTTGGATAAAAAAAGGAAATAAAAAATTAAAATCACATTTTATCCATTTATTTCCCCATTTTAGCCAGTCATTTCTCCAATTTAGTCAACTGGGATTTAGAGAAAATGGAGCAGAATTTTTCCTGAATTTTCCTGAATTTGAATTCAAAGCTGATTTTCAGCGAAAGATTTTTTATTCCCGGAGAGATATTTTAGTTCCGGAGAGATTTTTCATCCCAAAATCCGTTTTTGGAGAGATTTTTCATTCCAAAATCAGTTTTTGTGGGCGATTTTTCGTTCTGAAATCCATTTTGGAGAAAATTTTTCATCCCCGGAGAATTTTTTTTCATCCCCCGGAAATTATTTTCATTCAAAATTATTTTGGAAAAAAATTTTCCTCAAAATAATTTTGGAGAAATATTTTCCGGAGAGAAATTTCATTCCAAAATCAGTTTCTGGAGAAATTTCAAGTTCAGCAAAAAATATTTTTCCCGGAGTCAGTTCGGGAAAAACAAATTCTTCCCGGAGTTGGATTCCGCAAATCAAATTCTGGGGATTCAGAATTCAAAAATTATTTTCCGGAGCAGATTTCAAAAATTATTTTCCGGAGAGAAATTTCATTCCAAAATCAGTTTCCGGAGAAATTTCAAGTTCAGCAAAAAATATTTTTCCCGGAGTCAGTTCGGGAAAAACAAATTCTTCCCGGAGTTGGATTCCGCAAATCAAATTCTGGGGATTCAGAATTCAAAAATTATTTTCCGGAGCAGATTTCAAAAATTATTTTCCGGAGAGAAATTTCATTCCAAAATCAGTTTCCGGAGAAATTTCAAGTTCAGCAAAAAATATTTTTCCCGGAGTCAGTTCGGGAAAAACAAATTCTTCCCGGAGTTGGATTCCGCAAATCAAATTCTGGGGATTCAGAATTCAAAAATTATTTTCCGGAGCAGATTTCAAAAATTATTTTCCGGAGCAGATTTCAGAATTCAGATTTCAAAAATTATTTTCCGGAGCAGATTTCAGATTTCAAAAATTATTTTCCGGAGCAGATTTCAGAATTCAGATTTCAAAAATTATTTTCCGGAGCAGATTTCAGATTTCAAAAATTATTTTCCGGAGCAGATTTCAGAATTCAGAATTCAAAAATTATTTTCCGGAGCAGATTTCAGAATTCAGAATTCAGAATTTTTTCCCCGGAGTGGATTTCAGAATTCAAAAATTATTTTCCGGAGCAGATTTCAGAATTCAGAATTCAGAATTTTTTCCCCGGAGTGGATTTCAGAATTCAGAATTCAAAAATTATTTTCCGGAGCAGATTTCAGAGTTTTTTCCCCGGAGTGGATTTCAGAATTTTTTCCCCGGAGCAGATTTCAGAGTTTTTTCCCCGGAGCAGATTTCAGAATTCAGATTTCAGAATTTTTTCCCCGGAGTGGATTTCAGAATTCAGATTTGGTAAGTTCGGAAAAATGAATTCATTTTTCCGGATTGGGAAAAAGAATGAATGGAAAGAAAATACCTTCGAATGCGAAAAGAAAGAGAGAAGTGTCTGTGAGTGAAAGTGATTCAGACGATGAGATTGATTCCATTGACTTGCTGATGGAGAGCTTCGTTAATCTGGAGAAGTGGGTTGAAGAGCTTGCGAAAGATATGCGAAAACAAACAGAGTTGATTGAGAAAATGATGGCTGATTCAACACATTCCGAATTATGTGGATCTGCGGTGATTTGAATTGATTGGAGTGATTTCTGCTGATTTAAATTCAACAGAAGTTGATGATGAGTTGGAAAAAAATTAAAAAAACAAATGGAAATAAAATGGCTTCGGATAAAAAATCATATTTGTGGGATTCAGATTATTTAGATTATGATGATGCTGATGTGTTTGATATTTATTGTAATGTTGCTGACATGAAGGCTTATACTTGCGGGATTGAGAAGATCAATTCAAAATATCAGAATTTGGTTAAAGAAATCGCAGAAGTTTTGCGAAAACAAACAGAGTTGCTTGAGAAAATTGCAGCTGATAGAACTCATTCCCAATCATGAAAAAAATTCATTTCCTGTGGAAATGAACTTTGAAATTTGAAGTTGATTTGAATTGATTGTGAATCTGGGGACTGATTGGAATGATTTCTGCTGATTTGAATTGATTGTGAATCTGGGGGGCTGGAATGGATTGATTGGATGATTTGTGCTGATTTGAACTGATTGTGAGTCAGTTTGTGCTTGTTGGCTTATTTTGTGCTTAGGGAGTATAAAAAAAGTGATGAGTTTGGGGGGGGAACACAAGTTGTGCTGATATTTGAATATTTGTAGTTGGAATCCCCATTTATTAACTACTTCAGATTCTGGAAAATAATTTGGAGTTTCCTCCAGATCTCAGCGAGATCAAACTTCATCATCCTCATTCTTGTCCTCAAACTCATCGAATTCCGAGGCAGCCTGCACTATTTCCTCCACCAAAACTTCGTCCACAATGCATGTGATTGCTTTCACATTTCCGCAGAAAAGATGTTTGATGGAAAAGACGACTTGCCCGCGGAGAGGACAGCCAATGAGTTCTTTTTGCTTCAAGATGGGTTTCTTTTTCCCATCCGCGCACAGCTCCCAAAATCTGCAGGAGAAATCCGTTGTGGGAATTTTGGAGGGATAGATTTTTGCGTAAATCTTTTCCTGCTCGGATTTGTCAGTTTTCACGAGAATGAAATCTCCCTCCTGAAATCGAGCAAAAGACGGGGAAATCTCTTTGATTGCCTGCTTCTTTTTCATCGCAGCAGAGTTGAAATGTTTTTCCAGATTGTTGAAGAAACTAATGAACTCGCTCGGAATAGTGATGCCCATAGAAAACGATTCACCCTCATGAAGGAAAATCTTGAATTTGGTTTGGAGTTTCACTTTGAACCGTGAGTCCATGTGGAGGCAGGGGAGAAGGCAGAAATTAATTTTTCCAGAAGATTTCTTACAGGGGTCTCCGAGAGAGCAGTCGGGGATAGATATTTTCGCGGGATTCATTTTTTGGGACGAGATAAAAAAATGAATTAAATCGCGAAAATCCATTTTTCCATGAACTTGCGATCCTCTTCCGATCGGACTGGGAGAAAACCAGTGGCCATGTCAACCGCTTTTTGGAAGTTTCTTTCTGCGTCACACGCTTTTTCCCAGTCCGTTTCCTCTTTGATTTTTTCAGCCTCTTTCGGAGGAGTGGATTTGTTTTCACTTGACATTTTTTCTCCAATGAAGAAAAAATTCAAAACGTGGCTTGAAAATCTTCAACGCATGTGTCCATAGCAGCATTAATGCCGGTGTAAACTTTGGGCATTCCTTTTCTTGCTCGAGAACACATACATTTTTCATCCGCAGCCTTCACTCTCATGAGATTCAGGAATTTCTCCAGTCTGGGAGAAACCCAAGTGACTTCGTGCGATTTTTCCCCTGAATCCAGAAAATGAGTTTTTTTCTTGCAGAGTTGATTGAAAAAAACTGTGCGTGATAACCCAAATCGTTCCCGAATTTCCTCTGCGGTGAAAAATTCTTCCCCATCAATCTGGATGAATGGTGTGTCTTCTTCCTCCCGAATCCAGAACACTTTTTGGTCGGTTCTTCTGGTATATTTAGTGTTGCCCGATTTGAGAACTCGCAAAATCGTTTTGGAGGGAAGCCCCGTTTTTTCGCTTGCTTCTTTGAATGTGAAAAAAGTTTGCTTTTCTTTTCCTTCCCCTCCGGGGTTCGCTTCGCTCACTTCCTGAATTGAAAACTTCATTTTGAATGAAATTTTTTTTATTCAAAATGCCAACCCTGAAAGAATTAAGAGATCATGCACGTTCGGAAGGAATGGTGGGATTCTCCCGGATGAAAAAAGCTGATCTGGAAAAAGAGCTGCAAAACCCACAGAGAAAAATCATCAAGAAAACATCTTTTCCTGCGGTGAAATCAACTATTCAAAAAATTCTTCCAGAAAGAGCCGCGGCAGTTGTTGAGTCATCCATTGATTCAATGAATTCCTGGTTTGGAAAGATAAAGAAAAGAGTTGATTGGAATCTGAAGGAAAGAGCTCGGGAAAAACTGTTGACGTTGAATGCGAAAATTGGAGAGATGTTGAAGAAACCTGAATTTGATATTGAAGAAAAACCAGGGTTGGGTGGATCGACTTTTGTTGTCCAGGGAAAAGAAGGATATTCCGCAGAAGGATTCTTGAAGAACGTGAAAGGAAATGTGATGGCAATTCTGAAGAAACATTTTGGGTTCAAAGTGAAAATGGTTTTGGTTTGCAGAATGATTTCTCATAATTTGGCAGAGGAAACATCCATTGAAAATGACGCCTTCTTTTCTTCCCCGGTTGAAGAAGTTTTTGAAGGAACTGACTTGGAACAATGGCTGAAAAAAATGAATGAATGGATGTTGGAAAACATGCGGAATTTCCAAAGAGGAAGAAGCAACTGGAGATTCTTGCGAGTTGAAAGATTAGAAATTCATCTGGATGAAATGACTGTTGGAAAATTCATTCCACTTCCTGATTGGCTTGCTGCTAAAAAAGCTTTGACAAACATGCAAAATGAAAATGATGATGAGTGCTACAAGTGGTGCATGGGAAGATGGAAAAATCCTGTGGAGAAAAATCCACAAAGAATAACTCCTTTGTTGAGAAAACAATGCGAGGAGGAATTCAATTGGGAAGGAATTTCATTCCCCATTTCATGGCGAGACATTGATCGATTTGAAAGACAAAATAACATTTCTGTGAATGTCTTGGGGATTGTTGAGGGGAACATCGCGACTTTGAGAAAAGCAAGGGAAAAGAAAGAGAATCATGTGATTCTTTTCAAACTGAAAAGCGGAGAAAATGAACATTTCGCTTTGGTGAATAATTTGAATCGTTTGTGGTTTGGAGAAGATTCTAAGAACAAAAACCAAAGGCATGTTTGTGATGGTTGCCTCAATTCATTCAACTCCAAAGAAACACTCGATGTTCATCAAGAATTTTGCACGGATGATGGAGTGAAAGCTGTTCTCCCTCCAGCAGAATCAACCATGAAATTCAAGAAAGTGGCATGCGCAACAACCGTTCCCTTTGTCATCTACGCTGATTTTGAGTCGATTTTGGAGAAAACAGAAAAGCAAATTGGGGAAAAAACAAAGCAAATTCAGCATCATATTCCCTGCAGCTTTTGTTTTCTTCCTGTGAGTCGAGTTGGGGTTGATTTTTCCCCAGTTTTCTTTCGTGGAAAAGAAGGAGATGATGTTGGGAGAGAATTTCTGGAGAAATTAGTTGATCATGTGAAATGGATTCTGAATGATGTGCGAGGACCAATGCTGAGTAAAAATTGGAAGAGAATTCTTTGGAAGAAAGGAGAAAAGGAAGCATTTGAGAAAACTGCTATTTGTTGGTTTTGCAGGAAAAAGATTGTGGAAAAAAAAGTTGCTGATCATTGTCACCTGACTGGGGAATTTCGCGGAGCTGCTCATGAATATTGTAATTTGCAAGCGAAAGTGCCAGATTTCACTCCAGTCTTCATTCACAATTTGGATGGATATGATTCCCATCTTTTCATCAAAAACATGGGAAATGAATTTGGAGAGATTGATGCAATCCCAAACAATGATGAAAAATATGTTTCTTTCTCCCTGAAAATTGTTTGGGGAACATTTGAAGATGAAGAGGGGAAAAACATGATTTGAAACATGAAATTCGCTTTGTTGACTCCCTGAAATTTATGAATTCTTCTTTGGCAAATCTTGTTGGAAATTTGGGGGAAAATGATTTGCATTGCTTGAAAAGATTTTTCCCAGAGGATGTTGATTTGCTTTCCAGAAAAGGAGTTTTTCCCTATGAATTCATGGATTCATTTGAAAAATTTAATTGTGAACTTCCTGGGAAAGATGCTTTTTTCTCCCAGTTGTCGGGAGAAGAAATTTCAGATGAAGATGTCACTCACGCTAAAAATGTCTGGAAAAAATTTGAAATGTCAAATCTGGGAGAATATCACGATCTTTATCTCAAAACGGATGTTTTTCTCCTGGCAGATGTTGGGGAAAATTTCAGGAAAGTTTTATTGGAAAATTATCTATTAGACCCCGCATGGTTTTTGACTGCTCCCTCTTTCTTTTGGGATGCTATGTTGAAAATGACAGGAGTTGAGTTGGAATTGATTTGCGAAGGAGATGTGGAAATGGTTCGGTTTTTTGAAAGGCAAATTCGTGGAGGAGTTTCCACAGTCTTTCACAGATTTTCTCGAGCAAACAACAAATTCATGGAAGATTTTGATCCTTCCCAACCATCAAAGTTCATCGTTTATCTCGATGCAAATTCTCTTTATCCAACTGCGATGGTGCAACCACTCCCTGTGGGAGGATTTGAATGGTTGAGTGAAGGAGCTTTGAAAAAATGGGAGAAGATTGTTGATGCGACAGGTCTTGGATGTGTCCTGGAAGTTGACTTGGAATATCCAGATGAATTGCATGATTTCCACAATGATTTTCCTTTGGCGCCGGAATTGCTGGAGGTAAATGGATTCTGTAAGTTGATTCCCAATCTCATAGATAAAGAGAAAATGGTTTTGGATGGAAGGAGTTTGAAACTTTTTCTTTCCCTGGGAATGAAACTGAAAAAGATTTGGAGAGGAATTGGATTTCGAGAAGAAGCTTTCATGAAACCTTTCATTGAATGGAATACGAAACTGAGAACAGCCGCCAAAAATGATTTTGAGAAAGATCTTTTCAAACTGGCAAGCTGTGCTGTTTATGGGAAAACCATGGAAAATGTGCGGAACAGAATTAACATGAAACTGGTGAATGATAGGAAGAAAAAAGCAAAGTTGGTGAAAAAGATCAACTTCCAACACGCAACCAAATTTGGAGAAAAAGTGGCTGCTATTCACATGAAAAAAACAAAAGTTATTTTGAACAAACCAATTTTTGTTGGAGCAGCAATTCTCGATCTCTCCAAAATTTACATGTTCAAATTTCATTATGGTTATGTGAAAAAAAAGTGGGAGAAAGTCAAAGTTCTCTATTCTGACACAGATTCACTAATTTTGGAAATTGAAACGGATGATTTCTTCGCTGACACTGCTGGAGATGTTGAGAAATGGTTTGACACATCTGGATACCCGAAAGATCATTTCGCTGTGGAAAATGGCTTTCCTGTTGGGAAGAACAAGAAAATTTTAGGAATGTTTAAAGATGAAGCAGGAGGCAAAATCATTCGTGAATTTGTTGGGTTGAGACCAAAATCTTATTCCATCAAGATAGATGAGGGAAAAGGAATCAAGAAAGCAAAGGGAACAAAAAAGAATGTGGTGAAAAATAAGATTTCACATGAAGATTTTATGCGCGTTCTTCATGGGGAAAAATTTCCTCCAATGAAAAATGTTTCTCTCCGGTCACATCTACATGAGATTTTCACTGAGCAAATTTGGAAAATGGCTTTGAGTGCTGATGATGACAAGAGAGTTGTGATGGATGATGGAGTGAACACTTTGGCTATTGGTCATTGGAGATTGAGATGAAATTCATTTCTTTGGAAATGAATTTTTCAGTGAGATTTTTGAGAGAGTTGCCATCGCCAGATTTTGTCGAGTGCAACTGACTCGGCTGGGAAGGTTTTTATCTGGTGAATTTTTAACTGATTTAAACCAAAATGATATGTTTTTTTCTGGTGAATATGAGGGGAAAAAAATAGTAGATAGGAAACAAGGATTCTGGCACATTTTCAAATACGTAGCATGTTAACACAAGTCAAAATTTATCTTATTTTACGTTAAAATTCAACAAAAAATAATTTGATTCTCGTTCCCCAATTTGTGCTCGTTCGCGAACGTAAAATATTTTCAAACAAATTCCTCGTCACTTTGAGCATAATTGTCAAGTTTGTGTTCAATTGTTCAAATCATTCAATCCCTGACTTTTGTTAAATTTAACATAAATCATGTTAATTGACTTTTCGTTATTTACGTTGGCGAACGAGCAGAAAATCGATCATCTCATCCAATTTTGATTATTCGTTAAATTGAACGTCAACTGACGTCAATTTCTGTTTTGTGTTAACATGCTACGTATTTGAAAGTGTGCCAGAATCCTTGTTTCCTATCTACTTTTTTGATATTGCATAAATATACCGGGTTTTAGTCTAAATGTTTTATATGCTTCAACTATAACAGAGTTTCGCAGCCACACGACTTTGTAAACATCTCTGAACAAATTTTTGGTACAGTTTATTTGTCGTTGAAACAGAAACTGACAAGGAACAAAATATTTTTCCTCATTAAATTTTTGGCTATGAACCCTAGCAGTTTATTTCATTAAACTTGCAGAGGCAAATATAAGACAACTTCAATTTCAAGGGAGCTCAAGGCCAAGTGTTTCGTTATTTTCGGGTGACATCAAGTAGAAATAAATGTTGTGAAAATGATTGATGGAAAGCTTAGCTAAATTCTGGTTGTAAGATGTATTGTTTAAAGTATCAACTTGACTAAAAAGTTAAAATGGAGTCATCCACGACGACTTTCACTTCACCGGCCCGTCTTTATTTTAATGTTTTTTCTAGTCTCGTCTGGAGGTGTTTATGTTTACATTTCAACTGAAATTCTGCTGGAGATTCGATGAGTCTATCGTTAATTACAAGAAATAAAGTCACTCAAATGATAACACGTGATAACAATCTAATAAATTCACGTTCAACCGCAAGCGGAAGGACAACAGGAACAATGGAAGGGGGGACTGTTACAACAATTAGGGGCATCTTTGACTTGATAAGTTCGCTTCATAACACGTGACCAAACGGAGCCCATGGGATGCTGCAGGAGATGCTGAAACTTTTTCATTTCTGCAGGTGCACCGCTGACCACTCCAATAAGTAGCACAAAGCACAATATAACAGTGACTTTCATCTGGAAAAACAAAAGCAACGCAACTTGCTAATTAAATCATTTCAGGTATAAAACTACTTTCGAATCGTTTTCAGCAACATTTCACTGGCTATAAACTAGTGAACTTGTCATGCCTTTTTTGACCGAGGCCAGATTCGCGGCGACGTTGTTAACTTTGTAACAATTTTTTTGTTTTGCGAGTTCAAGCGTTTCCTTTCCAAGAATAAACTTACTATTGTAGTCTCTATACATGTTTCTTTTTAAACAAGATATGCTACCCATTTCAATTTATAAATGTAAACAAGTTACATGTATTAAAACTTTCTTTGTTATTTTGTTATCAAAACAAATAGCTGAAATTCACACGAGTATCATAGGTAGTCATGGGAACGAGGCAGCAAAAGTAAGTCATAACAATGTTGTCTTTTGTATTCACTGAAATATGAAACAGTATTATAAAATACAAAATCTAGTCCTTCTAGCCAGACCTGCTGCAAACATTAATAACTGATAATTTCTGTTGAATATTCTGCGAGAAACTACAAAACAACGAAATGATATAATAAAAGGTCCGGGGGAAATTACTCGAAGCGTGTTGTTTTGTTTCACAATCTATCGAAGTAACCAGAACTGAACGCCTTCCACCTTACAACTTACACTTACAACTTTTCTGATTTGTGTAGTATTATTGTCAGTCTTTCTTTTAGTTTAGTTAGATTTTAATTAGCAGGACCTGCCTTGATAGCAGTTTTTCTAAACTGACGCAGTGATCCTGGGTAAACATGTTCTTTTGTTATTTATTCTTATTACCACATATTTACATATTTACATATATTAGGTCGGTAAAAACCGTTTGGTTATCACACCAACCGTACATGGCGAATCGGCGCTCAATAATAGTCATCCCTAAGTGTCTGATTTTTATCTTTTTAGTTTATTTCGTCGGAACAAAAAAATTCGATATGTCGCCGTGAAATATGGCCGTTCTTGAATAAGACGAATAAGAGAAAGTTTGGAGATGACCGTTAGTTTTAAACTGAAGATACATTATTTGTCATTGTTCGTCTAGGATAGATGTTACAAGTCTTCGTATGCATCTCGTAGTTCAAGTCCAAATGAAAAATCAGCAGTGCGTCTTCAAAGACTCGACTCACTAAGTTGATGGTTGTATAATTAATCCGTCTTATGCCTGTCTTCACACTAGACTGACGGATAATGGGTCTTAGGTTTTATCAGAAAAAAGAACCAATAAAGTCTAGCATTTGAATCAAACCTGTACTGATCTTACCTTCGTTCTTCAATGGCACCTTTCAATAGGGTTTCGTTCAATCTGTGTACAATCAAGCTAGCACTTTATGTGCGTGTTCTCGACTGGGAGGATTTAATTTTATCACATTGGATATGAGATGTGCAAAATGTCACGTTGGAGATCCATCAAGAGTGAGGACTGGTGACGAGTCAGTGTCAGAGTCGAAATTTTCCTATATTAAAATATATAAATGTTTTACACAAAACCTTTAACTAAAACTTATGGAAGTTTTATACGAAAACCTGATTAATAACTGCTCGGCACTATATACTTGTGTGTGTTCTTGGGCGGAACTAAATTTATCTTTATGCAAATAAAACACGTGATCTATTGTATTTTTCTTAGCTTGTTGAATCGTAATACGTGGTGACAGCTATTATAAGATCCAAAATCTAGTCGTTCTAATCAGACCTGCTATATAAACATTAATAATTTCTGTTGAATATTCTGCGAGAAAAGACTGCAAAATGAAATGATATACTAAAAGGCCCAGTGGGAATCACAAATTATTTATTATTATTATTATTGTTTTATGAACTATTAAAGTGTCACTCAAATAAAGTATCTTCCTGGCAACGAAACCATAACGACATCAAACTCAACTTTAACTTCGCTAAGTAAAAACTACCTGTTTTCACTGTGTTATTGGTGTGTCCAGTCAAAATAAGAGAACAAGAACGAAATAAATCCCAGGGGGAGGGGGGATATAATGAATTATAAGGGAAGGCTCCGCCCGAAAGGGGTAACGTTTCAGTCTGGATATATATAAAAAGGTAAAAATTTCCCGAGTTGAATCATTAGGAAAACGATCATTTGGGTCATTTAAAAGGACCTTTCAAAATATCTCGAACAGACGCAACTAACGGGTGATTCATCCAAGTATTTAAAGGTGTTACTTAAGTGAAAAGTTTAGTACAAGTCGCTCGATTAATAGCCAAAACGCTTTTTTATCTTTTTTGTTTTATTCATTACAACGTTAGAAAGGGGCACCATTTTTTATGGAAGGTATAGTTATCTTTTTCTGTCAAAAATAGTATAAACTGAAAGGATAAGGGGTTAGATCTCGGGGCGGAGCCTCCCCGCTGGTCATTACCAGAAAATAAACTATATATATATATCAATACGCAGATATCGGTTTCATCACCAAGAAAACACATTTATTTCAATGAATCGACATTGTATATTCTTGAACATACATTACACGAACATGAAGGTGCATTTATGGTGCTGATTTTCAAACATTAACAACGTTCAAATGTACTAGAAGGACAATAAATTTTCAATAAAACTTTCAATACACGACGATGGAAGCACAACAACGTACCGATCGCTTTTATGTTATTCATATGTAGAAAAAATATAAAAGGTTCAACTATAAAAGTTCAAAATGTTTCTACGTATTATCTCTCTCTCGCAACGAAATTTGTGTCACTTTTTGCGCTACACAGTATCTTCTCCACATCATTTCTTCTTAGGGGACAGATCTGTGTATTTTAAATAAAGAAAGTATAATGAGGTCTTGATTCAACAAATAGAAAATAACTGCTGAATAAGGCATAAAGAAATATAATAATTATAACGGCTCTGTACAGAATGAAATCCTCCTATCAATTTGAGAGATAATCCGCCGAGATCAAAAGAATAATATCAACAAAGAGTACAAATTCATAACTGATCTAAAGCGACGTCGTACGGGCCCCGCGATCTAGGCCTGCGCGACATCACGCCCGCGATCTAATCCTGCACGACGACACGCCCGCGAAACATTCTGCCAGCCATAAAAAATGACGAGCATGGTTCTATGAGTATGGAGCTCCGCGAAAGCTCCGCTATAAATTTATAATGATAATAAGACTGAGTGGAGTCCAATTCGGTCTGTCATCATACGAGTGATTAACAAAATCGGACGACCGCGAAGCAGGAGTCCGATTTGTTTAATCACGAGTATGATTACAGACAGAATTGGATGACACGAAGTCCTGTTACAATTAATCATTACTATAACAAAATTTGAGGATAAAACGTTAAATGGTTACACGTTTTGGTGATTAATAATGGTAACTGATTGAACTGAGTGGAGTGCAATTTGGTCTGAAATCATACGCGTTGAAATCACAAGTATGATTTCAGGCCAAAATTGCACTCCACTCAGTTCAATTACCACTTTATTACATTCATTTTGAAATGGCACAATTTAATCACCCAAATACAGGATTTTAGTCAGGACCAATATTTTATTGATACATTGGGCGGTTTGTAAAAACCGGGAAAAAGATGCGATTTAGAGCAAAAAATAGTGCGATTTGGAAATAAATCGCACTGCTGAGAGCCAATCAGATTGCAAGGATCACCAGTGATTTCAAAATGGATGTAATAAAAAACATAACAATTGAGTGTGTTTTTGACCGAAATGCACGCACGGAAATGTATATTGTACCAGTAGAAGGCTGGTTTGGCCAGCCCAAATATCATGTTCAAATAACTAAAACTGTACGTTGTATCGGTCTTTGCTTCTACAGTATTTCTTTGTCGAATGCATGTACATTACAACAACAGAGAGTACAGGGCAGAAATCACAGCAACTGTAAGCTACTTTGTCACGAGACTGCTCAAAGTCATCATATGGATTGACTGGCTAATAAGCTTCATTCAAAAAATTAGTCCTTAACGTTAAACGTTATAAAATATACTGTTTAGTGTTAGGAGAGTCATTTAACGAAATAAAAATATGAAAAACAACTAGAATACTAAAATGTTCTAGAATTGTGAAAAGCAGAAGAAAAGTAGCGTGGAAATCCCCCACCGTGTGATATCTCCTTCGCTCTCCACCATGTATTGTGAACAGCTGGAACAAGCTAGTACTGTAACGAGAAGAAAATTCTAAATTCAAAATTCGATGTTTTTAATTCAAACAAAAAAAGTGAAAGAAATTCACGACATTGATTCAAAATAAGCGGCTTCTAATGCACAACAAGACCGTTTTCCCAGCAGTGTCCCTGGGTTGCATAATAGTTTTCCATTTAAACTTATTTCTGAAAGAAATTTCGTGTAATTAATACGACTTTTTGATATTGCATAAATATACCGGGTTTTAGTCTAAATGTTTTATATGCTTCAACTATAACAGAGTTTCGCAGCCACACGACTTTGTAAACATCTCTGAACAAATTTTTGGTACAGTTTATTTGTCGTTGAAACAGAAACTGACAAGGAACAAAATATTTTTCCTCATTAAATTTTTGGCTATGAACCCTAGCAGTTTATTTCATTAAACTTGCAGAGGCAAATATAAGACAACTTCAATTTCAAGGGGGCTCAAGGCCAAGTGTTTCGTTATTTTCGGGTGACATCAAGTAGAAATAAATGTTGTGAAAATGATTGATGGAAAGCTTAGCTAAATTCTGGTTGTAAGATGTATTGTTTAAAGTATCAACTTGACTAAAAAGTTAAAATGGAGTCATCCACGACGACTTTCACTTCACCGGCCCGTCTTTATTTTAATGTTTTTTCTAGTCTCGTCTGGAGGTGTTTATGTTTACATTTCAACTGAAATTCTGCTGGAGATTCGATGAGTCTATCGTTAATTACAAGAAATAAAGTCACTCAAATGATAACACGTGATAACAATCTAATAAATTCACGTTCAACCGCAAGCGGAAGGACAACAGGAACAATGGAAGGGGGGACTGTTACAACAATTAGGGGCATCTTTGACTTGATAAGTTCGCTTCATAACACGTGACCAAACGGAGCCCATGGGATGCTGCAGGAGATGCTGAAACTTTTTCATTTCTGCAGGTGCACCGCTGACCACTCCAATAAGTAGCACAAAGCACAATATAACAGTGACTTTCATCTGGAAAAACAAAAGCAACGCAACTTGCTAATTAAATCATTTCAGGTATAAAACTACTTTCGAATCGTTTTCAGCAACATTTCACTGGCTATAAACTAGTGAACTTGTCATGCCTTTTTTGACCGAGGCCAGATTCGCGGCGACGTTGTTAACTTTGTAACAATTTTTTTGTTTTGCGAGTTCAAGCGTTTCCTTTCCAAGAATAAACTTACTATTGTAGTCTCTATACATGTTTCTTTTTAAACAAGATATGCTACCCATTTCAATTTATAAATGTAAACAAGTTACATGTATTAAAACTTTCTTTGTTATTTTGTTATCAAAACAAATAGCTGAAATTCACACGAGTATCATAGGTAGTCATGGGAACGAGGCAGCAAAAGTAAGTCATAACAATGTTGTCTTTTGTATTCACTGAAATATGAAACAGTATTATAAAATACAAAATCTAGTCCTTCTAGCCAGACCTGCTGCAAACATTAATAACTGATAATTTCTGTTGAATATTCTGCGAGAAACTACAAAACAACGAAATGATATAATAAAAGGTCCGGGGGAAATTACTCGAAGCGTGTTGTTTTGTTTCACAATCTATCGAAGTAACCAGAACTGAACGCCTTCCACCTTACAACTTACACTTACAACTTTTCTGATTTGTGTAGTATTATTGTCAGTCTTTCTTTTAGTTTAGTTAGATTTTAATTAGCAGGACCTGCCTTGATAGCAGTTTTTCTAAACTGACGCAGTGATCCTGGGTAAACATGTTCTTTTGTTATTTATTCTTATTACCACATATTTACATATTTACATATATTAGGTCGGTAAAAACCGTTTGGTTATCACACCAACCGTACATGGCGAATCGGCGCTCAATAATAGTCATCCCTAAGTGTCTGATTTTTATCTTTTTAGTTTATTTCGTCGGAACAAAAAAATTCGATATGTCGCCGTGAAATATGGCCGTTCTTGAATAAGACGAATAAGAGAAAGTTTGGAGATGACCGTTAGTTTTAAACTGAAGATACATTATTTGTCATTGTTCGTCTAGGATAGATGTTACAAGTCTTCGTATGCATCTCGTAGTTCAAGTCCAAATGAAAAATCAGCAGTGCGTCTTCAAAGACTCGACTCACTAAGTTGATGGTTGTATAATTAATCCGTCTTATGCCTGTCTTCACACTAGACTGACGGATAATGGGTCTTAGGTTTTATCAGAAAAAAGAACCAATAAAGTCTAGCATTTGAATCAAACCTGTACTGATCTTACCTTCGTTCTTCAATGGCACCTTTCAATAGGGTTTCGTTCAATCTGTGTACAATCAAGCTAGCACTTTATGTGCGTGTTCTCGACTGGGAGGATTTAATTTTATCACATTGGATATGAGATGTGCAAAATGTCACGTTGGAGATCCATCAAGAGTGAGGACTGGTGACGAGTCAGTGTCAGAGTCGAAATTTTCCTATATTAAAATATATAAATGTTTTACACAAAACCTTTAACTAAAACTTATGGAAGTTTTATACGAAAACCTGATTAATAACTGCTCGGCACTATATACTTGTGTGTGTTCTTGGGCGGAACTAAATTTATCTTTATGCAAATAAAACACGTGATCTATTGTATTTTTCTTAGCTTGTTGAATCGTAATACGTGGTGACAGCTATTATAAGATCCAAAATCTAGTCGTTCTAATCAGACCTGCTATATAAACATTAATAATTTCTGTTGAATATTCTGCGAGAAAAGACTGCAAAATGAAATGATATACTAAAAGGCCCAGTGGGAATCACAAATTATTTATTATTATTATTATTGTTTTATGAACTATTAAAGTGTCACTCAAATAAAGTATCTTCCTGGCAACGAAACCATAACGACATCAAACTCAACTTTAACTTCGCTAAGTAAAAACTACCTGTTTTCACTGTGTTATTGGTGTGTCCAGTCAAAATAAGAGAACAAGAACGAAATAAATCCCAGGGGGAGGGGGGATATAATGAATTATAAGGGAAGGCTCCGCCCGAAAGGGGTAACGTTTCAGTCTGGATATATATAAAAAGGTAAAAATTTCCCGAGTTGAATCATTAGGAAAACGATCATTTGGGTCATTTAAAAGGACCTTTCAAAATATCTCGAACAGACGCAACTAACGGGTGATTCATCCAAGTATTTAAAGGTGTTACTTAAGTGAAAAGTTTAGTACAAGTCGCTCGATTAATAGCCAAAACGCTTTTTTATCTTTTTTGTTTTATTCATTACAACGTTAGAAAGGGGCACCATTTTTTATGGAAGGTATAGTTATCTTTTTCTGTCAAAAATAGTATAAACTGAAAGGATAAGGGGTTAGATCTCGGGGCGGAGCCTCCCCGCTGGTCATTACCAGAAAATAAACTATATATATATATCAATACGCAGATATCGGTTTCATCACCAAGAAAACACATTTATTTCAATGAATCGACATTGTATATTCTTGAACATACATTACACGAACATGAAGGTGCATTTATGGTGCTGATTTTCAAACATTAACAACGTTCAAATGTACTAGAAGGACAATAAATTTTCAATAAAACTTTCAATACACGACGATGGAAGCACAACAACGTACCGATCGCTTTTATGTTATTCATATGTAGAAAAAATATAAAAGGTTCAACTATAAAAGTTCAAAATGTTTCTACGTATTATCTCTCTCTCGCAACGAAATTTGTGTCACTTTTTGCGCTACACAGTATCTTCTCCACATCATTTCTTCTTAGGGGACAGATCTGTGTATTTTAAATAAAGAAAGTATAATGAGGTCTTGATTCAACAAATAGAAAATAACTGCTGAATAAGGCATAAAGAAATATAATAATTATAACGGCTCTGTACAGAATGAAATCCTCCTATCAATTTGAGAGATAATCCGCCGAGATCAAAAGAATAATATCAACAAAGAGTACAAATTCATAACTGATCTAAAGCGACGTCGTACGGGCCCCGCGATCTAGGCCTGCGCGACATCACGCCCGCGATCTAATCCTGCACGACGACACGCCCGCGAAACATTCTGCCAGCCATAAAAAATGACGAGCATGGTTCTATGAGTATGGAGCTCCGCGAAAGCTCCGCTATAAATTTATAATGATAATAAGACTGAGTGGAGTCCAATTCGGTCTGTCATCATACGAGTGATTAACAAAATCGGACGACCGCGAAGCAGGAGTCCGATTTGTTTAATCACGAGTATGATTACAGACAGAATTGGATGACACGAAGTCCTGTTACAATTAATCATTACTATAACAAAATTTGAGGATAAAACGTTAAATGGTTACACGTTTTGGTGATTAATAATGGTAACTGATTGAACTGAGTGGAGTGCAATTTGGTCTGAAATCATACGCGTTGAAATCACAAGTATGATTTCAGGCCAAAATTGCACTCCACTCAGTTCAATTACCACTTTATTACATTCATTTTGAAATGGCACAATTTAATCACCCAAATACAGGATTTTAGTCAGGACCAATATTTTATTGATACATTGGGCGGTTTGTAAAAACCGGGAAAAAGATGCGATTTAGAGCAAAAAATAGTGCGATTTGGAAATAAATCGCACTGCTGAGAGCCAATCAGATTGCAAGGATCACCAGTGATTTCAAAATGGATGTAATAAAAAACATAACAATTGAGTGTGTTTTTGACCGAAATGCACGCACGGAAATGTATATTGTACCAGTAGAAGGCTGGTTTGGCCAGCCCAAATATCATGTTCAAATAACTAAAACTGTACGTTGTATCGGTCTTTGCTTCTACAGTATTTCTTTGTCGAATGCATGTACATTACAACAACAGAGAGTACAGGGCAGAAATCACAGCAACTGTAAGCTACTTTGTCACGAGACTGCTCAAAGTCATCATATGGATTGACTGGCTAATAAGCTTCATTCAAAAAATTAGTCCTTAACGTTAAACGTTATAAAATATACTGTTTAGTGTTAGGAGAGTCATTTAACGAAATAAAAATATGAAAAACAACTAGAATACTAAAATGTTCTAGAATTGTGAAAAGCAGAAGAAAAGTAGCGTGGAAATCCCCCACCGTGTGATATCTCCTTCGCTCTCCACCATGTATTGTGAACAGCTGGAACAAGCTAGTACTGTAACGAGAAGAAAATTCTAAATTCAAAATTCGATGTTTTTAATTCAAACAAAAAAAGTGAAAGAAATTCACGACATTGATTCAAAATAAGCGGCTTCTAATGCACAACAAGACCGTTTTCCCAGCAGTGTCCCTGGGTTGCATAATAGTTTTCCATTTAAACTTATTTCTGAAAGAAATTTCGTGTAATTAATACGACTTTTTGATATTGCATAAATATACCGGGTTTTAGTCTAAATGTTTTATATGCTTCAACTATAACAGAGTTTCGCAGCCACACGACTTTGTAAACATCTCTGAACAAATTTTTGGTACAGTTTATTTGTCGTTGAAACAGAAACTGACAAGGAACAAAATATTTTTCCTCATTAAATTTTTGGCTATGAACCCTAGCAGTTTATTTCATTAAACTTGCAGAGGCAAATATAAGACAACTTCAATTTCAAGGGGGCTCAAGGCCAAGTGTTTCGTTATTTTCGGGTGACATCAAGTAGAAATAAATGTTGTGAAAATGATTGATGGAAAGCTTAGCTAAATTCTGGTTGTAAGATGTATTGTTTAAAGTATCAACTTGACTAAAAAGTTAAAATGGAGTCATCCACGACGACTTTCACTTCACCGGCCCGTCTTTATTTTAATGTTTTTTCTAGTCTCGTCTGGAGGTGTTTATGTTTACATTTCAACTGAAATTCTGCTGGAGATTCGATGAGTCTATCGTTAATTACAAGAAATAAAGTCACTCAAATGATAACACGTGATAACAATCTAATAAATTCACGTTCAACCGCAAGCGGAAGGACAACAGGAACAATGGAAGGGGGGACTGTTACAACAATTAGGGGCATCTTTGACTTGATAAGTTCGCTTCATAACACGTGACCAAACGGAGCCCATGGGATGCTGCAGGAGATGCTGAAACTTTTTCATTTCTGCAGGTGCACCGCTGACCACTCCAATAAGTAGCACAAAGCACAATATAACAGTGACTTTCATCTGGAAAAACAAAAGCAACGCAACTTGCTAATTAAATCATTTCAGGTATAAAACTACTTTCGAATCGTTTTCAGCAACATTTCACTGGCTATAAACTAGTGAACTTGTCATGCCTTTTTTGACCGAGGCCAGATTCGCGGCGACGTTGTTAACTTTGTAACAATTTTTTTGTTTTGCGAGTTCAAGCGTTTCCTTTCCAAGAATAAACTTACTATTGTAGTCTCTATACATGTTTCTTTTTAAACAAGATATGCTACCCATTTCAATTTATAAATGTAAACAAGTTACATGTATTAAAACTTTCTTTGTTATTTTGTTATCAAAACAAATAGCTGAAATTCACACGAGTATCATAGGTAGTCATGGGAACGAGGCAGCAAAAGTAAGTCATAACAATGTTGTCTTTTGTATTCACTGAAATATGAAACAGTATTATAAAATACAAAATCTAGTCCTTCTAGCCAGACCTGCTGCAAACATTAATAACTGATAATTTCTGTTGAATATTCTGCGAGAAACTACAAAACAACGAAATGATATAATAAAAGGTCCGGGGGAAATTACTCGAAGCGTGTTGTTTTGTTTCACAATCTATCGAAGTAACCAGAACTGAACGCCTTCCACCTTACAACTTACACTTACAACTTTTCTGATTTGTGTAGTATTATTGTCAGTCTTTCTTTTAGTTTAGTTAGATTTTAATTAGCAGGACCTGCCTTGATAGCAGTTTTTCTAAACTGACGCAGTGATCCTGGGTAAACATGTTCTTTTGTTATTTATTCTTATTACCACATATTTACATATTTACATATATTAGGTCGGTAAAAACCGTTTGGTTATCACACCAACCGTACATGGCGAATCGGCGCTCAATAATAGTCATCCCTAAGTGTCTGATTTTTATCTTTTTAGTTTATTTCGTCGGAACAAAAAAATTCGATATGTCGCCGTGAAATATGGCCGTTCTTGAATAAGACGAATAAGAGAAAGTTTGGAGATGACCGTTAGTTTTAAACTGAAGATACATTATTTGTCATTGTTCGTCTAGGATAGATGTTACAAGTCTTCGTATGCATCTCGTAGTTCAAGTCCATATGAAAAATCAGCAGTGCGTCTTCAAAGACTCGACTGACTAAGTTGATGGATGTATAATTAATCCGTCTTATGCCTGTCTTCACACTAGACTGACGGATAATGGGTCTTAGGTTTTATCAGAAAAAAGAACCAATAAAGTCTAGCATTTGAATCAAACCTGTACTGATCTTACCTTCGTTCTTCAATGGCACCTTTCAATAGGGTTTCGTTCAATCTCTGTACAATCAAGCTAGCACTTTATGTGCGTGTTACTGGGAGGATTTAATTTTATCACATTGGATATGAGATGTGCAAAATGTCACGTTGGAGATCCATCATGAGTGAGGACTGGTGACGAGTCAGTGTCAGAGTCGAAATTTTCATATATCAAAATATATAAATGTTTTGTACACAAAACCTTTAACTAAAACTTATGGAAGTTTTATACGAAAACCTGATTAATAACTGCTCGGCACTATATACTTGTGTGTGTTCTTGGGCGGAACTAAATTTATCTTTATGCAAATAAAACACGTTATCTATTGTATTTTTTTTAGCTTGTTGAATCGTAATACGTGGTGACAGCTATTATATATAATTAGTTTATAAGATCCAAAATCTAGTCGTTCTAATCAGACCTGCTATATAAACATTAATAATTTCTGTTGAATATTCTTCGAGAAAAGACTGCAAAATGAAATGATATACTAAAAGGCCAAGTGGGAATCACAAATTATTTATTATTATTATTTTTTTTTATGAACTAAGTGTCACTCAAATAAAGTGTCTTCCTGGCAACGAAGCCATAACGACATCAAACTCAACTTTAACTTCGCTAAGTAAAAACTGCCTGTTTTCACTGTGTTATTGGTGTGTCCAGTCAAAATAAGAGAACAAGAACGAAATAAATCCCGGGGGGGGGATACTCCCTATAATAAATTATAGGGAAGGCTCCGCCCGAAAGGGGTACCTTTTCAGTCTGGATATATATATATATATATAAAAGGTTAAGAATTTCACGAGTTGAATCATTAGGAAAACAATTATTTGGGTCATGTAAAAAGGCCTTTCATCCATTCATCCAAGTATTTTAAGGTGTTACTTAAGTCAGAAAAGTTTAGTACATGTCGCTCGATTAACAGCCAAAACGCTTTTTTATCTTTCTTATTTTATTCATTACAACTTTAGAAAGGAACACCATTTTTAATGGAAGGTATAGTTATCTTTTTCTGTCAAAAATAGTATAAACTGAAGGGATAAGGGGTTAGATCTCGGGGCGGAGCCTCCCCGCTGGTCATTACCAGAAAATAAACTATATATATGAATACGCAGATATCGGTTTCATCACCAAGAAAACACATTTATTTTAATGAATCGACATTGTATATTCCTGAACATACATTACACGAACATGAAGGTGCATTTTATGGTGCTGATTTTCAAACATTAACAACGTTCAAATGTACTAGAAGGACAATAAATTTTCAATGAAACTTTCAATGCACGACGATGGAAGCACAACAACGTACCGATCGCTTTTATGTAGAAAAAAAAAAGGTTCAACTATAAAAGTTCAAAATGTTTCTACGTATTATCTTTCTCTCGCAACGAAATTTGTGTCACTTTTTGCGCTACACAGTATCTTCTCCACATCATTTCTTCTTAGGGGACAGATCTGTGTATTTTAAATAAAGAAAGTATAATGAGGTCTTGATTCAACAAATAGAAAATAACTGCTGAATAAGGCATAAAGAAATATAATAATTATAACGGTTCTGTACAGCATAAAATCCTCCTATCAATTTGAGAGATAATCCGCCGAGATCAAAAGAATAATATCAACAAAGAGTACAAATTCATAACTGATCTAAAGATGTATTTCTCTCTTGAGTCTTACTGGGAAAGCTTTATGCTTTTTAAGTACTTTGTAGCGACGAGCGGTAGTAGTGTTTAGCCTGTCTATTTTCACAGGGAATCGCTTAAAGACATGCTTGAAGGCTTAAAACAATACAATGGTTCGCACACAACAGGAGTCGTGTAGGTCTGTCAACCCCATTTATAACCAACCCTAACCTTCTACCCTCCGTCAATGTAAACAGACCCTAACTCAGTATTCATGCGAAAATGTTACCACAAACAACTAAATATTGTTACAATCGAATGGAACAAGAAAGTGATTAGCACTTAGATGTACCACAAGGTCATTGAAGATGTGGATGACTAACAATGTCTTCCAATCCCGCGAACAAGATGACCAAGGCCACTGGAAAATGTATATAAATAATGTAAAATACTGAGTTTTGTTTCCGAATAATTAAAACAACATATTCCACAACGAAGTAAATATTACAATAACAGAATTTTATGGACTTTATCGCTTTTACCGGAACGACCGGAATTTTCTGTACCATTTGTTCGCATCACTAGTACCAGGCTTCTTCGCGAAATAAGGAAGGTCGAAGATTGCGGATCACTTTGAAGAAGGAAATTTACTCCGAGTTTTATATTCGTATGAAAATTGCCACTTTTCATCGGCAAAATTGACAGATTTTCTACAGCATGGTTGTGAAATTTAACATGTTGATGGACAGTTTTGATTGCCGTTAGTTGTTTTACTTTAACTTTTGCGAATCGTGCTTGCTGCATGAGCGATTCGCACAATTGAAACGTGGTCGTACCTAGCAAAGAATCAGAGCTGGAATTCTAGCGTTAACTTGAGCGAATATGTAAACTAAATAAATGATTGTTCTGGTAAAATTGGAGACTTGTAGCAGGGCTTGAAAGCGTACAATCGCGTTTTAGGGTAAGCTTATAAAAGTATTTGCCTGTTAATGTTTCCCGCCGTCGTTTTGTTTTTCACCCCCAGTGCGTCTCGGCATTCGGTAAAATAAAAATGGTACAGGTCATTCCTGTTCCGTTTCCTTCAGTAAGGAAAGTCCAGTACCATTAGTCGGAAAATTCTAACCGGAAATTCCATTCATTCATTCATTCCGGACTGTCACGTGTTCTTCACGTGACTTCAAAACGCGTGTAACCGTGACCCAAGATCCTTTGCGCCCATCACAACACAACGTCCCTGCAACGTTTTCTCCGAGGTATTTTTGCGTTGTTAAATAATTACTTTTTTACTTCATTTTAAATGTTAAATTTGCGTCGAACGTGTTTGAAATGTGATTAACAAAGCTTTTTCCCTTTTTTGCAGATTTTTGCCCACTCTAATGTCCCAAGTTAGCGTAAAAACAACCTTCTTGAATGCAAAGAAGCGACCGCATGTTTTGAAGGTAAGCTTTGTTTCTGAATGAAAAAAAACAACTTATACGGTTATGTTTGTTAATTATGATGTTAAAAAGCTCATTTTGCAAGAGAATTTTGTTAAGGAAACATGGCAAAAAGGGGAAAAACATTATAACACCTCTTTGACACCATTTTATTGTTTGTCATTGTTTGAATTTCGCGGGTTTTCGTCCCGAGGGACCCATACTCCTTTCGGTGCAGATTATAAAACCACGGAATGCAGAAACAATTTGCCGAATAAGTATATACCGGGTAAACTTTAATCTTTTTTTAGTTTTCCCAAAATTGTTTTTCTGTATTTTCATTTAACAGGGTCAAATTCTAGCACAGGTTCAGTGTACCAAGTATGGAAATATGTTTATTTTGGGGGAAAGCTAAATTATACACAGGCAACCCAAGCTCACAAATGCACCTTATTTGATGATTTAACAGATAATACACGCAGACATTTTGCCAGTTGTGTAGTATTTTTTCGAGCCCCATAGCAGGGGTTTCAATAAATTGAGGGTAAGTGGCAATATTTGTAAAATAGACGGCAGTGGTAACAAAGGGGCCATAAGGTCTAGGACCTCAGAAATGGCATTTCCAGCATTCTGGGCATTGACTTCAGTGAAATTAATCGAAAAGTAGGCGGTGATACTTTAGGAAGAAGCCGGTGGAATTTGCCGGTTGCCGGCTTCTAATGAAACCTCTGCATAGGGGAGACAAAAAATGTGAGCAATGGGTAAAATGTCTGCACATATTATCATCATCTTATTCTTTTGTATGTGTTTACTTTTAATTTGTCTTGAGGGCCACGAGTTTATCAGTATTTTATACTGTCAAGTGTTACCCTCGATAAATAAAGTTGATTATTATTATTATTATTATTATTATTATTATTATTATTATACTTCTGTATCTTCAAACCGGGATACTAAGGTGTCATGCAGCAATCTGTATCAGCAGTAATACTCTCGGATATTTTGCGTGTTCTCTTTTCCCTGTAAGGTATAATATGGTCACAGTGGAATAATAATTAACAGTTATTCATCGAGGACGAGCCGAATATGAGCTGATATATATAACCAACGAGGCGCCCTCCGAGTTGGTTATGTATCAGCTCATATTCGGCGAGGCCGAGATGAATAACTGTTTTAGTAAATTTTCAAACACTCAAATAACTGGAAATTGGGAAAAAATTATTTCCGTTTCCAAAAAATACACGACTGTCACGTCAGTGAACAAGTGTCACATGACCACTTCGCAAATCGAAAGCGAGTAAATGCTAACAAGCAGCGAGATCGAGTAGAATGTTTCTTTCATAAGGTTTTAAATGGACTAGCCGAAATGGTTATGGATTTGAACATTAAAATTGTGGAAATTATATTGCGGACGAGGAAAGATTTGCCCGCCACGTGCACAACGTGCTTCCCGAATGTCGCCATTTTTTTTTCCGCGACTGGTTTTTTTCGCGTAATTCGTCATCATTTTTCCATATTTGGGCAAATTAATCAATAACGACTCAGATCGGTAGCGGTTGGACCAATCAGAAATCTAGAAAATCATTATCGAGAGGTAAAAGTTTACTAATAGGAGTTCTTACATAGTGTTACCTATTGCTATCAGGATCTGTATCTTGCATTAATTCATTTAGTAGTTTTCTAATCTGAGTAAAAGTAAAATGAGCATAATGTACAATCATTTGTATTTATAAAGGTTTTAAAGGTGTCACACAATTCATCGCGCTATTTCAGATAAGCCGTGAAAACAAACAAAATTGAACCAGTTGAAAGTTATTTTCGTATTATATAGATGCTTAGAAGCCAATTTAACCCATTAACACTCAATGCACCCCAAAGCGCCCATGCAAGACTCCATTGCTTAAAAAAATTACAACTTTCTTAATCGCGCGAACATTGCTTTAACTATCAGTTGGGAGCATTGACTAGAAAGTCCTTCAAATTGGGGTACCCAATAAACACAAAAATGTCAGCAATTTTGCAGAATATCAGCATTTGAATTTGGACAATCAGAAAAATGACCTTTTTTAACGTCATAAAAAATGGACAAAAAGCATGTTTTTGCCTTCAGTTTTTTTTATTCAAATCATCGTTTCAAACCCAAAAATCAACATTCACAGCAACATTCAGTCTTAGTCCTGGCTTAGAAATGATTTTTTTTTGCTCTTATTTGTTGCCCGGTCCGAGCTACAGCCTCTCGTTCTAGTGCATCCTGGCCTTGCCTTGATTTTCAACATCATGACCGCACTGCATACTGGGAAATAGCCAGATTTTTGACAGTGTTCGTCCCTTCCTCCACAGCCACTCCAACCTACCACTGAAATTTTGCGCTTGTTGTGTTCTTCAGTGGTCGCAAAATATGCTGTGGTAGGTCAAGAAATTCATCGGTAGTCGAGTCCCAAGGCTACTTCGTTTTGGAGCGTCCATTTTGCCAGTTCTATGAGCAACAAGCCAAATTCGCAAACAAAGTACATCACATTACTTGCTTATTTTAGAAGGTGGACTCCTTTTTTTATTATTATTCTGACCTTTCATTTACACAGTTACAATTTTACATTCACAAAATAGGTTAAAAATGATAACAATTCGATATATTTAACAATCTTACACAGTTACCCTATTTTCAGCTTAAGAAATTAAACAAATTAAACTAATTAAACTAATTGAACCAAGCAACATATGAAAAAAAAAAAAAGAAAAAAGAAAAAAAAAAAGAAAGACAAACAGGATAGAAGGCAAATCGGCTTAAGATTTTTAAATTATTAACCATTCCTTTTCATTTGAATATCCATTTCTTTTCAAAGAAGTTTTTCTTATTTATTTTTCTTTCAATTTCATATTTGATAGCTATCTTGTTCTGATAACCTTGTATTTTAGGGTGTATTTGTTTTCTTCTGCAGTCCCACAAAAACAGTTTTCCGATAATAATAAAGTAATTGAGTAGTGTATGTGAAGGGCAGTGTGTTGAAAGCATTCCAAATAAAACATTAATTATTTTTCCAAAGTCAGGTGAACTACCTGATTTGACAAGCGGAACCAGTACAATTCAAAATCATTCCAGAACTGTCTCGCATAAGTGCATTGATAAAGCAGATGATATAGCGTTTCTCGTTCAGCTTCGCAGAAAGTGCATAAGTCGTCAGCTCTAAAGCCAATTTTACACAATTTTGTGTTTGTGTAGAGTATATTGTTAAGGATTTTATACTGAAAAGCCTTAACATAGGATTCAAGTGCGACAGAGTGAGTTAAAATGAAAGATTCCCTCAATAGAGTGTGTGCGCTCACGTGACCCTTGACTTACCGTCCGCCATGTTGGAGGACTACTTTGATGGGTTTTCCCTGTGTTTACCTTCTAGAGAGCGGGCAGTGCGAGCGTTTTTGAAATCATAACTCGCGTTTCTTTTAACGTTATGAATTAAAATCGAAAAGGTAGCTAATGCACAGTGCTTTTTTGTCATTTGTGCTAATTTAAATCCCAAAAACCCTTTTCTTTCGATAATTAGGTCCGTATTTGTCTCGATCAGTTCGATTTGCCGATTTGCCGGTCCGATTTTTTTAAACTTTAAAAACATTATCACAGAGTAGAAAATCAGCCACACTTATAAAATCGGTTTTACGTCAACAATATTTCTTATAAAATGGAATCATTTTCATGGTCGCGAAAACTCGTAGAATCAGTCTTGTAGCGCGTCTATTTAGCTAGTTTGTCGGTTCCTTGATTGCCCGCTGCCATTTGTCTGCACGAAATTTTGTTTCGAAGTGGTTCTGTGGGGAACTTGTTCCCCGGCTGCTTACTGTTTAGCCAAGAAAACCGGTATTTTCGGTTGGAAAGCAAAAGGTACGATTGATTTTCAGGGCATTTGGGTTGGAACTAGCGGAAAACCTTCAGTGATTAGTAGCGTGAGCCCGGCAGCCGAGCACGGTTTTCAAAAGGTCTTCAAAAATGCCTCAGAAATTCTCACAGAATTTTCACGAAAAACTTCATTTAAACCTCCTTAGAGTATTCTATCTTTGTTTAGAAATGCCAAGCGCTTCGAAAAATTAATTTGGTCTTGTAGTTGACGAATTATCCGAGCTTGTGCATACTATAAAATCGCTGTGTTTTCGACACTTGGAAAATCTAGTGTCAAGCACATAGCGATTTTATAGTATGCACAAGTTCGGAGAATTCGTCAACTACAAAACCAAATTATTTTTTTGAAGCGCTTGGCATTTCCAAACAAAGATAGAATACTCACAGGAGGTTTCTGAATGAGGCCTTCGAGATTTTAGCATATTTCTCAGCATCGGAGGCTCAAGTTTGTATGTTTCAGTCACCATTTTGATTACGTCAGTTCTCCAACATGGCCGCCGGTAAGTTTGTGACGTCATCCGCACACACACTATAGATCATCTGAGATATTAAAGTCGCTTTTCCATTTATGCACAATATTAGGAGGCTGTGATTTCTTTATAACAAGTAAGGAGTAATAATCTTTCGATTTCTTTTTCTTCACATCAAAAATGTTTTATTTATTTGAAGCGAAGAAGGCGTTGGTGTATAGATATAATCAGAATCACCTTTCAAAAAATCAGGTATCGAGTGTCGAAGACCTGCCCACTGTAGAAAGCTAATTTTTCTAACTTTATTTGAAACTTAACTAAAGGACCATTAATATTCAAATCGAGCCGGAGATCCTGGATGTGAGTGATTCCGGAGTCAAAATATTTTTTGTAATAGATAGGCTTTTTATCTATTCTAATTTCTTTATTATTCCAAATAATATTTGTCCAATTCAAGTCTGTAGCGAAAGTTTCACAAAATTGTGACCACCATAGAAGAAGCTCTCGATAAAACTGGGAAGTGATTGTATAATCGTTAACATCATAGTTACAATTTAAAAAGAACAGTCCTCCAAATGTTTTCAATTGGTGTTGTAAGTACCGCTTCCATGTTCCATCATTTGCGTTAAATATTCGTTTAAGCCATGCTAATCTTAGAGCTTTAACCATGCTCTCTAAATCAATCATTTTTAATCCACCTTCCCCATAATCATTTATTGTTGACAGACGCGTTACTTTATCTGTTCCTTTCCACAAGAATTTGAATTTAGCAATTGATTCAATTGTTTCACCATCTCGTTGGGTGTAGGCAGAAGTGAGCATACATAAACAAATTTTGGAATTAGAAAGGATTTTATTATTGTACGTCACTTTACCAAAGATTGAAAGACCTCTTGAAGACCAAATGTTGATCAGTTTTTTAATACTATCCAATCGTTCGATGAAATTCTTTTCTTTGAGCAGTTTTAAGTCATAGGTAAAATATACTCCAAGAGCTTTTATTGGTTCGGTTGGCCATTTAATTCCAAACGGTTTTGCTTTTTTTTTCTTTGGATGCTCCGATCCACATAGCCTCAGTTTTTGTGCAGTTAATTTGAAGACCAGAAACCTCCTTAAAAACGTCCAACAATTCAAATAAAATTTTGGCCGAGTCCATATCCGAGAGCACTGCAGTAGTGTCATCCGCGTATTGCAAGAGCTTTGTTTCCTCCTTCTCGATAGAAATTCCTTTTATGTCTTTGTTCTGACGAATGGCAATTGCAAGAGTTTCCACAACTGCTATAAAAAGATAAGGCGAGAGTGGATCACCTTGCCGGACTCCTCGTTCAAGGACAAAATAATTTGAAGCAGTTCCATTATTCATGGTACAGCTCTGTATGTTTTTATAAAAAGATTTAACCCAGTTGAGAAAGTCTGGACCGAAATTAGAGGATTCAAGACATTTATAAAGAAAATCCCATTCTACACTATCAAAAGTTTTCAAAATCAATAAAAATCATCAGACCTGGAATATTCTCTTCAACAGTATAATCCATTACATCATAAATCGATCGGATCGTTTTGCCTACAAATCGATCTTTGACATATCCTGTTTGATTGTGATGAATAATCCCTGGTAACACATTTTTGATTCTCGAAGTGATTACTTTGGACATTATTTTTGCATCTACATTGACCACAGAAATAGGACGCCAGTTCTCTAGGAATGTACGGTCTTTTCCTTTCTTCTCAATAAGAGTGATAACTGCTTGTTTTTGGGAAGAGGACATCTCACCTTTTTCAAAGCACGCATTTGCACATCTTTTAAAACTGTCACTAATTAGGGACCAAAACTTTTTATACAATTCAATAGGAATGCCATCATTCCCTGGTGTTTTGTTATTGTGAAAAGTGTCAAGAAGGCGAAAACATTCCTCAGATGTAATTTTGCCCTCACATGCAATTTTCTGTTCCTCGGAAAGTTTTGGTATATTTAATTCACTCAAAAACATGGATCTTTTTTAGGCGATCTCTGGATCGTTGTTACCAGTTTTAAATAAATAATGGTTTAATATCAGCGTTTCCACAAAGGTGGCTCTTCATCTGGTATAAGCTACAATAACATAGAAAATATTCAATAATACATAAAAAAAACAATACAATTTAATATAAAGACAAAAAAAAAATTAAATTATGTTTAACTAATTTAATATGTACAACTAATTAATTACTAATACGATTTCTAAGATACGAGTTTACCTCTTTACAAAAATAATTAAAATCCTCACTATTTCTGATATAAACAGGAAGGCTATTAAAAAGTTTAGCAGCACTATCTCAGGGTTCTCCCTAAATTTCAGCTCAGCTGGTAAGGGATTTCTGCTAAGCGGTAAAGGGAAAACTGTGTGTCTTAAAAATTTTCCGGGAGCAAGCAGTTACAGGCAGTAATAAGTACTGCTTCAAGCGGTAAATTTTACTGGTTACTGCCTGATAAGGAGAACCCTGACTATCTTGAAAGCTCCCTTTTACCAGTGGAATTTCTAATTGTTTTGCAATATTAGAACGTAGCAGACGTGTCCAAAAAACCTCATTAATTTTAAGATAAGATGGCCATGATTCAAAATGCAAGGCCTTGAAAACAAGTTTAAGTATGTGTAAATCTCTTCTTTCCTTCATAGGAAGCCAATTTAATTTTAAAATGTCATTTATGTCTCTAATATAGCGTCCAGTGACGTAACTGCCAGCAGCAAATTGTTTTATACAAATTATGATAAAAACGCTCTTGTTTCTTTAAAATACTAATTGGATCCGTGTTAATTGCATCATTTATGTAAAGTTTTTGTATGTGCTTCTTTATATGATTCCTTTTCTCCAGATTCAAGAAATATTTTGTACTTTTTTCTCCGTGTTCGTGCCATCAAGCTCGTGCACGTATTATTATTCCTTCTGTTTTCTTTTCGTAGAGCGCCTCTAATAGACAAATTCAGCTAACGCATTGTTGTACCCAATTCAAACCTTTTGGGATTAGAACTCTTTGTTCGTCATATTTCCATATCAATGAAGCATTGACATGGAAATTATATGGAAATATTGTGAACAAAGAATCTTATTCCCAGAAGGTTTGAATTGGGTACAACAATGCGTTAGCCGAATTGGTCTATTGTTGTCGAATTGCATGATAGCAAGTATTATTGGAATCGCTTGCGTTTTTTTCTAGTGCCTCCTTTGCTTGATTGAGTTCCTTTTGAAGAGTTTTTTCTTCCACATCTCTTTCTCTCGCTTTCTTTTTTGAGTGTAAAATAGCGTGATGTTTAATATTATATTTTATCCAATCCCAGGTTGAACGATCGTCTGACAGTACCTTTCGTGACCTTTCGTCCTTCTGCAGTCCAAATTGGGATCATTTCTGTGACACTATTTATGTATTCTTCGTCAAATAGCAGAGAACAGTTTATCTTCCAGTATCCGGAACCTTTTAGTTCGGTTTCTAGTTCTTCAATATCCAGAGTAATTTAAATTATTTGAAATTAACCAATAATCTAAACGGCAAAAGATTTTGGGCGAGTTTTGGCTCCATGTATAACTTTTTGTGTTTGGGTTTTTAATTCTCCATATGTCTTCTAAATCAAGCTCATTTTGTAAACAATCAATGCATTCCACAACGGATTTCCGTTGATTTAGATTGCCTCCTTTTTTGTCATAAGCTGGATTGAGGGGGAAGTTAAAATCGCCTCCCATAATTACCTTTTCCTCAGTGTCGAGATTTTCCTTTCTCAATGTGACAAGTAGATTTTTTACGAATAATTTCTATTTGATCTTTGTCTTTGTTTGGAGCATAAACATTTATTAAAACATACCTTGAATCTTTTATATCAGCTTTTAAAATTATATATCGTCCCATGGGGTCTAGGATTGTATGATGTATTTTACAATCAAGACCATTTTTCATCAAAATTGCCACTCCACGTGAATTAGAGCCGCCGTGACAGGCGATGAGCTCTCCGCCCCATTCATTCTTCCATCGAACAATTGTTTCAGTAGTATAATGAGTTTCTTGTAGAAAGGTTATGTTTGCATTGCGCTTTCGAGACCAGGTAAAAATTGTTCTTCTTTTTTTAAAATTGCTTATGCCCTTTACGTTAAGCGAAATCAGCTTAAAAGACATCATACTTACGCGAAGTAACTTTTGGACCACAGAAGCTATCAATCAGCAGAACAAAAGCCACTAACAGACAATATAAATAAATGCAAATTACAAATGTAGGATATAAACAATTTAAAAGCGAAATGCGATTCGCTGATGTTGCTCGACCTAAATATATAATACAGATAAACCTGAAGGGAAAAAGTAAAGGAGAAAAACGAAAGGAAAAAAAGAACGATACAAGTACTAATAATAACTAAAGTTACTAAACACACAAAATGAAAGTAAGTAAACAAAATAGGTTTGACGAGCGATCGAACAAACATAATAATGGTGTATTGCCTCCTGAAACCGGTCATCGAATTTAATAAATAACTGATAATGATTAAATGATGAATGAATTTGGTACAAACCCTCTTGAATACCTGTTAATCTTAAGGAAATATTGATAAGCTATTAACCGTTAGATTCAATATATCTAGGTCTGCTCGTATTTGCTTGTACCAAAGGCTGGTGAGATATTAAAGGATATGAAGCAGTCAATCATAGTATAAACATCAGGTAGTTGGCTCATCCAATTCCCAGATTTCGCTGATTCTAACTGGTCTGGATTCCTTGGTTTTCCGGACAAAAATTTTTCCATCTACAGTCCAAACCCGAAAGATCTTGTTCGCTTTCTTCATTTTCCTTACCTTGGCCAGGACTTCTTGTCTATACTGTGTAAGGTTCTCGTTGACAAAGATCCTTCCATCCGCATAACCTTGTGCAATTTCAATGATTTCCGTAATATTCGTTTCTTTCAAATGGAATCTGCTTTTGTAAAATTCTTGTCTCTTCTTATATGAAGTGAAACGAACTATTATGGGTTTTATGGCTTGCGACTTTCGGAACAGTTGATGTACAATGTTGATATCTTGGGTTGTTACATCTACCGACATCTTTAGGCCTATTTTCATAACAATGTCCTGTAGGTTTTCACCTTCGTATTCCGGAACACCGTGAATTTCGATGTTAAATTTACGCGTATATTGCTCTAGAGCATCGTGCTCATATTCGAGGGCCTGCACTCTCTTTCCTAACTCATTTAGTTCACTTTGTAAAGCACAGTTGGATTGAACTAGTTTCTCATTTTGCGTCTTGAGTACATTTACTTCTGTAGCATGAAATTGCATCGAGGTCTTCAAACTTTCAACGTCTTTTCTTAGTTCCTGATTGTCACTTAAAATCTTCGTAACGTCAGCTTGTATCTTAATTAGAACTTGCCAGATTTGGCTTATGCTGGGTTCTTCTTCCACCGCCGCCATGATTGCTGAGGTGTTAGAGCTCATGGCGTTGCTTTCTGTTGAAGCAGATCTCCTCGCTGCAGGAGAGTGTTCTTCGCTGGAAGACGCACTACTTACTTCACTTCTATTTCTTCGTCGATTGCGCATTCTTATTTGACATCATATGATCTATTTTCTTACATTTTTGTCGGCTTTAGGAGGTGAAAGGGCGCACTAGAAAGAACCACGTCTGTACGCCATGACCATCTCGTCCCCAGAAAGTGGACTCTTAGCTACCTAGCTTCACACTTAATGATGCCCATCAGGCAGCTACTAAAGATGAAAAATGGCTGTAAACTTACCAAAAATCGCATACAAACCATATTTGAGCTGTTCTTACAGCTCAAAGAAGCGAAAACACTATGTCATGATCACGTTTCTACAAAACGCAAGCCTTCAGTGTTTTAGAACAGCAGCACTTTCCATGGTAACCCCAAATATGGAGTCATGAAATCCTATGGCTCATTTATATGCAGACCATCACTCAAAAACGTAAAAATTCTCGGGAGTTAATGGGTTAATGGCACTTAATTATAGTCTGTGAATACAATATTTTGTGATTTGATTTTTGGTAATATTAATTAGTGCACCTAACTCCCAAATTGTTTTTTCGCTTAAAACACTTGTCGAAAACATTGCGTACTTGTCAAAAACATTATGTACTAAAAAATCTTTGAAATGATATATATGAAATAAATCATATATGAACTGCGGAAATGAAATCAAATGAAGAATGATCCTCGCAGTTGTGGTCAATAGTCAGTAAATTTTACCCTCCTTAGTAAAGATTTTTTAATTAAATGAAGAATGATCCTCGCAGTTGTGAACGCAATTTAAGCAATTGCGAAAAGAAGCCTGAAAAAAAATTCAGGACTTCAACGGGGTTCGAACCCGGGACCTCGCGATACCGGTGCGATGCTCTACCAACTGAGCTATGAAGCCACTGACGTTGGGAGCAGGTCAATTGTAGGTTCATATGTTCCCGGTATCGCGCGGTCACGAGGATCATTCTTCATTTGATTTCATTTCCGCAGTTCGTATATGATTTATTTCATATATATCATTTCATACTCACTCCTTTCACGGGAACATATGAACCTACAATTGACCTGCTCCCAACGTCAGTGGCTTCATAGCTCAGTTGGTAGAGCATCGCACTGGTATCGCGAGGTCACGGGTTCGAACCCCGTTGAAGTCCTGAATTTTTTTTCAGGCTTCTTTTCGCAATTGCTTAAATTGCGTTCACAACTGCGAGGATCATTCTTCATTTGATTAAAAAATCTTTACTAAGGAGGGTAAAATTTACTGACTATTGACCAATCAGAACACTGTTTTTTTATAGTTGTCCCGAATAGTAAAGTTTACTGATGCAAGTAAACTTTACCAACAGCTGTTTATGAAAGAGCGACTTTATAGTGGCCAAAGGAACAAAACAATGGTATGATTTTGTCAACTGTCTTAATAAAAAGGTTGAGGAAATGTTTTGAAGCCAAAAAATGCAAAAAATCATTTTCAACAATGAAGGAGTGCGCTTTTTGCCAGAGATATTGACACGAAAATTTAAATTTCTTCTTGAATATCAACAATGTGATCTTAATCCCAAGGGCACTCTTGTTGACAAGCTATCATTGTGTGGTTCCAGAAAATATCCATACCCCCCCCCCACCCAACGGATGGTCAATGGAAATTCCAAGGGGGAGGGGGGCTAATAGGCAGAAATTTCCAAGGGGTTGGGGGTGTCCACATGAAAAATTGGTCCTGAGGGTAAGGAAATGTACTAAAAAATCGTAAGCAAGGCACAAAGTAAATTTATCATACTTAAGTGAATTATTTTGATAATTGCGAAACAAAAAGGAAATATGTATATTTTACAAGAAAACGATAATAGTGACCTCTCATGCGAAAACGATATGAACGGCAAAACGCACGGGCACTGAACGGATGAAAAATTGATGGAAGGCACAAAGTAAACTTATTATACTTAAGTGAATTATTTGATAATCGCGAAACAAAAAGGAAATATGTATATTTTACAAGAAAACGATAATAGTGACCTCTCACGCAAAAACAATATGAAGGGCAAAACGCACGGGTACTGAACGGATGAAAAATGGATGGCCGAGCCGTTAAAATGATTACCATGAACGGATGAACGGCTGACGAACAGATGAAGTTGAACGGCTGAACAGCAGAAGAAACATTTCGAACTGATGAAGTTGAACGGCTGAACAGCAGAAGAAACATTTCGAACTGATGAAGTTGAACGGCTGAATGGCAGAAGAAAAATTTCGAAGGGCTGGCTGTAAACGGCTAAAACGGCTATCGAAAAATCTTGAGTGAACAGTCAAAGACACAAAGGGATATACAGTTCTGAAGAAATTTGACTGACAGCGGCAAACTTAGGCAATCTTTAAATGATAAGATGTCAATATCAGCAATGAAGTTGTAATATGCCCACAAAAAAAAAATTGTACGAATTTTTAAAGAAGACAAACGGTTATACAAAACAATAGCTAGTGCGCCAAACACCCAAACGAAAGCGGTCGAAAACAGGTTGAAGACCAGAGTTTTCTGACAACAAGCATGCAAAACCAAAATGATTTTTGGGTCACTGTTTGGGTCATTTACGCTCAGTTGCCGAGTCGTTTTCAGTCTTAAAATCAAAACTCTTCAAGTAAATTGCACGCTTAATGTTCACATTTACCAAGTACTTTATTAAGGACGATGAAACCATCAGATTAATACAGTAACTGTTCAAGCACTGTATGTACTAACCGAAGTGTAACTCTGCGTTTTGCTAAAATTTGCATACGAAACAGTGTTGTTAACGCAACACACTATTTAAGAAATTCTAAGAATTCTATTCTTAGAATTCTGTTTTCTTTGTAGTTTTGCCAGACAAAATTAAGACTAAAGCTTTTCCAAACTCCCTGCTTTCATTTCCAATTATTGTTTCGGCAATAGAATGACTACGTACTCCGGAGATGCTTCTCTTTTTGAATAGCGAGATGTTTATATCAAAAAGGTTTCAAATTACTTTTGTCATCCAAATTGCGTGGTGAGCAAACAAAAACAAAAATAAATTAACTGTTAAGTCACCGGCCATTCCGATAGCTGTAAAAATGGCTAGAAATGTTTTTAATCGTTTGTCAATGGATATTTAGCGTAGCAGTTAGTTTTTGTCTAAACGGATACTAATATTAGCCGTTCGAATGGCTGAATATTTTTCCGAACAGGTAGCCCTAGCCGTTCGAACGGCTGAAGATTTCTTTTTGAATGGCTAGCAGCAGCCGTTCGAACGGCTGAATAAATTTTTTGAACGGCTAATCACAAAATCACAGCTGTTTGAACGGGCCCCTGCCATTTGCGAATGGGTGATGAATGGCAAGTGAACAGCTTGAACGGCTCGAACGGATAAGCGTCAGTATCGTTTTTGCGTGAGAGGTCACAAATGTTGTGTGTAAACCAAGTCTTTTTTAAGCGTGACACAGGTGTGAATTTGAAAACGGTAAAAAAAAGTCGGAAATTCCTGGGGGGTGGGGGGTCGTCAAAGAACCCCCCTGGAATGGAAATTCCAGTGGGGTGGGGAGGTCTAAACTGAAAGACCATCTGTGGGGGGTATGGATACCAATATTTTCTGGAACCACACATTCAACTTTTCAACGTACATGTACATTGAGTTGATTAAAAGAAAAAGATTGGAGTTAGGTGCATTTTTGGCTGTCATGTTGGTGTCCCTAAGTGGGACACCAAGATGGCAGCTCCATACATTTCTTACTAAAATTGTCTAATACTCGTTCGCCTATAACTCTTGAATGAAATGCTTTTGCGCTTCAAAATTTGACCCAGATGTGTACTTTTAGGCTCTCTACAATTCCATAAACATTTTTGAGTCGAAATCTGTTGTTTAATGCTTCTGAATTTTGATACGACATAAGTGAAAACCAAGAATTGGAGCTCTGTCACGGTTTTGTTGTTAGGCAACTCCAGGACACCAACATGATAATAATTGAAGGGCTGGAGGCATATCCAGGCTATGTTGCTTTTTGAACGTTTTTATTTTTTTCTTGCCCAGATTTGGCTAATTTTATCGTACAACCAATAATATCACAAACCCTTGTCGAATCTGCACTAATCCTAAGAAACTGGACTAATTTCACAGGGCTCAACTCGTCAAATACCACTGGATTTTCAGTTTTGGCTAGTGAAATTCCCTTAGTTACTAGCCATGTTGACTACCAAAATTATGGTGGCAAATTTCTTTGTCAACTGCAAAAGATAAATTTAGCGCTGACACAATTGTGGCACAATGTTACGTAGAAAGAAAAAAGAACGAAGCAAAATGTGTAGAGCTCCATGAGAGCCTAGAGACTGGATCCAAGTGTTGTTCATATGCTTCAACGATCTTTAATGGATGTTAAATTTTCATTCTTCTTTCACAAGTGTGATTTGATACCAGATGTTCAAAACTAGGATAATTTCTAACTTGAACTGAAATTTTTATGACTAGTAGAAAGAGCTCTTTGGCTAGTGACAACTATCATTTTACTAGCCACAAGCCTACTGATAAGGCCCGGTTCAAACGTCGAACTTCACATGTGCCGAACCTAATGCAAATGAGAAAAATCTATTCTTGCTCATTTGCAATAGATTCGGCACATGTGAAGTTCGACGTTTGAACAGGGCCTAACAAAAGTTAAGGTCGAGCCCTGAATTTCAACTGAAAAAAGCAGAGTTCTGGCCTTCTAGTGGTTGTTTGCATTCAGGACATCATTAAGTCCGGAAATCCGTAAGTCTGTGGCACCTCTCATCGCGTGTCGTGGTCGAAATGCCTGATATCCGAAGTGCTTCCAGACTTATAATATTCTTCCATATTTTGTTTGGCGGACATTCAGTTTTCATTCTTGCCATTGATATCCTGACATGCTTTGCGACAGTAGCAGCTAGGTCGGCTTTGCGTGGTCGCACGGGAGGTTGAAATACAGCTTTGGGCAGCTCAAAGTGAGTTCTTGCGGCTGGGTGAAATTCAGCAAGGCGGGCAAAGACTATGAGCCGGCAGCGGAGGACCGGGAGTTCTTCCTAAAGGAGGTCCGTAAGGATAAGGGAGGTGGCGTGAATCTAAGTGGCTGACTATTCTTGGCTTTCACTTATGTCATATCAAAATTCAGAAGCATTAAAAAATAGATTTCGAATACAAAATGTTTATGGAATTGTAAAGAGTTTAAAACTACACATCTTGGCCAAATTTTGAAGCGCAAAAGCATTTCATTCAAGAGTTATAGGCGAACGAGTATTAGATATTTTTAGTAAGAAATGTATGGAGCGGCCATCTTTGTGCCCCTGAGAGGGGCACAAAGTTCAAAGTCTAAATTACACCAAAAATCACATCCAAAAATATTGTGTTTCCTATAAGCGCAATTAACTCGGCTTATAAGCACTTATAATGCAAACAATAACTTTCAGATGATTCAATTTTGTTTATTTTCGCGGCTTATCTGAAATAGCGTGACGCATTGCGTGACTCATTTAAAACCTTTGTAAATCAGAAGCAAAACATCGTTAAAACCTGAAACTTTTTGTGAGAGATTATAACACTTGTATCCACATACCATGTTAGAAACAGCTTTGTAGGTTGTTTTCTTTATATTTTTTAATTTTTATGACGTCATGTGAAAGCCGAGAATTGATGATAAAAATGAAGCGATTTTGAGGGAATGAACTTTGGGATTTATTTTTCTTGAGTGGGATTTAGGGGTACGGGCCCAAACTTGGCCATCTGGAGTGAAAAAATCAGCGTAAAATCGAGAAATTTGTGTAAACCTTGGGATTCATTTTTTCAAGTGGGATTCAGCGGGAGACATGCAGATTTTTTTTTGCATATGCTAATTCTCAAAAGCGGTAGATTTTTTCGTCTGGAAGCTTCAGTGTTATTGGTCTGTTTATGAAAAAGTTTGCCAGACCTTTGTTCTGGATTTATGTTATAATAATAGTAATACTTTATTCATTAAGTAACAATCCGTGTAAGAAGTAGGCAATTCTCTATTGTTCCGATGCATTTCGCTTTCCCCACATAAGAATGTTGAGATTTTCGTACTGAGAATACGTCAACCTATGGACAACATGGTTTTGAAATAAAATTTACTGAAACTTTATTTTAAAGCGATGTTTCTTTTGTGTTACAAGAATTCATCCAAGAGGAGACTCCAAAACAATGGCCGAGAAAGACTTCTAATTTTCCATGTTCCCCACATAGAATTTTTGTTGCATTAAAAATCACAATAGTTTTCACTAAAAAGGAATCAATTAGTAAACTAGAGATAAATAAATGCGCTGCCTGATGAAGTTATGGTAGATTTTCATGTTTTAGCCAATGAGGTGGACGGTTTCAACAATAGCACAATTCACACCTTTCTGCATTCTGTGCATTTGGGTTTCCTACTTCTTACACGGATTGTTACTTAATATCAATATAAACATTAATACAATGAAAAGGAGATACCTGAGGTTAACTCTATCAAGGGTATGTTGAACCCCTGTAATAAAAATGATTTGTGGATTTCAACATTTTCTCAGGGGGAGGGGTGGAGTTGGTATGATGGGCTTTAAACGAAAAACATGTCTTCATTGGTCAGTTAGTAGTTAATAGGAGGACTTTGTAACATTTGTCCCAAGGACATTTTCCCTTATTGTAGCTTTGTTGACACTGTGGAGTATCAGCTGTTCAAAGATGGGAAATTGTGCTATTGAAAATCAAAGCAAGCCACCTAATCCGACATATAAATATCATTTTGCTTTTGCACAACAGTGTTGCTCATTTACAAAGCTCTCATAAACACTCTTATTATTCAACTATGATGTCATTTTACCTAAAAAGAATAAGAGGATTGCCCCAAAATTAGCTGCGTGATGCGTGATTGTGCCCAAATTAACAGCGTGATGCGTGACCAGATAGCGTAGCATATTGCGTGATTTGTTATTTTGGAAGCGTGTGACACGTGACTTACCTATTACATTTTCGTGATACGAAAATGCTTTCGACATTTTTTGAAAAACAAGAAAGCTATTTCTCAAAGAACTCAACGTAAATTGTTTAATTCAATATTTGTCTTGTCTTTTTGTCTTTTCTTGACGTTCAATCTTTGTGGTTGGTCCAAAACTGAAATCCTGAAACAATAGACTCCTAGATATTCAATACTAGTTATTTGATTAAGATGTACTGGAACTCTTCGGTGCTATTTTGTTCGACTGCATGGCCAGATTATATACACTCGATCTTTTAGCTCCAACGAGTAAGTCATTTTTAGAAACTTATGTGGAAATTAAGAGCCATCAATTAACATGCAATCCTTTTTTTTAAAAAAAATAACATTGAATACAATGTTAATGCATTCAATCGGGCAGGCCTGTGTTAATTTGTTACCATTTTAATGGATTACTCCTTATTTACGTGATTGGTTAAAAATTTATCTGTGATGCGTGATTTCACTTATAAATTCAGCGTGATCGGTATCCCCCCTTTGCCACCCTCGAATAAAAGCTAGAACATGCAAAATATCCAAGTGTATTACACAGTAGATTGTCATATTACACCTTAGAGCACCATTTTCAAGACAGAGAAGCTATAATGAAAGGAATTTTAGTTGAAAAATATATCTATTATTTTATTGGTTTAACAGATAACATGTGCGGACATTTTACTCATTAGGGCCATTTATACGGGAGAAAATAAGATGCGTCTTATCTAAGACGCGACTTAAATAAGATGCGAAGTGTACCATTTATACGTTTGCGTCCAACATAAGACGCGAAGATCACATATAAATGGTTCGCGTCTTATTTTTGATACGGCGCACTTGTTAGGACGTGAAAGCATTTATACGAGGAAGTTGACGTCTTATTTAAGACGCGGACAAAATAAGAACAGCTGAAAACCCTGTTCTAAGATAAGACGCGTCTTATTTAAGTCGCGTCTAAAATAAGACACGAATGCTTATTTTGAACTGTTTATACGATCGGTTCGCGTCTTATTTAAGTCACGTCTTCGATAAGACGCGTCTTATTTTCTGTCGTATAAATGGCCCTATTGCTCTCATTTTTTCTTGCCCCTGAGGCGCTAGAAAAAATATGATGCAACCCATAAAATATCTGCATTTATTATTTGTTAAATCATTGAATAGGGTGTATATATTTATTTGTTAAATCATTGAATAGGGTGTATATATTTATTTGTTAAATCATTGAATAGGGTGTATATATTTTGAGCTTGGGGTTTAACCAGTTATTCTACTTGAATATTTACACTTGTGTTAATAATTTGAGCAAAATGTGGTCCAGTTCGTATTCACAGACACTAAAACCCCAGCCACATTCTCTGCCAAATTATTTATGTTTTGCCATCCATTGTCCACATTAAATTTTGTTATTAATATTTTTTGATCACTTTGTTTTGCAGATTTATGAGGACAGCAAGGAAGATGGCATGACATGCATCACATTTTTCAAGTCTAGAACAGCATTATAATGTAGATACACTTTCCTCTGTCTATCAGTGAACCAAGTGTTAAAAGGAGAGGTGCCTTGAGATGCTAGAATATTGCTTAATTGCAAGCAATTTAAACTGTGCGTACCCCAGCTTGCGCTTTCCCTTTTAATAAAATGGTCACATCACATACCGGTAATAATTAGCTTGGACCATTTTGGATTTTGCAGTTTTATTGACAATTAACTTAAAAAGTTTATTTTAGCTTTCAAGATGCAACGCTCACAGCACTTCTCCTTTTAAACAATGGAAGTATCGAATGAATTCTCCAAGTCTACTCAGCTACTTGGAGTTTTTCAATTCTGATATTTTCTAAATTGGACCAAGTAAAGTTCTACTCTCTGCAACTTAAATGCAAACTGAAAGAACTTTTCTTGGTTCTTCTATATAAAGAGCAGATTGATATTTAACCCCAACTCAACAAGATACATGAAATCGGTTGTATTTTTTGCTGATAAATTAAGATGCAGGTGCTAAATTGGGATGTGGATGAATGCTAGGGAAAATGATAGTTTTTTGTCCCATGGTAGTGGTTTTCCTTGGGAGTGAGTACACCAGGGTATAAATATTCACAATTTGGCCACTCCTGACAATAGGTAGTGTTTCTCTGGGGGGTGAGTTCTATGGGTTTATTTTTTGAGAGGGGGTGGTTTCCCCTGGGGTGGGTACTCCGGGAGAAAACTGATGATGACTAACAGAGGGAGTGGTTTCCCCTGGGGTGGGTACTCAGGGAAAAAACTAATGATGACTAACAGAGGGAGTGGTTTCCCCTGGGGTGGGTACTTAGGGAAAAAACTAATGATGACTAACGGAGTGAGTGGTTTCTCCTGGGGTGGGTACTTAGGAAAAAAACTAATGATGACTAACGGAGTGAGTGGTTTCCCCTGAGGTGGGTACTTAGGGAAAAAACTAATGATGACTAACAGAGGGAGGCAAGTTTAATGGAAGAAGAAGAAGAAGAGTGGTTTCCCCTGGGGTGGGTACTCAGGGAAAAAACTAATGATGACTAACAGAGGGAGTGGTTCCCCCTGGGGTGGGTACTCAGGGAAAAAACTAATGATGACTAACAGAGTGAGTGGTTTCCCCTGGGGTGGGTACTCAGGGAAAAAACTGATGATGACTAACAGAGGGAGTGGTTTCCCCTGGGGTGGGTACCCAGGGAAAAAAACTGATGATTACTAACAGAGTGGTTTCCCCTGGGGTGGGTACTCAGGGAAAAAACTGATGATGACTAATGGAGGGAGTGGTTTCCCCTGGGGTGGGTACTCAGGGAAAAAACTGATCATTACTAAGGAGGGAGTGGTTTCCCCTGGGGTGGGTACTCAGGGAAAAAACTGATGATGACTAACAGAGGGAGTGGTTTCCCCTGGGGTGGGTACTTAGGGAAAAAAAACTGATGATTACTAACAGAGTGGTTTCCCCTGGGGATGGTGCTCAGGGAAAAAACTGATGATGATAAAAAGGAGTGGTTTCCCCTGGGGTGGGTACTCAAGGAAAAAACTGATGATGACTAACAGAGGGAGTGGTTTCCCCTGGGGTGGGTACTCAGGGAAAAAAACTGATGATGACTAACAGAGGGAGTGGTTTCCCCTGGGGTGGGTACTTAGGGAAAAAAAACTGATGATTACTAACAGAGAGAGTGGTTTCCCTTGGGAGTGGGTACTCAGGGAAAAAACTGATGATGACTAACAGATGGAGTGGTTTCCCCTGGGAGTGGGTACTCAGGGAAAAAACTGATGATGACTAACACAGGGAGTGGTTTCCCCTGGGGTGGGTACTTAGGGAAAAAACTGATGTTGACTAACAGAGTGGTTTCCCCTGGGGTGGGTACTCAGCGAAAAAAAACTGATGATGACTAATGGAGGGAGTGGTTTCCCCTGGGGTGGGTACTCAGGGAAAAAACTGATGATTGCTAACAGAGTGGTTTCCCCTGGGGATGGGTGCTCAGGGAAAAACTGATGATGACAAAAAGGAGTAGTTCCCCTGGGGTGGGTACTCGGGGAAAAACTGATGATTACTAAGGAGGGAGTGGTTTCCCCTGGGGTGGGTACTCAGGGAAAAAACTGATGTTGACTAACAGAGTGGTTTCCCCTGGGGTGGGTACTCAGCGAAAAAAAACTGATGATGACTAATGGAGGGAGTGGTTTCCCCTGGGGTGGGTACTCAGGGAAAAAACTGATGATTGCTAACAGAGTGGTTTCCCCTGGGGATGGGTGCTCAGGGAAAAACTGATGATGACAAAAAGGAGTAGTTCCCCTGGGGTGGGTACTTGGGGAAAAACTGATGATTACTAAGGAGTGAGTGGTTTCCCCTGGGGTGGGTACTCAGGGAAAAAACTGATGTTGACTAACAGAGTGGTTTCCCCTGGGGTGGGTACTCAGCGAAAAAAACTGATGATGACTAATGGAGGGAGTGGTTTCCCCTGGGGTGGGTACTCAGGGAAAAAACTGATGATTGCTAACAGAGTGGTTTCCCCTGGGGATGGGTGCTCAGGGAAAAACTGATGATGACAAAAAGGAGTAGTTCCCCTGGGGTGGGTACTCAGGGAAAAAACTGATGATGACTAACAGAGTGGTTCCCCTGGGGTGGGTACTCAGGGAAAAACTGATGATGACAAAAAGGAGTGGTTTCCCCTGGGGTGGGTACTCAGGGAAAAAACTGATGATGACTAACAGAGGGAGTGGTTTCCCCTGGGGTGGGTACTCAGGGAAAAAACTGATGATGACTAACAGAGGGAGTGGTTTCCCCTGGGGTGGGTACTTAGGAAAAAAACTGATGATGACTAACAGAGTGGTTTCCCCTTGGGTGGGTACTCAGCGAAAAAAACTGATGATGACAAAAAGGAGTGGTTTCCTCTGGGGTGGGTACTCAGGGAAAAAACTGATGATGACTAACAGAGGGAGTGGTTTCCCCTGGGGTGGGTACTCAGGGAAAAAACTGATGATGACTAACAGAGGGAGTGGTTTCCCCTGGGGTGGGTACTCAGGGAAAAAACTGATGATGACTAACAGAGGGAGTGGTTTCCCCTGGGGTGGGTACTCAGGGAAAAAACTGATGATTACTAAAGAGGGAGTGGTTTCCCCTGGGGTGGGTACTCAGGGAAAAAACTGATGATGACTAACAGAGTGGTTTCCCCTTGGGTGGGTACTCAGCGAAAAAAACTGATGATGACAAAAAGGAGTGGTTTCCTCTGGGGTGGGTACTCAGGGAAAAAACTGATGATGACTAACAGAGGGAGTGGTTTCCCCTGGGGTGGGTACTCAGGGAAAAAACTGATGATGACTAACAGAGGGAGTGGTTTCCCCTGGGGTGGGTACTCAGGGAAAAAACTGATGATGACTAACAGAGGGAGTGGTTTCCCCTTGGGTGGGTACTCAGCGAAAAAAACTGATGATGACAAAAAGGAGTGGTTTCCTCTGGGGTGGGTACTCAGGGAAAAAACTGATGATGACTAACAGAGGGAGTGGTTTCCCCTGGGGTGGGTACTCAGGGAAAAAACTGATGATAACTAACAGAGGGAGTGGTTTCTCCTGGAGTGGGTACTCAGGGAAAAAACTGATGATGACTAACAGAGGGAGTGGTTTCCCCTGGGGTGGGTACTCAGGGAAAAAACTGATGATTACTAACAGAGGGAGTGGTTTCCCCTGGGCTGGGTACTCAGGGAAAAAACTGATGATGACTAATGGAGGGAGTGGTTTCCCCTGGGGGTGGGTACTCGGGGAAAAAAACTGATGATTACTAAGGAGGGAGTGGTTTCCCCTGGGGTGGGTACTCAGGGAAAAAACTGATGATGACAAAAAGGAGTGGTTTCCCCTGGGGTGGGTACTCAGGGAAAAAACTGATGATGACAAAAAGGAGTGGTTTCCCCTGGGGTGGGTACTCAGCGAAAAAAACTGATGATGACTAACGGAGGGAGTGGTTTCCCCTGGGGTGGGTACTCGGGGAAAAAACTGATGATTACTAAAGAGGGAGTGGTTTCCCCTGGGGTGGGTACTCAGGGAAAAAGCTGATGATTACTAACAGAGTGGTTTCCCCTGGGGTGGGTACTCAGCGAAAAAAACTGATGATTACTAACAGTGTGGTTTCCCCTGGGGTGGGTACTCAGGGAAAAAACTGACGATGACTAACAGAGGGAGTGGTTTCCACTGGGGTGGGTACTTAGGGAAAAAAACTGATGATTACTAACAGTGTGGTTTCCCCTGGGGTGGGTACTCAGGGAAAAAACTGACGATGACTAACAGAGGGAGTGGTTTCCCCTGGGGTGGGTACTCAGGGAAAAAACTGATGATGACTAACAGAGAGAGTGGTTTCCCCTGGGGTGGGTACTCAGGGAAAAAACTGATGTTGACTAACAGAGTGGTTTCCCCTGGGGTGGGTACTCAGCGAAAAAAACTGATGATGACTAACGGAGGGAGTGGTTTCCCCCGGGGTGAGTACTGATTGCTAAAAGTGGTTTCCCCTGGGGATGGGTGCTCAGGGAATAACTGATGATGACAAAATGGAGTAGTTCCCCTGGGGTGGGTACTCAGGGAAAAAACTGATGATTACTACGGAGGGAGTGGTTTCCCCTGGGGTGGGTACTCAGGGAAAAAACTGATGATGACTAACAGAGGGAGTGGTTTCCCCTGGGGTGGGTACTCAGGGAAAAAACTGATGATGACTAACAGAGGGAGTGGTTTCCCCTGGGGTGGGTACTTAGGGAAAAAACTGATGATGACTAACATAAGGAGTGGTTTCCCCTGGGGTGGGTACTTAGGGAAAAAACTGATGATGACTAACATAAGGAGTGGTTTCCCCTGGGGTTGGATACTCAAGGAAAAAACTGATGGTTTCTACTAACAGAGGAAGTGGTTTCCCCTAGGGTCGGTACTCAGGGGAAAAAAAACTGGTGATGACAAAAAGATAGCCTGCGTAGGAAGCGTTCCCGTATGAACGAATTTTTCCGCATTCTGGTCGCACAAAAATTGGGGCGAGCAAAAAATGCGGAGAACAGGGGTGGGAGTGGGGAGGTGAGGGAATGCTTGCCTGCAAACCCCATGATTTTGAAAAACGCCCACCTATTTGTCACCGTTGATTTCATTCGCTGATTGACAGCCAATTACAGATTATCGGATGTAGAATTTTACTTCCTTCAAAAAATACAACGCTTCATAAACGGTTGAAATCTCTTCATAGATTCATGAAATCAATAAACCTCACCGTTTCAAAATAATGCCGACTTAAATTAGAAGAAATATCCGTATAATTATTTGCTTGCTTTGACTTATTGAATCTAACACTGGTTAACAGAGCCGATGAAATAATTCCCGCTAATAAAAATATAACACAACAGCTACTCAGCTCAACTACTCAGCACGCAACTGTACTGCTGTGTTTGTTGACGATTATATTATTTCTGGTTCAGAATCGATCTTCGCTTTCCTCGCTATTTTCGGACTTTTCTATGGTACGAGCACTAATCATTCAGCTTCATTTCGTCTTATATTTTGCTGTGCAAATGCAAATAGATCTTCCCAAACGACACGCTGCTTGGAGCTTGCCGGATGTAGTCACTTCAATTCAACGCCGATAAAATCAAACAGCCACCGAAATACATCACTTTCAACTTAAAAATTTGGGATAAAATCGTGGAGTCAATTAGGTTTTTGAGAAAGTCTAAATTTTAAATGACTGGATTTGGGTATTATTTGGCTTTTGACTTGCCTGTTTTTGTATCGATCCAACCAATTTAAAATACGCATTACAGATGACTACAAACAGACATGGATGACAACAGTCAAACTATACCATGATAATTTTTTTCAACGGGTCTACTCAAGTCTAAGAAAAACATTTCCTGGCCTATTAATAAGGTATGTATTGTTTTCTTTCCATCCTTTTACATTAAAGCGAGAAAATCCTTGTGTAACGTTGACTAAAATATGTGCGTTCTTTGTAATTTCCCGTTGTGTATATCGTCCAAGCAGTCCAGTTTTTTCATTTAAATTGCACGCTGTCATCCTCATATAATTTACCTCTACTACTTGATCCTGAATTATGCTTTGCAATGGAGAAATAACACTGAATAATACTGCAGTAGCCTGTACATCCTTGCTTTTTAATTTGCACTCCGCACATCATAACAAACAAATAAAAAATTAAACTCTTGCCGAATCCTGTTGGCAATACGGCCATTACACTAAATCTTTACTGTTAAAAAGATGGTGCATTGCCCTTTATTGTTCCGTTAAGCAAGCCCCGCTTCACTCAGCTCCGATATAACTTTGTTCAAACACGTTTCAAGGTGACCACACCGCACCAATCAATAGCCCCGTTCGTGGACGAGTTTTTCAAAATCATGGGGTTTACAGGCAAGCGTTCCTTCGACTCCCCACTCCCACCCCCGTCATCTGATGTTTTTTGCTTTCACCCCAATTTTCGCGCGGCCAGAATGCGGAAAATTCGTTCGTACGGGAACGCTTGTTACGCAGGCTAACAAAAAGGAGTGGTTTCCCCTGGGGATGGATACTCAAGGAAAAAAACTGATGGGTTTGTACTAACAGAGGGAGTGGTTTCCCCTGGGGATGGATACTCGAGAAAAAAACGGATGGGTTTCTACTAACAGGAGAAGTGGTTTCCCCTGGGGCTGGGTTGGGTAAAAGTAAAGTAAAGTTGCGCACCCGAGCCAGAAGGCTCATAACGGCCGGAGCTTAAACCTGGTTTCTATAGCATGAAGCGACTAGGAATATTGCTACTCCCCCCTGGATGGGATGCTAGTTCATCGCAGGGTTACCCCCAGCATTTTGTTGCCGGTACCCATTTATACACCTGGGTGGAGAGAGACAGTGTGGAGTAAAGTTTCTTGTCTAAGGAAACAACACGACAGCAGAGACCAGGCTTCGAACCACCGACCTTCAGGTTGAAAGTCCGACGCGCTAACCACTACACCACCATGCCACTGTACCCTGGGTTGGGTACTCAAGGAAAAAAACTGATGGGTTTCTACTAACCTTGCGGTGGGTACTCAGGGAAAAAAACTGATGATGACAAAAAGGAGTGGTTTCCCCTGGGGTGGGTACTCAGGGGAAAAAACTAATGATGACTAACAGAGGGAGTGGTTCCCCCTGGGGTGGGTACTCAGGGAAAAAACTGATGATGATTAACAGAGGGAGTGGTTTCCTCTGGGGTGGGTACTCAGGGAAAAAACTAATGATGACTAACAGAGGGAGTGGTTTCCCCTGGGGTGGGTACTTAGGGAAAAAAACTGATGATGACTAACAGAGGGGGTGGTTTCCCCTGGGGTTGGTACTTAGGGAAAAAACTGATGGGTTTCTCCTAACAGAAGGAGTGGTTTCCCCTGGGGATGGATACTCAAAAATAAACTGATGGGTTTCTACTAACAGAGGGAGTGGTTTCCCCTGGGGTTGGTACTTAGGGAAAAAAACTGATGATGACTAACAGAGGGCATGGTTTCCCCCGGGGGTTGGTACTTAGGGGAAAAACTGATGTAGTTTTTTACTAATGGATCAGAGGGTTTGGTTACCCTGGGGTGGGTAATCAGGAAAAAACTGATAGTTATTTTTTTCTAATGGATCGGAGGGATTGGCTACCCCGGGGGTGGGAACATAGGGAAAAAACTTATGGGTTTCTCCTAACCGAGGGAGTGGTTTCCCCTGAGGATGGGTACTCAGGGGAAAAAACTGATTTTGTTTTCTAATGGATCAGAGGGAGTGGTTTCCCCCAGGGGTGGGTACTTAGGGAAAAAAAATGATGTTTTTTTTCCTTATTGATTCGGAGGTATTGGCTTCCCCAGGGGGTGGGTACCCAGGAAAAAAACTGATGGGTTTCTCCTGTCAAAAAGTAGTGGTTTCCCCTGGGGATGGGTACCCATGGAAAAAACTGATGTTTTTTTCTAATGGATCAGAGGGAGTGGCTACCCTGAGGGTGGGTACTTAGGGGAAAAAACTTATGGGTTTCTCCTAACAGAGGGAGGGGGTGGGGACTTTGGGAAAAAACTGATGTTTTTTTTCTCTTTTCGATTCAGAAGGGGGTGGGTACCCAGGGAAAAACTGATGGGTTTATCCTGACAAAAAGTAGTGGTTTTGCCTGGGGATGGGTATTTAGGAAAAATACTGATGGGTTTCTCCAAATGGATCATAGGAATTGGTTCCCCCTGGGGGTGGATACTCAAGGAAAAAACCAATGGGTTTCTCCTAACTGAAGGAGTGGTTTCCCCAGTGGGTGGTACTCAGGGAAAAAATTGATGGGTTTTTCTTAATGGATCAGAGGGAGTGGTTTCCCTGCCCAAAACTGATGGCTTCTCCTGCCCAAAAGAAACTGCTTTCTCCTAGAGGGGCTAGGTTCTACAGAAGGGTTTCTCCTGACGAGAGGGTCAAGTAGATCAGTGGTTCAATAGATACTCATGGGAAACTGGCTGGTCTCTTCTAACAAGAGGTTTCCCTGGGAGTGACAGATGGAGTAAGGGCTCTCTCCTAAGGGTGTGAGTACACAAGCAAAACCTATTTTTTTTCTCTTGACAAAAGGAATTGCTTCCCCTTGGAAGTGGTTTTCCCTGGGGGGCGGGTACTTAAGGAAAAAAACTGATGGGTTTTTCCTAACAGAGGGAGTGGTTTTCCCTGGGTTGGTGGGTACTTTGGGATGATGAGTTTTCCGTGGTTCCCCTAGGGGTGGGCTCTGAGGGGTTTGTTCTGATAGGAGGGGGTGGTTTCACCCATGGGGAATGGAGGTAAATCTGGTGGGTGCTGCAAAAAGCCTGACAAATAATTTTCATGAAGGGTAGGAGGGGGGACAGGTGTATTATTGCTTTGGATAAACAGCGCAACATTAAATTTGACCATCTTGCACTTGTATCTTGTTCAGTTGGTTTCAATTTACACATTTTTCCAAGTCATGCTTGTGGGAACATGGTTAGCAATAGTGTCTATGAAAATGTTATCAAAAGAGGCTGTGTTGCATCATACATAAAATTTAGCTGGTCTATGGCCTCGAAGCACAAATCGCAGTGTAGGAACTCAAAAACCATACAGAATCACTCACAAACTTTACATAATTACTAATTTGTGACAAATTTTAACGAATGTTAAAGACAAGGAACAACCTAAAGACAAACAAGGAGGCTTCATACATGTAGGCTTCATACATCAATGAGACTGGCAAAAATTTGGACGTGCGACTGACTGAATGCAAACAGGCAATGATAGTGATGTCAACAATCACATTGCTGAACACCATTAACATGCAAATCACAGAATTGACTGGGACTCTGCCGAATGTGTTACTTACAGTACAGACAACTACAAACGACTCGCTCTAGAAAGTTGGTTTACTAACTTAGAACAGACACCACTGAACCGATGCCAACAGCTATCTGCGGCCTACAAACGACTTCTCTGACAACAGAACAGACAAACAATAGATTGAACTCACTGACAAATTAATTTGAGTAACAATACACCAACAAAAATTACACTAACAAAACACAAATCACTCAATTGAATCTCAACAGCCAATATAACATCATGAGTAAACGGACCAATGACAGCAACAACCAGACATGAATACCATGAACTAATGGTTCACAAAGTCACATGACTCTGAAGATGCCTTCCACTCAGGTTGTCAAAACATCAGTCAACAACATCAGTTCTTTTCAGAACTATACACTAACCCAGACAATCACCCAACAGACTACTGATACTTCTGGATTCAAACCATTTACAAATCAGTCTTTGTTTGATCATTTTTACAGACATTTTGAAGGATTTTTGCTATGATAGTGACACAGCCCCTGCTAGTTTTGGTCTCAGTTTGAAGACATCCAAGAACAGATATTGAGTTTGGAGACTGAAACTTGGAAAGTTTGCTATTTTTCCCAAGGGTACTATTTAATTGTGGCAGCAGATGTGTAAATTAAACCAAATCTTTCTCGAAGAATTTCGGTCTTCAAACTTAATATATTTATTGGATGGGTATCTTGAGACTGTGAACTGTCAATGTTGCATTTTCATAGGACATTTTGTCTTAACCATTCTTCAAATTCACCAGGAGCTCTTACATCAAACTGTTGTTTAAGCTGTTCAACTGGCAGTTGCAACCCTTTCATTCCCAAGAACAATCAAAAACTTTAAGTTTTCTTTCAAATTCAGTAGTTTAATCAGAAACCAGGCAAAGAGTTCAGCCTGGGGAAATGATAAAAATAATTGTCTTTTTCATTTACCAAATTTGCATAAACCAGGTAAAGAGAATAACAGAAATGATCAGATAGGGAAAATTAACTTGATGCATAACCAAATTTGTAAAAACCAGGTAAAGAGAATAACAAAATTAAAAATGATCAGCTAGGGAAAATTGACTTGATGCATTACCAAATTAGTAGAAACCAGGTAAGGAGAACAACAAAAATGATCAGCTAGGGAAAATTGTCTTTATACATTACCAAAATTAATTTGAAGAAACCAGGTAAATAGAATAACAAAAATGATCAGCTAGGAAAAATTGTCTTTTTACATTACCAAAATTAATTTGAAGAAACCAAGTAAAGAGAATAACAAAAATGATCAGCAATTGTATCAATGCAGTATCAAGCTTGGGAATGAAAGGTTGAAACATTTAATTTTTTTCTCATTTGATGTAAGTGTTTCTGACAAGATGTATCATTCTGCTCTTTATACAACTGGGGTGGTTGCATTAGCATTAATGTTGGACCTTGTTGCTAACATCAGACAATCAAGAAGTGGGTTTTGCTTTGACTGAATGTCTGATGTTAGCAGCTCAGCCCACCATTGTTGCTTAGTAACCTGCCCCAGGGTTTTATGATGTCTATATGGCTTATGGCTATTCTTTTACTTGGTATCTCTGTAATGTGTAGACAAGTGTCCCAAACATATTTGATTCCAATGCTTTTTTTGACCCTTCATTTCAGCTTCTAAGTTTCATCTAATACCCATTTGAGTTGACTGAACTCTAGAGCAAGCAATGAAATTGTATGCGCTCAAGTTGAAAGCAGTAGGCGAAACAAATAAAAACAGGCGCAGGCTTTTTGATGTTAAGCAAACATTAACTTGCTTTCATTAGTTCAGGCCAAGAAGAACAAGACTTTTCCTTATTCTGCCAGTGTTCAGTCAGCTATAAAAATGGTTATGGAATGAACTATGAAGCTAAGGCGATGTTACAACAGGCAACCTTTTCTGCAACTTATCTTGCAATAAAATTAACATAAGTTTTATTCGCAGTCGTTACGTGAAGTAGAACTCTGTTCTACTTTTCATAATGATCGCAGCAGTGAAAGAAATGTGAAAATTTTTCATGCGATGTGTCACAATTTAGCCAGATGAATTGCATGAAATGTTGCCTGGTGTAACACTGCCTTGAATAAGTCCTTTTCAGGACCCTGTCATGTCCATGTTAATCATAGTTAAGGGTGCTAGCATTAACTGAAAGAGCAGATGAAAGTTAGAAAGCACTGAAGATTTTAGCTTTGCAATTGAGAACATTACTGAGAACTTGATGCTTTAAAATGTTGAAAGTAAGAAGGAATTGTGTGGCTAGACAGCGAGGCTTGCATGTCTTTCCATACAAGTCCTACTTATTTTGAACATTTTAGGGCAGCTTTGTACTTGGTAATCGTGTCAATTGATGATGTGGCTGAAATTTTGAGTGTTTTCTAAAGGCAGTGTTACACTCTGCATTTTGTCTTCCAATGACAAGTTGAAGAGTGTAACATTGTTTTAACTTTCAGCTGCTTTTTCAGTTGCACTAGCATCCTTAGTTATGATTGACATAGTCGTGACAGGGTTCTGCAAAGGACTTATAGAAGGGTCAAAAAGTATTGGAATCGAATATGTTTGGGACACTTGTCTTGCACATTACAGAGATATCAAGTGACAGAATAGTCATAGGCCATATAGACATCTGGTTCACAGGCAGAAAACACGTTTGTCATTGTGAAAGTGTTTATTGACTTAAGTTGTGCAGAAATGATTACAAAAAATAAAATCTACCCCCCCCCCCCCCCCCCCAATTGAGTTGCTTCCACTCTGGTTGTCTGAGTTGATCTGTGTTCTTTTGTCCTCATTAAGTATTCCAACTTTAAGATCCCTGTAAGTTCTATCTGATCTCCCGATTCCTGAAAGGGGAGATGTGAACACTAAGAGATTCACTGTTGACCCACAAGTGGATGCGACCACATGGAGGGAAGTGAGGGTTTGTTCCTCTGTCTCCTGAGTCCAATCCATCTCTGTCAGAATACCACAATTCCAAAATTCTAAGTGCCAATCAGTTTAAAAAGTTTTTTGGAAGATGCTTGTTTCATAATTTGGCCGGTGATCGAAATTAATTTTACCTGAATTCAATGTTACGTTTTAAAAGTGAGTGTTTAGTTCAAGGGTAACCTCGGCGTCTCATCATCAGAGGAGGAGGACGAGACTGGTGCACGGGCCGTCTACCATGACCCCGGCTGCCTTTGACCATACAGCAAACCAAAGAGCACAAATTCTCATGGAGAAAAGTTCTTTCTGTGAAGCTGCCATAACCGAACTTAGCCGCCCCTTTTTATTAAGTTTACTCGCAAAGTCCTTGCAAAAAAGTGTTAGATGTTTGAAAGTTAGGCTGTTGGTTTTGAGTTGATTTAATAAAATATTGCTAGGATTATTTACCTGTGTCATTATTGAAGTGAAATCTTTGATCAAAAGTAGTTATATCGCTTTGCAGCTCATGACAACATGCGTTTTTTAGCTGTTGTTCCATGCCGCCGAAAAGTCGAGCAGCAAACAACAGCTAAAAACTCGTGTTATCACAAGCCATATTTATAGTTACAAAATAATCAAAATCGTACTTTTAAGAGTGAAAATGGAAAGCGAATTAGCGAGCGCTTAAAAGGCGAAAATTCTGTAATTATTGTGCTAGTTTGCGTCGATACAATACAAATCAGCTTTTAATAAAAGTTATTTATTATTAAACCTAAGAATTTCCGTTAGTATTTCAGCGAATGTATATGGAGCTAATTTTGTTTACACAACCCCGTTCTTAATTTGTATGCATACAAACTTCATGCTTTTGTGCACGAAGATTGTATGCATGCATAATTAAGTTTGGGGTTGCCAGCGAAATTATTCGAGGCTTTTGTTTCTGAAAAGCGATTATTTAATCATTATGAATGAATGTTTACAAATCCCATGTTAAAGAGGTAAAAACAATCTTCAATTGTTTATTTTTTATGGATTTGAAGCTTGCTCAACTGACAAAAATAAGCCAAGATCATGAAGCTGTCCTTTTCCGCATGTCATGCAATTTTGCTTTTCCCGTGGGCTTAAACCTGGTCACAGGAAACCCAATCTCACAATACAAGAACCGATGTGCAGGCTCTTGTATCATGAGCTTGGTGTCTCTGTGATCTGATTTAATGCAGAAATTTGTCCTTAGAAAAATATCAACTTATGGTTAGATTTAAAAGGAAAATCAAAAATAGTTATTTCAAGCTTTATGGATTGAAACAAGAAGTGAATTTTGTTTTTAGTATTATAAGAAGTAGCTAAAATGTTCAAATATCCTGGCAAAAAGTTTGCTTGACGATTTAAAGTAGAACATAATTTTTAAGTGTAATCCCAGGGATGAAATGAAACTGTAGTTTTCAATGTAGCTTCATGCGGAGGGATCTTTTAAATTTAATTTTTTTTTTCAAAAAAAATTTCCACATAAACCTCCATTGTAAGCTAGTTTCAGTTCAACCGTGAGAATACAAATGGTTTATTGAAAGGATAATTACCTTACTTTTAAGATTATTCCATTATGTCCCTAATGCGTAAGTGTTTATAGTTTTGGAACAAAATGTTTTTTCTTTAGGTTAGATTTAGGTACACAAAGATTTTGCGAGTGAAAAAAATTCCTAGAAATGAGTAAGAAAACGAAATGGCAGCAACACAGCATGTAGCCTGTGATAGGGCACGGCCCTCCTCACAGACTTCAAGGCTTTACCGCAAAGAACCCCCTCAACATGGATTTAGATCAATCTGGGTTGCTATATGTTAGACAACAGAGCGGGGCGACCGGATTCCCAGCCCCTTTTGTCCTCCCTATCACCATCCATCAGAGGTGCAGGCCGGCGTAACCCTGTCACTGAACACTCACGAAACAAGCATCTTAAGGATCAAAATAGTTTTTTTCGCTAGAATTTGGTGTTGTGGTATTCTGACAAAGTTGAATTAAACCCAGAAGACAAAGAAACAAACCCTCACCTCCCTCCATGCAGTCACATCCACTTGTGAATCAACAGCGAATCTCCCAGTGTCCACATCTCCCCCTCAAGAATCAGTTGATCAGATAGAACTCACCAGGATCTCTCAGTTGGAATACTGCAGAGGACGCCAGAAACACAGACCTTCTCAGAGCCAGAGTTTCCGCAACCCAGCAGGGAGGTGATTGGCTAGATTGTGAGTGTGCCGCCAGATGGTGTCACCTGCTCATAAAACTTAGTAAAATAATATCACAAATAAGTAAAGCTCGGTTGACACTGAAAAAAAGTATTGTGAATATTAGAACAAGTCTTTCAGCCACAAATGTTGGTTTCCCACAATCTTCTTAATTCATACTCCAATTCATTCCTTAACTTAAAGCAATTAGCATTTGATGTTACTCTTAAATTGAATTTAATATTTTGATTGTTGGTGAAGTGGCTGAAAGATTTGATCTGTCTAATGTATTAGAAGATTTCTAGTCCTAAGCCTATCAACTATTAAGCTTAATATTCAGTGTCAATGAGCTTGTTTTCCAAACCAAAGGAAGCAGCTTCAATGAAGTGACTAATTAAAAAATAAAAAACGAGAGAATGAAAGAAAAAATTTCTCTGAATGAGTTCAGTGATCACACAGCATTATAAGTATAGGTCAGTGACCTATACATATAATGTTGGTTCACTTAAAAAAAGAGAAGGTTGAAAGAAAATTCTCCTTATCAAAAATAATGCTTCCTTTGTTTTGGAATAATGAAAACTAAAAGAACCTAATTACTTTCAAATCAGTCTCATGTTGAGCTTTTACGTCACTGCATTCCCCTGCAAAAGGACTTGTGACCCTGTTTAACCAATCAAAAGCCCCGTCCAGTGGAATTCCAAACCTGGTTAGTCAGATGTCCTTTAAAACACGTGAACACTGTGACAAAAAATGCTGAGTGTTTTTTATGGCTACCCCGCTTAAAAGCTGTTAACTTAATTTGGATTTTCATTTGGAATCATCATTGGAATCTCAGTATAACTGCTGATTGCTCAAAAAAAAAATCCTAATTGAAAATGAAATAATTATTATGTTCATTACATTTATAGCTCAACATGATCCTGGTGGAAAATGAAATGAAGATAAAATTGTATTAATTAACTCAAAACAGCTATGAATCTTTAAAGGGAAGTTCATTTGTTGTACTTAATTTGTTGTTAGTTTGTTCAACAAAATAATAGTTCATTTATACCCATTTTTCAATTAATAGTTAAGAGTTGGTCAGATTTTTCCCTCAAAAACCCCACAGTAAATTTGAAAATGAACAGAAAATTATGGAAAATTCATCTAAAAGATGAAAAAAAAATTGCAAGACAAAAAACAAGAGCTCAGTCCCTTCTTAAATTCATCACTGTTTTGAGAGAACATGATATAGAAGGATGACGAGTATAATACCAGCTAAGCACAGTTGGAGGAACAAGATTGCGGTAAAAACCTTACTTGAAAATCCGAAATTTTTGTATTTGTTTCCAATACAGTGATCATAATTTGTTGCATAAATTAATATGGTGCCAAACAGAAAAACTGTTCCTTAGCAACAGTGAAAACTATGTCAGAATTCTTATTTCCCTACCAAATATAGTGCCAAACGGAAAAACTATGTTTCTTAGCAACAGTGAAAACTGTCAGAATTCTTGTTCCGCCAGCTGGGTACAAACAAGTGTAATTTTCAATCAAAATTAAAATACATGTAGTCAAAGACACAAAATATGGTTGGCTTTGATTTTTGGAACTCGATCCTCTTTATTCCGGTGAGAAGCTGTTCTCTTTGCTGTCTGCTTTAGTACCGTTCTCCTTTTGTTGTGTTTCTTGATCACTGGCATCCACACTTTGGGCACTTCAGAGTTGAGGCTCTGATACTCCCTGGACATGTGAGAGTAAAACCATGGTTTAACTCTTACATGTCCAGTGTGTGTCGGTGCCTGAAGTACCTGAAGCGTGGATGCCAACGGTCAAGAAACACAAGAACTAGAGAACGGTACTACAGCGGACTGCAGCGGGAACAACTTCCTACCGGAATAAAGAGGATGGAGTTCCACCAATCAAGGTCAACCATCATGATACTAATGATGACGCGTAATCAGTCTAACTTATCACCTGATGAAAACTCGCAGTAAGCAGTTGAAATGTAACGATTTACATATAAAGTGACTATATCATAAGACAAACGATAATACACGTTAATAATTTTAATTTGTGTTTCATTCCAGCGTGAAATTTTTGTGAAAGAAATGATCATCATAATCAAACCATTGCTGGCAAAATGGAAGTTAAATATTTTTGACTTGCTGAATTGTTTTTGCTTTAAGTGAAAATGATAGCATCAAACATTTTGATACGATTTCATAATACATTTTCTGCTATAAAATTCAGTTTTCAATAAGAAAAGAAATCTATTAAGAAAGCACTGGCTCTTATTTAATTAAAATACTTCCAACACTTGTTTGTACACATGAAGACGGCACACTCACAGGGGAATGATACACTTGCCAACATACCGGTTAGTGGATTGTATATGAAATATAATTCATTCCTGTATTTTTTAAACATTATCCAAAATTCTTAAACATTTTGATGTTTTGAAAATATAATCACCCCTGCATTTTTGCAGTATTTTTCAAGCACTATCCAAAAAGCTTAAAATTTTATGTGTTTATACCGAAAAAGTTAAATCAATGCCCTATGTTATCCAGTATGATTGGCAAGTGTGGTTTGCTCAGTACTAAAAAACCAGCTACAAAATGCCAGAAGGAATTTACTTGTAAAGACAAGTGCAATAATGAAAAAATAAAGTATTCATGTCACTTAAAAATGCTGTCTTTGGTCTAGTCAAGTTTTTCCTGCAAAAATGTTATAATCAGTGAAAATAAATGGATAAGTTGCATAATTTTTCCAAGGTGCATACAAAATAAATTATTACTAAGAACATGTTTAGCTTTGGTAGCTGGCAAAATAGTAACTGGCAACAATTCTATCAAATCAGAAATATTATAAATCTGCCAAAGCAATAAATTAAAAACTACTCGAATTTTGAATGGGGGTTGTGGAACAACAGCTGGGTGAAAAACCTCCCCGTACGTCCACTTGCTCCTAGGAGGAAAACCCCGGGCCAGCTGTACCCCACATTCAGACCTCCCAGGCTGGGTCAGAGAGTATCTTGATTACTTTTTAAAGCCTAACCCAAGACAGATTTGTGAGAAAGGCTACTATGAGTTCAAGTAGCTAAAATATCCTAATCTCACTGATATAAATGTAATCATAGATCTATGTAGCAACCAAACCAAACCAGGTGCTTGTAACATCATCCATCTTCTTGTCCTTGCATCTCCTTTTCCCCTGAAACCCTGACATCTTGTACCAACTTGCACCCGCGCCTGAGAAAGAAAAAAGGAACAGAAATTCAGTTTAAAAAAGCTTTTTTTTTATTAATTTAAAACATTAATACCATTAGACAAAAATTGAAGGGATTCAGGCAAGAACATCATTATGTAAAGGGGAATTTTCATTGAAATCTTGTATTATTTTGACAGGCCAAATAATTTTCCCTTAAATATTCTGTCAAATTTTTGGCAGTTTTCTTTTGCTGAGATTTGCCTCATTTTTTGCATGTGACCTACAATCAATTATTGCAAAACATTGCTCTGAATTGTTTCACTGGTTTTTGCTTCATTATCAAGAAATAAAGTTTGTAAAAAAAACCCTCTGTATTTCCTGGCATTGTTCGGAGAAACAAAAGGGTTTGTTGGAAAAAAAGGGGCGAGGAAACACAATGTTTTGCATACATTATTTCTCAAAAACGGAGTGAAAATAAATTCTCTAACTATCGGTAAGTAGTACACTGAGAAAACAGATGTGTTTTGCACTTGACCCTGCTGACCAGCTTGCCCAATGTTTCAGAATGAATGAATGGTTTAAACTCCTAAAGGCTATGTCATGGTAATGCATATGGCTTAGCCACTACAACTACACATGTCTCTTATTGACACCCCGCGCCGAGCCAGGAGCAAGCAAAATCGGGCCATTTCAAACGCGGTCATAAATAACTTTCTATGTTTTCATCCGATTAATCCGAAATTTTAGACCAGAACAGATCTCCTGATTGCCGAGGTACGCAAGATTTTGGTTTTTCATTTTAACAGATTTTTTGGCGGGAAAATGACGTCACTAACTTGGCGCCAAAATTTAAATGTCACATTTTGAAATATTTCATTACTGATTCTGAAAGAGCATGTTTCCACGACTCCAAAACTGAAGAGATAACTGAAATATATAATTCAGTCAAAAGATACCATTAATTGAATTTTGAAATTCCCGCCATTTTGTTACTAAAAATAGCACAAATTGAAACTTAAAAAAAATGACAATAAAAAATGGGGTTCACCAAGTCATTTTTGAGTTATTAATACTTAAAGCTAAAATTAAGGGTATTTTTAGCAAGTTATACTGTTGCTATAGTAACATATTGTGTCACAAAAACGATAACAATGTGTTCACCAATTATCGGGCATTTGTTTGATATCATGATTGTAGCATCAACTGATAAAGAGTAGTTATAATGACCCATCAAATTCTAAGTCTTGAAAAGTGCCGGAAACTGTTGAGTGCCACCTTAAACAGCTGTTGTTTTTTTCAAAGTTACTTTTTCCATTTCCCCAGCTGCAACAAATCCTCGATTAAACCCCTACCCCCCACTCCTCTCTCAAATAAGCCCCCTTTTTTTCTTTATAACCAAATCAGTAAACAAAAGACTACTACCAGTATATATTTTTACCATTTTACCACAGCTTTTCAATTATTTCAGACCCAGCAATCTCCTAATCTAATTATCTAAGATTATTATTATTCATAACAGTAATCTCAAAAGCACAAGTTGTTCGCTTCACCGCTTTTAAACAGCTCAAGTTGTTAGTTTCCCTTGAAATATGTGCATTTTGTCAGGGTCAGGGTTAGGGTTTGATGATTAGGGTTGGGGCTAGGGTAAGAATTAGGGTTTGAGTTAGCGAAAGTCGTTAGTTTCGCTGCTTTAAAACTGTGAAGTTGTTTGTTTCATTTGAAAAAAAAAGCGCAAGTTGTTGGTTTCACTGCCTTTGTTTAGCTCAAGTTGTTCGTAATACTGCGGCTAACCGCTTTAACTGTTAGTTTCACTACCTTTAAACAGCTCAAGTTGTTCATAATACTGCGGCTGAACTGCTTTAGCTGTTAGTTTCAGTGGCTTTAAACAGCTCAAGTTGTTCGTTTCACTCGCAAAAGCGCAAGTTGTTTGTTTGACACTGCTTTTAAACCGCTCAAGATGTTCATTTCACTGCAGCTAAACCGCTTTAGTTGTTCGTTTCACTTAACAAAAGCACGGAAAAAGCACAAGTTGTTCGCTTCACTGCCTTTAGAGCGCTCAAGTTGTTCGTTTCACTTCACAGAAAAACACTAAAGTTGTCCGTTTCACTTCAAAAAAGCACATTAGTTATTTGTTTCAGTAATACACTGCTCAAGTTGTTCCTTTCATCAATAAAATTCAAACAAACCCACAGCGTTTTGTCTTTGCGTACTAGATGCCCCTTGGGATGATTACTGTTATGAATAATAATAATAAACATTTTAGATAATTAGATTAGCCCTGTATTAGCTTGAAATAATTGTTTAGCAATCAAAGGCTCCTAGCTATGAGCCAATTCGTGCATACAAAACACTCTAAATAAAAGATTCTTCACCTACTTTGCAGTGGTTATGAGTATGATCCGAGGGCAGTGCTTAGATATCTATTTTTTGTATAGAATAAAAACTTCTGTAAAGGTTAAAGAATTTGCATTACCCGATCATGAATGCAAGTTGAATTTTCATCAAGTCAAGTCTCGAGTCTCCGATGGGAAGGAATCCTTACTTTGCTGGAGTCATAATTGTTGTAGAAAATGGAATAATTATTTCAAATTAAGTTTGTGGCAAATGTTGTTCAAGTAAAAATATAATTATCCTTGCATTTTTATACTGAACTGCATATGTAGACCTTAAATATCACACATATCATATTGTGGATTACATTATTTTGAAATATATGGAATTGTGTTTATAGCTTATTAATTGTTGTATAGACAGTTGGCAATCTTATCAAAAGTTTTAATTGATATAATAAAACTAAGCACGTCTAAATTCAAAATTTCTATTTCAAAACAGTTTGACACCTTTTTGTTAGGAAGGGTCGTCCAAATATGAGCCATTGCCCAGCAGCATGTAGAGCATTTTGCATTCACAAGTTGGCTCACAGGAGCCTTTGATTGATAGCTGATATTTCCTTAAACATGCAAGAGCTACAAAATTGTGTAGATTACTAAGATCAGGGCTGCGAGGCGATAATTTTATTAATGTGCACTTTGCACAGTGCATTTCTGATCTTTCAGTCCAAGGCAGAGTTTTGAGAAGGGTCTCCATCTTGAACTCCTTTGTCAGCTTTTTGAAATTGGCGATTAAAGTTCTTTCCAATAGGTGGTTTTCACGTTACGTCACAGCGGCCATGTTGGTGCACACCTACTAAAGAATTTTAATGAACTTCTTTTGTTATGTACACCAACATGGCTGCTTTGGCCTTTGTCATTTGAGTCCCACAGGACTGAAGGTCACGTGAGTGAAAACCATCTATAAACGACAAAAAGAATTTTTTAAAGTTTTAACAAAAGCATCTACACTGCCTTTATAAGTTACAAAATAAAGCGTCATTTTCTTGTCTTGCAATTTTGGTTTATGAGATTTACCAGTAAGAATGCCAACATATTTATGCTTAGTCATCAGTTTTAACTTTTTTAGGTAAAGGCCATTGCCATGGCAACAGAAAATCTAAAGAACGGCAAATATTTTGCAAGAATTGACCTTAATTCTTTAATATTTAGTGTTTCCTTTCGCTGAATGTTTTTTAAACTTTGCTATCTTGTGGAAATAATTGTGAAAAATTACTAAAGCTTGAATCATCAGCGTGTACGGCTATGAAACTATACAGAGCCACCTTAACAAGCTTTTTCAACTTTTGAAATCGATTTGTATGTAGCATGATGCCTTCTTTCCATAAATTAGTAAGCTAATGAAAGAAAATGTGAACAGTGACATCAGCAAAGAGTCACCTATAACTGCCACTGTAGAAATTTCCAAAAATGTTGGGGGGGGGGGGGGGCACATCCACCCCCTCTTGTAAGCTTGGGGCTAAGGTCTTCCACTGAACAGTTAGTTGAAGAAAAAGATATTCCACACACAGAGTTTTGTACACATACATGTAAACAGGATTCTTTTTTGAAAATAAAGTTATCAAAATACAGAAGGCTTTACAAACGTCAACAAAGTAGGTTAATAATGCAAACTTTTCAAGTTTATGAATAAAAACTTTTTTCAAAAGTGATTGCATGATAAGCATGAGCACAGCAATTAGCTTGATGTAAAAAAAAAAACATTTAAACAAACAAATATTTTCAATTAAGGTGGCTGAACACAGTTTTACTGTACCTATGCATCATTCATTGTCATTTTAAAACCACTAACGTCTGGGTGCCCAAAATTGGCGAGGCATAAGATTAAGCAACAAGCTTTATATTTTGATATTTTTGTCAAGCTTTTAGGGTGTTCCATGGCAACAAGGTGGATTGTAAATCAGCCTGCAATATTTGGTTTTGTTTATTTTCAGAAAATCTAGTCGTTAGATTTTGTCCATCATTTGTCTCTAGTAAACTCGTAAAAATATTCGCGCATTAACACTGGTCTCATGTTATTTTGACAGAGGGATCTTCCTTAGTTTATGATTTAATGTTTGCGTTTCGTAAAAATCTCCTGTTAGGTTTCAAATTTTTGATGGCAGGTGAGTTCGGCATATTCATAACTATTATTGTGCCAAGTTGCGTGAAATTCTAGTGAGTGCATGGTTCTGTAGAAATCAGCATGTTTCCGAGGAAAGTCGACGCTAAAACATGCACATGCGTTGCACTTGACTGGGTTCTCGATCCAAAGACAAAAACGACCAAAAAGGCAGTGTATTTCTTCAATGGTTCTATAAAATAATTATCTATTGATTAAACAAACATTTTTACGAACAACAAATTTTTTGTTTTTAAAAAACAACACTTTCGCGATCCACGCTGAGCAAAATAAAATGATCGCTGAATAAGTGCCACGTCTGTTTTTCTCAAAACACTGCACGTGCTGACTCACATAAGCAGCTGAAATTGAAGAGCGCGTGCAAACCGTGTTTAGCCACCTTAAGTGGATCAATACAAGTTTTGTTGTTTTACCCCCCAACCTTGAGAAAGTATCAGTAATCAACATCTTTGCCCTTCCTTTGAATAAAATTTCACATTTTAATTTTGCACGCGAGAAACGCAATTAAGCGCTGCAGGAAATTCTTAACCAACAATTCAGAGGTATGAATTAATTGTTGATATTGACATCTCAAAACCAGGCAAACATATCTGAGAATGATGATATATGTACTCAGACAATGTTTAGTTAATCAAAAGCTCCTGTGAGACAACCCGTGAATAAGAAATGCTAACGTGTAACGCAACAGTGCGGTATATATATGAAACTTATGTTTATACACTGGCACAGTTCAATAGTTTTTTAAAATGAAATGAAACGACTTTTGACAAACGTTCAGGAAGAAAGAAAAAAAAAGGGCCCAGGCGAGATTGGAACCCTGGGTCCCTCATCATCTGTCAGTACGAAAAAAGAAACCCTAAACCACTTGACCATCCTGGAATACATACCTAATTAAGATCAAATTTTATTATTTCAAGGTAGATGGGCATCCAAATGCGAAACATCTTTAAGCTTATTGTTGTTTATATTTGTTTACAACAAATCAGTTATTGCTATCGCTGGATTCACGTTGTTCTTCTTGTGAAATGCATCCGTAACAAAGCATTACATCACTAAGTTTACAGCTGATGGAATGTGAAGAAAACGAGCATTATGAACTGAACAATGAACTAAATGGAAATAGCCTAGGAAAAATGTACAGTCGTGAAAACCACAGCCTCTTGTTATTTTTAGATGTTTATTTGATATTGCCACACCAGGTGGTACTTTGCGGTAATAAGGGACATTGACATTTTTAGTTGAGAGACAGAACATTGAGCCTTTGAATACGGATAGTGAATAGTGTTGTAAGTGGACCGAATAGTTCTGAGATTTGTGAGCCTTTAGAAAGTCAAGCCTTAGGAGGATTCAGCCAATAAAATTCTAACATGGAGTGAATTTGCCATCATCTCTGATAACCCGTTCATTACGCTTCGCGAATTCACGGGTTAAAAAGGGAACTGCAATTTACTTACATTTTTCTAAACTTAATCATCTTAGCGCATCTTAGACAAATTTGTTCTTGTGTGTACCATAATGCATAACATAAAAATAGCAGTACATACGTTCTAACAATAGAACCCTGGGTCCCTCATCATCTGTCAGCACAAAAAAAGAAACCCTAAACCACTTGACCATCCTGGAATACATACCTAATTAAGATCAAATTTTATTACTTCAAGATAGATGGGCATCCAAATGCGAAACATCATTAAGCTTATTGTTGTTTATATTTGTTTACAATCATCTTAGCGCACCTTAGACAAGTTTGTTCTCGTGTTTGCCATAATGCATAATATAAAAAGAGCAGTGCATACGTTCTAACAATAGAAGTTTGATCAAACTATGTTTAGATACGGTATTCCCCAATAGCTGGGGGTGATTATTAATTTTTATGCTCCAAACGGGGGCAATTATTTCAAATATTGTTTGTTGAAAGTACTTAGGTGCCAATGTGCTAATCAGAGAGCTCCAAGAAACATAAGAAAGAGTCAAATACACAAATGTCACTGTAGAAAAACTATTTGAAACCTGTGCTTTTGTAACTTTTCTGAAATTGTAACGATTGTTACAATTTATTATTTGAGAAATAAGGTATGTTGATGATTAAGCCATGTGTGCCTATACAGAAGAAAGACGTATTCAGTTTACCACCAAAGTTGAAACAGAGGTCTTTTTTAAACACGAAAAACACAAGATGACAGGGATGAATCTATCAACATTTCCGTCTGCAGAAAAGTCTCACAGATTGACTCATGCCTATCCATCATATCCAACACAAACACTGTGTTGTCCACATCTACCAATAAGGAAAGAGCTTTGGAAACTAAGCACTTACTACAAGTTTTTAGAATTTTCGTTATGGTTTTTTGTAATTTTATTCTTATATCACCAAGGATGCCACTCACAATTATTTTTTAGCAGAAGGTTGCAGTATGCAACTGAAATGTTCAAACTTTTAAAATGTTAATGTAGCAGGTACCAGTTGTAGACAGAACTGCTCCAACTACTATCTCAAAGGTTTATTTCACTCGGTGGGAAAGCTCCAACGAAACACGCTTGTTTTGTTACAAGAGAGCTCACACACCAAATTTACAGCATTCGTAATAATAATAATAATAATAATAATAATAATAATAATAATAATAACAACTTTATTCAGGTGTCAAATGTACAAATAGCAGTAATAAAACCACTAAGTAAGGACACAACAAAATAATTTAAATAAACTAAATAAACTTAAGAAGTAATCAAAACATTATATCTGACAAGACAGCTAGGCTACAATCATGCGAGAACATACAATAATGAAGGGGTGCGCGGAATAAGGCCCTCAGTAACTTTTGATGTAACATCAAATTCTTCCTGTGTTTCACAAGGGAATACAAGGCAAGTTGGAATGAGAATTCGGCAGGTAATCAGAAGTCACTTAGGGCTTTTTTCCAGGCACCCCTTCAATTATAAACAGGCAATTATAAGCTTGCTGACAGATAAGCGATTAAAATGTGAACAACAATATGCTGACTGATCCAGATAACTCTGAAATATATTCTCCTACACGTTCCCTCCTCGAAAAATGTCATCCCGACATATACAATATAGAAACTCGCAATGGGAACCTAATCTTGGATACTGTTTTGATTGTTTGCTATCGAACCAATACTAGAATGTTTGGTTATATTTAAGTGCATAACCAAGTATGAAAAACGTTTTCTACAATGTTTTGATTTGCAACATTGGCCAGCGATAATGACAGTGTGGCCTTGTGGCAGAACTGGGCATCTTGAAACCATTTGGGAGGCCTCGACTCTCGGTTGGAACGAGTAACTTTGGTTTCTGTGCCAGGCAAGCCTGGATCAGCGGCTGGGTCACCATCTGTTGCCAACTCATCTTCATCTGTACAAGACTCTGGCTCCTGCGGCACGCGGTCATCCTCGAATAGTACAACAGTTCCGAGAACATATCCAGTGGGGTTATGGATGGTTGAAACTCTGGACGCAGTATGACTACGTCGGTGAGGAAATCGGCCTACATCCTGTCGTTGTCCGCGCTATCTGACAGTTCTGGGGGATCTACAGGGCATTGAGATTCCTGGGGGTGTCTGTGTTGGCGGCTGCTCCTGTGCGTCTGGGGGATCTGCAGGGCCTCGAGATGCAGCAGGATCTCTTGGTGCTGTCGACTGCTTCTCTTGTAGCTGGGGAATAACATTAAACTGTAAGAGGAGGTTCTCTTCCCCCACGCTCGGATCTGACGGCGTATACCGGGAGATCTGAAAATCTTCCGCAGGACAATGTACGGGGTGTTCTCCCAACAATCTGCAAGCTTTTGCTTTTCTCTGATGCTGAGGTTTCTGACAAGAACTCTATCTCCAACTTGAAGGGTGGTATCACACGTTCGAGCGTCGTAACAATTCTTGTTGGCTAATGATTTCTTCTACACTTCACGGGAGGCTAGATCATAGGCATGGGCGAAGCGAGCCTTAAGATCTTCGGTGTAAACTGTGTAAGACTGACCAGTGTTTGCACTCTCATGGATCCCGAGCACAAGGTCAACAGGCAAACATGGCTGTTTACCAAACATCAAGAAGTGTGGTGAATAACCAGTGGAGGCGTGTTTAGTGCAACTGCATGCATGCATGAGAGTTCAACAAGTTCTGGCCAGTTACTCTTCTTATCCTCCTCCAGCATTCCCATCGTGTCGAGTAGTATCCGGTTAAAACGCTCTGTCTGTGGATTCCCTTGCAGATGGTACGGCATGGTACGTGACTTGTCAATGTTAGCTATTTGGCAAAGGTCTTTAATAAGCCGGGACTCAAAATCACGCCCTTGATCGGAGTGTAGTTAGATTGGAAAGCCGTAGTGCATCGATATTCAGCTTGAAAGCTTCAGATCAGCTTGGCTACCGTTGTCGCCTTCTGGTTTCTTGTTGGAAAGGCCCACAAGAACTTTGTCAAAGCATCAGTGACTACCTGGATGTTCTTATAACCCCCTTTCCCCTTCTCCAGGGACAGGAAATCCATGACCAGTAGCTCCATGCACTCTGAGACCTTAAGTGGCACTAATGGTGCTGGGGCAGGATCACAGGCCTTGTGTTTGACACATCGTTTGCAATTTGCGAGGTACGCCTCGACGTCTCTTGTCATGTTTGGCCAGCAGACACGATGCCGTACAAGATCAAACGTCCGATCCCGACCAAGGTGGCCAACATCATCGTGCAGTCCGCAGAGAATATGCTTGGGCATGACTGTCGGAAGAATTAACTGCAATCTCTCTCTGCCGTCCACTTGACGCTTCCGGAACATAACAATGAGGCAGTTTTTCTCACGAAGAAGGCAGGCCACATCGTGAGGTAACTGCGAGCGCTGGTTAGGGTTACTGATGTCTTGTTGCTCCATGCAAAGAATTTGAAACACTTAGCCTATAGTGCAGTCTTCATGCTGAAGTCGTCTCCAGTCCGGGACTGGCGAGGAAGTCAGGTCTCCACGATTGGGGATAGGAACTGTGTCTATCCGAGGGACTGCATCGGTGTTCAGGCACATAGCTTTGATTGCTGGAGTATGTATGGCATCAGATGAGAAAGTATCGTTTACTCCATGGTACATACAGAGACTTTGGAATTCTCCTGACGAACAATGGCCTACACTTTCCTGACTGGGGAGCATTAAACAAGCTAGGAATGTTTTCAAGCACTCTTCCTTCTGCGTAGCCTCGGTGTCGGGTGGGTCGTTACGTGGAAGGTGTGACAGGCCATCCGCATCTCCATTTATCTTTCCAGCTCGATAAGAGATGGTGAAATCAAACGTAGCCAGACTTGACAGCCAATGGTGGTCTGTTGCATTTGCCGCAGTGGTGACGTAAGTGAGTGGGTTGCTATCTGTGGAACTGCTGGCCGTACAAGCAGTCTTTAAACTTCTCGGTTACTGCCCACTGTAATCCCAGAAACTCGCACCGATATGCCAAGTAGCACCTCTCAGCCTAATTGAGTGTTCGACTCCCATAGGCAATAACACACTGTGTGTCTTCTTAAACTTGGTAAAGGGCTGTGCCAAGACCCTCGGTGGAGGCATACGATAGGCAAGGACAAGCCAGGATGTAAGTTTATGGATCAACATCTTGTCCAGATTTCTTTGAAGCTTGCGCAGTGTGCAGTGGTCGGGCAATTTTGCTGAAACCCTTGATAAAACAGCGATAGTAACTTGCAAAACCAATGAACGTTTGAAGCTCAGCGGCGCTTTTAGGGGGAGTTTTGAGCCACTCCTGTAGGGCATTCACTTTCTCAGGGTCTCGTTCCATGCTGTCCTTGGAGACAACACATCCAAGGTAGCAGGCTTTGGTTTGGAACAGCTTACACTTGGAGGCCAAAGTTTCCTAAGCGTTTAAGTACCAGTTCCGGCCTCTTGATAACTTCTTTGACCGTTCGGCCAAACATGATGATATCGTCAAGGTACGCCAAGCATATCCTGAGGTTTAATCCTGTCAAGCATCTTTCCATCAGGTGATGAAACGAGGCCGGTGCATTTTTCAGTCTAAACGCCATCCAATCAAACTTGAATAGACCAAAGGGCATGGTCATGGCAGTCTTCTCTCTGTCTCCATCTTTCATCTTCACTTGAAGGTAACCACTCTGCAGGTCCAGAGTACAAAAGTGACGCGCTCCTTTCTGTGCGTTTCTCTGAAAGGGGTGTCATCCGTTAGTCGGATCTCGTGCTCAATTTCGCTTGTACAGCCCTTTTGCAAATACGTAAGACATTCAGTGAAGCATTTCCCATACTTCGGATTTTTGGTCTTCCATAAGGGGGGTCTCATCGAGGTCAAACTTGTTGTCAACTCCAGTCGCGCTTGGTTCTGATACATTCTGGTCGAAGATCTCTGATGCCAGTTGGAACGTGGCGAGGACTGCTCTAAGAGGTAGCTCCACCCTGTGGGAGGTACTATCGGTCAACTCTACAGGGACGTGACACTTAGTTTCGCCAGTGGCAAGGGTGACCAGACCAGGTGTTGCTGCAATTCCTGAATGGATGACCTCTAGCTCCAATATGACTTTGAGAGGAACATTTGGTATACTTCGGATTATTCCCCAAACGACTACCGTCTGATGGTATTCAATTGTGATCATCCGACGAGATGTAGATTTCACATTGTTTTTTCTGCTGTCACACTGACTAGCGAACCATTCAAATTGCTGTTCTAGTCTGTAAACTCTTTTCCATGCAGAGGATAAAGTGGCTTGTAAAATAAACTGGTCTCCTGTCCTCTGGTGACATTCATCCTTGAAACGATGTGTTACATTCGTTCCCACCACAAGAGGAACCTGTCTGTTGTATTCTGCATCAGGGACAATCAGAGCAAGTGTCTCTTGACTGGTTTCCACACTGAACTCCTCTGTAGGGAACCTTAAATCGACTTCAATGTAACCGAGGAATGGGACCTCCTAGCCAGTAGCACCAACGACTTACAACAGTGTGTCCACAGATTGTATTGAACGATCGCTAAGGTGCTGCCTGAAGAATGACTCCAAGATAGAAGTAACTTGGCTTCCAGTATCTAACAGTGCTATACACTGGCGTACATCCAGAAAAGCATTACATTCATTCGCTTCTCCGACAAGAGATGCCAGGACACTATAATTAGTTCGGGACTAGTTTCGGGTTTTACTGCCTCTGGCCTCCCCAGACTGAAGGCGCTTGCTTGTTTCCCTGAGCCGGCCTTGAAGGTTGCATCTGAGGAGGGTTACGACAACCTATACGCACATGTCCAACCTGGCCACAGCAAAAACAGGTGGGGGGCTGCCATCGAGTCCTCTGGTCTTGAAATGGCCACGGCGGACCGCGTGGATTGGTGTAAGGCAGATCTTCCTTTGTGGTCTGGTTTGCATGCGCCAATTTCTTTGCAGCCTGGGCCGAGTTTAGCTCCATTTCACCATACCACGCAGCGCTGATCAAATCTGAGAAGGTCTTACAAGAATCCTTTTTGTGCCTCACTTTATCTTTGACGATTCGCTCAACCCTTCCCAGAAAAGGAGGCGGAGATGTTTGTCGACTGCTTGTTCATCCGGCAGAAGTTCGGTTCCGTGCGTCTTTGCTTTCCAAACTTTGTTATCCAAACGCAAAGCGTATTCAGCAACTTCTTCAACGTCTCTCTAACGCTCAGTACAAGGAAATTTATGGGTTTACCTTAGCACTATAATTTACACAGAGTTAATTCTCTGATTCCTTGTATTATTTTGTCATCAGTGTTTACCAAGGCAATGATAAATAGGGCTGATTCAGACATTTTTTAGCATGATATAACTTAATATGGCGCTTAAAAAAGCAAACTCTGTAGCTTATTTATAAAAAAAAATTAAATGAAGCTGATTTTTTTATAAATGGGGAAAAAGACAATTTTACAATAACTGTGTGAATTCCCATGCATTCATTGGCTCAGAGCTATTGTCAATCAGAGAACAGACAATGAAAATGATATAATAGGTAACTCAACATGGGATTTTGTCAAAGATTTGGCACTTCAAGGTCTTCAAACGCATGGTACAGAGATAGAGATTTTATATATTTTTTAATTATACTACGTTTTTTTAGCATGTAAATATTTTTTTATACACTAGATTTATTATGGGGAGTAAGTTTTAATTATTAGGCTAGCAGCATTTTTAATTTTTTTACTATCACCTATAATATTGTATCATTTTACTATTAAACAAGACCCCACAAACTCTGTAGCTTAAATTTTTATCGTGTCAAAATGAAGGTTATCTATCTATCTATCAAGCAGAGAAAAGTGCACTTTCAACTGGAATTCTTCAATGAGCGGATTCTCTTGCATCAGTTAAATTTAGTATACAATCAGCACAACTTGCCTTAACCTGCGATCAGACGTTTTTTTTTTCTGAGGGAAAGTTGGCGGAGAGCGGGGAGGGAAGAAAAGAGGGGAAGGAGAAAATAAGAATGCTTGATACATTTACCGGTATTTAACAACCCCCCTGCCGCCCCCAAATTATGAAATCTGTCAACTGTCAAAATGTAGCCAATCAGATTTAACCGGATATCATGTCGCTTGTTGTTTACAGTTGGCGCTTGGCAGGCTTTGCGACTTGCCGCCTTCGTATAATTTCTCAGTACTAGTGAAAATGTTTGGTTTGCCGATCAGTAAAAAGTGGCAAGTTGAGATGTTGCTAACGAAATCATTGGACAAGCACAGCTACTTTTGCAAAACCATTTTTAACCACAGGTGCATTGCGGAAAGAGCTGTGGAACAGCTGAAAGAATTATTTCATCAGAATTGATCAAGAGCGTCGGAATAATAAACATTAACATTCATTCTACCTAATTCTACATGCAGCAACCTCACGAAATTGTCAGAGAATTTCTTTGTCGAACTGAAGACCATTTAAGCTCGCAAGGATAAGCAGACATTGCACTGAACAAAACGGCTCCACAATAATTCGCCAAGCAGATAGACTCCAAGTTCGTTAGAAGCATAGAATATTTTTAATGGGCAAAAGAAAACGCTCTTTGAATTATTAAAGTTCTACCAGGCTGGTCAGAGAGAGAGCATCTTCTCACAAACAAATAATTCGTCTAATAAATTCTTTCTGCTTGTCCTTCAAGGACTTGCGAATAAAATCTCGAAGAGACAAATTCGAAGCCGATGATAATTCACTTTCAACATTCAAAGCGACAGCCGCAATGATAAACTGTTGTTTTGGGCACATGCATGCTTCAGACTGGAAGTCATAATTCTAACCCAGGTAACCAATCAGAATGCAGCTCATTGATTTCTTTCGTTTTACGACCAATCAGAAAAAAGTTAGATTCTGACTTTTTTGCAGAAGGTTTGTTAAATAATTACATCGGGCTCTCTTTTCCCCTCCCTTCGCCCTTCCATCGACTTTCGTGCGTTCATGCTCCCCCGCTCCAAAAAAGAGTGCCTGCCTGATCGCAGGTTAAACTTGCCTGTAATTAAGTGCAAGGCAAAAAGGCCAAATAACTTGTCAAAGTTTGATGGGGAAATCTGTGAATGGCAGAATCAGTCCCCGACTAAGGTGTCACTGGCACAAAAGAACTAAAACTGAGCTGAAAACAACTAAGAGCAAACAATTAATGGATTATTCGAAGTCATTTCTGATGGGATAAAAGGTTAACTTTATAAACTATGCCTAGTGATTTTATTTGACTTTGTGTAAGGTTATGGTGTTCTATTTTGGGATTATCACTGAGCACAATTCTCTAACGTTTGTTAGCTCTTTGTTGTGCTGTGTTAATATTAAAGTTCTGGACCACTTAATGTCATGCTCGCTGAGTATAGGTTTTGACTTCAATGCCATGGATTTAGTAAGCTTATATGCTTTTTACTTTTCTATGGAACTTAAGAACTCACCATTTAATATTTCCTTGCATATTTGGTTGTGTTAACCATGGTTTACAAATGACTATAAATGTGATTCGTGACATGCAAAGCAGGAGATTGTAAGACCTACAGATGGCAAGATGGTGAGCTTCATTATGCGGAATTTTTACAGCACATTAGCTCTTTCTATTCACAGTTGATTTCATCTTAAAGATGGCACAAAGTATTCTCTTCGTTCACGTAACTTGTGGAATATTCATGTGACTTGTGGAATGTTTACAGTGGTAAAATTGATGGTGGATTAATCAGAATAGCGACTTCTCGCTTTTTCACGAAAAGTTGAGTATGTTTTACAAAAGCCAATCAAAAGGTATAAACCTGCACTGCCAGCAAAGTTTTGAGCCATGGAATTTTTAATCGGGCCATTGTCATCACTTGCATTGATGACTTGTGCTGAATGTGAGAAAAAAGCACATGGATAATTATTTATCTTGCTTGCTCACAATCATTAGCTTGATGTTTTGTTTAGCTGCAGTTCTACAATTCACTTTGAAGTCCAATCATGTACTTATTAGTGAAATTTGTTCAAATTTGATTTGTTCGCAAAAAAACTGACTAAAAAATGAGACAGTCGAGAATTTTAAACCTGATAAAATAATGTGCTGCAAGTTTTTTTAATGACTTTAAAACACTCGTTAATTATTCATAAGCACACAAGTCTATCAGAGATGTCCAATTGACCATGTACATACACCACTTTCATAATGGTGGCCAATTTATTTATTCTTTTATATGTATGTTAATTAGCCTCACTGGCCTCAGTTTAGAGTAAAAATTCTTTTGAATTTTGCATACGCCAGCAAGGCCAGAAAGGCTAATTAACATACATATGAAAGAATAAATAAGTCGGCCACCATTATGAAAGGGGTGTATGAACCTTTATACCTGGTAATTCATGGTGATCTTTATATAAAGAATGTAAATAAAATTATGGTTAGGATTCTTAGCACAACAAATGGTGTTGAAGTGACAGTAATCAAGTTTTTTTTGTCCAAAATCAGTGTTTTTTGTGACATCTGACTTGAGAACACATTCCTCTGAGAGTTGCTGCATGGAAATGGCTGTAAGTACTCTTAGATCTTTTCCTGACTGAGGAAAAAATTATTCTACAAACCTTGGTTCACCAAAGAAAAATGATGAGTAAACAGTTTGTCCTGTTGACAGCATTTTGTCCAGCTGTACTTACATGTTGCATTATATTATACCCTGTATTTATTCTTTTCAAGGCGTATCTTACTGATCAATCACAAGCTATTACTGTTATCACTGGTGACGACAATTATCTAGCCCACGGCCTATTCTTTTTGTTGTCCTGCAGGGGTCTATCTTAGGGCCACTGTAGTGTGCGGCTTTATGCTGATGGCACATTGCTGTATTTTAGCAGTAAGTCAGTTTCCAAGATCAAAAATGATCTAACTCACGATCTTGACCGTATAATTACTTGGCTTAGCAACAACTTCTTTTTCCTCAACTATGATAAGGCAAAGCATAATCTTTAGTTTGCCGTCACTGCAATCACATAGACATTATCAAACTTGCCTGCTGGTGTTTAAATGCTTACTTGGATTGGCTCCAGCATACCTGCGCAATGAATTTAGCCATGCATATAGTGTACACTCATATAATACTCGAAACAGAGATTTACTCTGCCCACTGTTTGCAAAAACACAAACATACCAAGGATCTTTTAGGATAAACGGGGCTAGCGAATGGAATATGCTGCCATTCAACCTTAGGAATGTAACCGAATTCGGAAAGTTTAAAAGAAAGCTTAAGACGCACTTCCAACACGCCCGACAAATACTGAATAAGTAATTCCTTCATGTATATGTAGTCTATTTGTATTAGTCATTATAATCTGTGATTTTATTTATTTCTGTCTCTTTATTTTGTAATATGTTATTGTTAAACAGGGCTCCAATGATAATTTTATTATTTTAACTGGTTTGTATCTTTTAATAATGAACAATTAAACAATAAAAATAGACAGTGTGCAGATAACCATTGTAAATCGTTAATTAGTGGGGTTGACAATATATGAGTTTGTGACTCGGGACACAGAAAAGTGTCTGTTGACCGTATTAACCGGTGTCCGTATAAAGCAGGTTAATTTTAGAGAAAATATATGAGCTTTTTGTCGGGAAAAACAAAACTGTCTGTTATAAGTGGGTGTCCGTATTAAGCGGGTGTCCGTAGAGCGGGGTTCCACTGTACATGGAACCCAAGGCTGCAAATAACCAATTAGAACTCGAAATAAAGTGGCGTGAGATTTTTTAGCCAATCAAAAAGCGTAGCAATTCAAAACTAAGGCAACCACTAAATTACTTTCAACACTCAATTGAAAACTGCTCTGTTGTTTTAACTGCAGTGAATTAAATGAAATTTAACTGCCTTGAAAATGTTACAAATGTTTATTTTAACTTGTGACATTTGATGCTTTTAATTTGCCAAAGTTCAAATTTCCCAGATTTACAAATTAATGTAATACACTGGTTTTTAATTTGTTTATGATTTTTTCCTGGCCTGCATCATTCAATTTGGTTACAGATAGTTTTCTTAAGGAGGCTCAACTCGCAGGGAAGACATGCTTTGATTGCTTTCATACTTCACCAAGTTTATGAAATGCGATCAAGTTTTATGTGTCACTGGTTTCCAAGCAACAGCAGTTACCATAGTAATAAACAACAGACTTTGTTTAGACAGGGTGAAAGATTATTGCCCTTTGTTTTAAACAATGTCGTTTTTCTTAAAATCTAGTCAGACACTTCATAATGAAACTTTCAAATTTTGTATCACAATTGATTTGGCTAATAAATCCTTAATTTCATCGTAAGTTTACCTATTTCTCGTGCGCATATTTATTACTTCGGGAGTGTTTGGCTATAAATTAATCTCTCTACCAGGTCTGTTCACTGTGCCCCTGACGAGAATGACAGACCTTCTGAGCAGATATAAATTTTCCATATTATCAATCTATGTTGTCTGTTAATAAGTTTTTAGTGAGCTCACTAAAGTGCATATTTATGAATTTTAATGTTTAGGTAAAACTAATTATTTCAAAACTCAAAATTTATCACAATTTTATCACCAAATTATTCCGTTTTCGTTCAACTTTTAGCTTCTTTTTGTTTTTCCATTTTAGATTTAAGTTTTCAATTTTAAGTTTGACTTTTTGGTGCTTTTACGGTTACGTTCAGTCCTTCTCTCTTTCGCTTGCTGGTTTTTGCGTTCGGTTGTCGGTCATCTTGTCGTTCGGTGATTCGTGGGTTCAGTTGAACTGTCAAATGTTCCCTGATGTTCTGTGCGTCATTTTGGATGTCGTTCCGTTCGTTGATTCTCGGTTTTCGACTTTGGGTTGAGCTGTTCGTATCTGTTACATTTTACAAAATCAAAGTGGGACCTTGTCACCTTTTGGTGTTTTTACGAATTGGCACAAGCGAATTATTTCGCCCACTACTCCAAACTTTTATAAAATAATTAAAGGTTTGCATCGGGCATTAAAACATTTAGGGTCAAAATCTTATGATTTACTGTTTTAATATAAATGTTAGCACATGCCACATATTAAGGGTTCTTTCAACGCTAAATTATTTTTTGTTTAACATAAAGGATTCGTGCAGTCCTTCTCTCTTTCGTTTGCTGGTTTTGCGTTCGGTTGTCGGTCATCTTGTTGTTCGGTGATTCATGGGTTCAGTTGAACTGTCAATTGTTCCCTGATTTTCTGTGCGTCATTTTGGCTGTCGTTCCGTTTGTTGATTCTCGGTTTTCGATTTTGAGTTGAGCTGTTCGTGTCTGTTATTTTTTACATAAACAAAGTTGGACCTTTTGTTGTAAGTTGCGGTTTGGCGCAAACAAACTATTTCGCCCATTAGTCCAAACATTTTAAATTAAAGGTTTGCAACAGGTATTAAAACATTTAGGGTGAAACTCTAATGTTTTAATATAAATGTTAACTTAAGCCACATTTTAAGGGCTCTTTCTTTTTCACTATTCTTTTTCTTCTAGTACAAGGGATTCGTTCAGTCCTTCTCTTTGTTGCTTGCGGGTTTTTACGTTCGGGTGGCGGCCGCCTTGTCGTTCGGAGATTCATAGTTTCAGCTGTCCTTTCAGTTGTGCTCTGTTTTTCGGTGTGTCATTTTGGTTGCTCTTCCGTTCGTTCATTCTCGGTTTGTGATTTTAGGTTGGGCTGTTCGTGTCTTTTGCTTTATATACAAAAAAACCATGGTAATAAACAACAAAAAACAGACTTTATTTAGACAGGGTGAAAGATTATTGCCCTTTGTTTTCAACAATGTCGTTTTTCTCAAAATCTAGTCAGACACTTCATAATGAAACTGTACAATTTTGTATCACCAGCTGCAGACGAAGTTTCAAGAAAATTTATAAGATGGTTTATGAGTAATTAAAAAGTCATTTTTAGGGCATAATAGGCAAAACAACAATAATGCGAAAAATTTGCAAAAAGCAAAATATTTTCAAAATGCCCTTACATATTATTTCAAAACAGCCAGCTGTTAACAATGATTGTCCTTTACTTTACAATCATTACAATGTATTTTAACGGCTGGCTCTGTAATTGGTAAGAAAACAGATTTTAGATTTTTGGCAACTGCAACTTGCCATCTGCCAAAAAATTTACACTTAGCTGCCAACTGGTGCCTTTTTGAAAAAGTTAATTTTAGACCCTGACAAGTCATACAAATTACAACCAACAAACATAGCAACTTAAAAATAATTTGAGACCCTTGGAAGCCAATCAAAATCACTAAGTAGATATTTTAATTTAATTTTTTTTAGAATGTCCCCATATTAGTAAGGGAGATTTCTCCCTGGCTAGGCGGTCTTTTGACATTTAAATAAAGTTTATTGATTGATTGATTGCTTGATTGGATGTCACTCGCATTATCAGACTAAGTTCAGAATATGCCAACCATTCATTCATTAGACATTATAGTACATTGTGTACTATAAGGGGTGTATTTAATAGTGGTCCAATGATTATTACAAAAAGGGCTGCAAAACACAGGTCTGTTTTCTCAGGGTACAAATAGTGACAAAAACGATGGAAGTGTACAATCCTGGTCAATTGTTTTAATTTAAGGACACTTCACTTTTTCCAGACATTTTTGGTGGACAATGGGAAAATCACAGATAATTAAACTCTAATTTACAAAGTTCCCTCTCTCCATCCAATGTTGAAGTCCATGAATTGCACTCAACATACAATATTAATAGGATGCATGTCTTACTTTAAAACATCAACATTGCTAGGGGGGAGGGGTCATGTTTTTGTCAAAACAAGTGTCAAATGTCCCAAACAAATATTGGCCAGGATTGTAGTTTCAGAGATTAACTGTAACATGGAGAGTAATATTACCTTAATTCCAGCTGGCATTAACTTGATCGCATCTGACTGGTCTTTGATGGGCATGTTCACAACAGAGGCCTGATCACTGGTGATCTTTACGATCTAGAACAACTGAAGTATGAAGCTTGCAATCTGTGGTATATATATGTACATCCTGTAAGACAAAAACAGTATGGACTGTTAGGTTGACAATTTGATGCTCTAACAGTTGACAGACAAACACAGTTACAGTCAACACACTTCACATATGAATGCCCATAGAATTGCATTCTTCATGTGAAATATTCCATTCTTAAATTAGGCCAGCTTTGAACGACATTTAAGAAAGAAGAACTACAGACAAAGTATTTTTCATGACCCTCAGTTAAACAGTTTGCCTTCACATGGCCAGCAAACGATGTCACTTTTCACCGGCGCTGTCATTAATGGTGGAAGTTTCAGCATTTTTATTTTAAATAACTCAATTCAATCTCCAACCCTGATATCTACAGAAACTGCGGTAAAACAATCTCCAAAAAAAAATACAAAAGGGGGAGGGTCCTGGACTCTAATTCACAATGAAAAAAACTTGAAAAAAGTCAGTTTTGTAACCTATTACCATGAGCTTTAGGATCAGTTGTTTTAAAAATTTTAAAATTTTGTTCTTGCATTACAGCAAGCCTTAGCTTGACTTTTATAATCTTTACCTAATCTATATGTACAACATTTGCAGGTATTTTTATGACCTTAATATTTATTTAAGAATTGTTATTTCGCCAATACTACCACTCGCTACTTCATTAAACCTGTAAAATTGGAAAAAATTAATAAATATAAAAAAATACTACCAGTCGCGAAATTGTTGTGCTAAATTATTATTTGTAAGCTTGTTTAAGTTGTGTTAATAAAAGTGGCTAGTTGCCGAGAGTTGGTTTCCATAAGTTGTTGTTTTGGTTGTGTTCTTGATGTGATTATAGTTTATAGATATAATTTTCTTACTGTAAATCTCAGTAAGGACGACAACATTTATTTACTTCATGGTTGGTTCGCTTCCACAATTTTATTCACTTGTTGTGTCTTGTGAAGCATCACAAACTCACTCACTAGATGCTCGCTCGTTCATTTGTGATGTTTCACAAGACACAACGTGTGAATAAGAATTGTATGTGCTCCTTAACCATGAAGTAATCTATATTTATCAACATTGTTTTAATAAACAGTCTTTATTATTAGGTGGTTGGAACCAGTTTTCAGTTTATTGACTATTAACTTAGAACAAAAAATTAGCCCAAGATCAGAATTAAAATTTGGTAAAATTAAAATGTACAAAAGTAACTATTGTTTCATTAATGGTTACCATGACAACCATACATGGGGATCATTCCGACCTGTTTTTTAGCTTTCGTCACTTACGACTTGAACATTTCCCTGGTGACCCCATTTTTAACTCATGAATATGTGAAGCGTAATGAGCAAGTTATAGCAGATGGGGACAAATATGCAAATTTTCACTCCTTCAGTCAGCCCACCACTTGGCTGTGAACTTTTCTTGGTAATTCCGCTGACCAGCACATAAAGCTTGTGCATATCTTTGTCAATATTCAACACAAGTGAACATTTTTCGTGTCAACTGCACTTCCGCAGCGTAGACACTTTGCTAAAACCGTAAGCTGTAACAATAATAGTTGTCTGTTGCAGTGCGGCTACTCAAAAAAATGACCAATTACAGTGGATTCAGGTTGAGCATTTAACGGTCTTAGTTGTTGCGTTCATTGTCACAGTTGATTGATTGCATTGCAAGGCAAAATGACAATCATTGCCAGGCGGGAATGGCAACGTTCTGTCTGGGAAAAAGCACACTGTCGCTCGTCTAGCGATTCCTTTACTAGAAGAGTTATTCGCATCTTGGATCTTATCATGGCAATTGAAATCAAGATAGAATACTCTTACTATTCTACAAAAAGAATAACTCCAGTATTTTTTGTTGAGAAAGACCTTGAGTCTGGAATACAGCGCGTTTGTAGAACGCATTGTGAGTGGGGTGTTCCACTTTCAGAAGAGGAATTCATTGTGAGTCACAGTAAGAGAAGATGAAACTGTGGAAGAAGTATTTACACATACAGATGAAAGGATTATTGGGCAAAGGAGCTAAGAGCATCAAAATAAATGTTTTTGAATTTGATTCGCCAGCTGTTAATGCTGGTAGAGCACAAAACGCGGAAATGGGAACTGAAGAGTGCGAGCTAACACGAACACATGCACAAAGACCACTGATTATTCCGGGACGGAATACAAGCAGTGACAAAAGCGGTCAAAACGACTCATCAGTGTTGCTTCCTGTACAACGGTATGCGAAAAAGCAAACGGAAGCTGTAAATGAGATAAGAAATGAAGTCCAAGCAAAATGCCAAGAAGTATTGAAGCTTGATGACAAAATTAAACGAGCGTTGGACAGGGATTCTGACAGAGTGCGGGAAAAAATTAAAATTCTGCAGGAATTTTGGGGCAAATTGTGCGGGAAATAACTTTGATTGTGCGGGAAATTGTGCAGGATTGCGCAATCCTGCGACCAACCAAATATTCAATCACCAGTGTTCTAGCCAGGCCAGAAAAGTTTGACAGGGAGGAAATTCTGCATAAACGAAAAATACAAATAGGTGTTTTACTTTGGGGATTAAAATGTACCCAGCAATCACCAATTTGCGGCTGTTTTTCTTCACCAAAGTTTATTTGTCTCAACAAAATTACATTGCGTTATACGATGAACTCGATTGGGTTACCACCTCAAAATAAAATGTTTCCGATCTGAGCAAGTTCCTTTATGAAAAATCCATACATTTTATGTAGTGTGAATAATTTCCAGTAAAGGTTCACACAATTTCTTGGAAAGTTTGCGGCAAAAACACAACCCCGAGATGTATGCAAATTGCGTGCTAAATGTAATTTGATAACATGTTTGTTTTCCATTTTCCTGAATGAAAACGTCTTTCACTTGATTGAAAAAATTAAATCCAGTATTCTGATCAGAACTTAATAATTTTCTCCTATCAATCCGAAGTTCCAGCACTTTTATAGTTTGTTTGTCAATTCGCAAACTTGATCAGTCCTTTGCGGAAATAATTCAGACAGAGTGACATTCAGCTTCATTTCGGCGCGACAGTACATTTCTTCAGTGTTTCTTCTTCGGTCCCCGACGTATTAAACTGAAAGAGGAAGCGAAAGTGCTCGAAAAATATCAACAGGCTGCTAAGAAAAACGACATAATGTCTGGAAAACGACAACTAAAATGCTATGCGAAAATTCGGTAGTTCGATAGAAGTAAAACTGAGACTAAATCCTACGACAAGGAAGAGAACGCCTTGTGTTTTTATATCGATCCGCTCGAGGTGTTCAAGGAAAGCAAGGGATTTCCCAATTGTTGGGAAGGAAAATGGGGCTGAAAATAGCCTAAAACGTTTCTTGAAATCTTGGTAATCAATAGAAATACCTTATTTAATTAAAATTTTAAGCAAATATTTCAGTATTGTGCAGGTTTGACGGAATTGTGTGGTCCCACACCCACGCATCCTGTGAGAATCCCTGATTGGAGCAGAACTGGGGACATTTATCCGCGTGTGGAAACTGCCATTTAAAACTTGGACATACTAGAAAGATTTGCACCTTTAGCCCATGTAAATCCGCTTTTTCATAAAGTTTTTTTATCAAAGCATAATAGTGAAATGTTAGAAAGATCAAACTTAGAAAAATTGGATAACCGCCTCGATGTAAAACAAAGAACGGTAGTCGAAGATTTAGAAAATGCAACTCGAGCAGCAGACAAGGCTGTCAATTCAGCTTCCAGAGAGGTTGAGAATGTTATTGTGAGTTAAATACCAGATAGGTACACTTTTCACGGGCTGCTAAGAAACTGGGTTCTTTTGAATAAGGATGTGACAGTTGTACAAAAAAAAAAAAACAGTTGAAGGGGAAGCTCCCATCATGTGAATGTGAAAAAAATACTCGATAACATTGTCGTTAAAGGTACTACTCACACTACGACCTCATCAACTAGCTTTACTGATACTTCAATTGATTGTAATGTTCGCAAACAAACAGATTACAGGATGAGTTTGCAAAAGAGGCTACTTTTGAAGGAATATGCAATAACATTTCCAACCGAAAAAAAATCATGCATGACTATGTGTACACAAGAGGAGAATGACTTTAGGCTTGCACTGAAACTACAACAAGAAGAAATTGATTCACCAAATGACTGTGAGATCTCACCAGCCTACTCCGAACTGATTTATACAACTGTGCAAGCAAATAAAGAACCTACAGAGCTCCCAGAGTTGGAAATTCAAGCAAATGACTAAAAGTGTATTCTTTTGTCCTTTAGGGTTTTTCCTCACCGTTTTGACCTTCTTATGAAGGGAATAACAGAGGTGGCAAAGAAGGCAAAAACAGCGAGAAAAACCCCAAAGGACAAAAGAATACACAAGAGGTGATTTTATTCTATTTGCTTTATTGAACTAATGGTTAAATTTTGCTCTATTTAACATTCCAAATCTACGTTATTTTATGCCCCATACAAAGTCTTATAAATTCTCAACGGCCACCATGTAACCCAGGGATCGACGTTGCGACCTAGGGGTCACCAATGCAACTGGATTTGATCCGCTGGCGACTTACTTTTCACTCTTGGTCAAAGGACTTGAAGGAAATGGAGATGATTTTGTAGCTGATCAAGAAGGTGAACTGACACTGAGCAACAGCGGTGAAGAAGACGTCAGTATACATATCCATCGAAAAAAAGTCCAACAGGAGAATGTGGAGTACAAGGGACAGTGTTTTGAATAATGATTATTATTCTTTACTTTATTGAAACACCAATGTAAAGAAAAAAAATCTCTTCTGGTCTCAACAAACTGAAAGATTTTAATATGGTATCTCACTTGCTGTACTGAACTGAGAAAATTTTTTAAAATATGTTATTTGCATAAATTAGTGATACTTTATACAAAATTGGAGGAAAAACGAAATGAAAAAAACAAAAACGAAACGAGGAAAATATTCATACAATTGAATGGCTCAGGGCATAACTGACCTGTGTTGACCTATGTTGCTTTTTAGGTTGTTTTCTACTTTTTCTTGTTCATATTTGCCTCATTTTATTGTACAACGAATAATACCACAAACCCTTTTCAAATTTGCACTAACCACCCCAAGGAATTTGAGTAATTTCACTTGAAAAAAGCAGAGTTCTGGCCCTCTAGACTGTATATTCAGAGCATTTGTCGTGAATAGCTTAAAGATCTTGACAAAAACAGATGCATGAGAACTGTCACAATCCTGTTTAATGCTCTCCGATCACAAGTGATTACACAACAACCCTTTCTTCCCACGCTAGGGATTCTAAGTCTAAAATTACACATGATTACAAAGTAAACTAAACAGCTATCAGTTGACAGGTCTTGACAGATCTGCTCAAAGTTCTTTTAGTCATGCAAGCATCACACAATTACCTAAGTTCTCCACACACTCCCCCTATTTGACTATGCATATGGGCAAATACATAAACTGAACAAAAACACAATGTCTCATTAAATTGATGTTCATTAAGTCAAATCAATCTTTTTCATCTTCAGCACTAGCTATAGCTCTCATCTGCTCTGCTTGGCCTAAATTCTTTGGCCTCTGCATTCAGGGGTATGGCCTCTCTTTGAGTCGACACATCACAAGCCAATTCCAAAGGATACAAGTGTTGAATGGGTCTTTTGATAATCGACTTTCTGGATCTGAGCCGCACAGCTCGTACAATGCCATCCCTACCTTCTATCGGGGTATCCACCACTCCTAGTTTCCATTTTCCTCAGTTGCGTTCTTCCGATTTCACGAGCACCACTTCTCCTGCTTTTATATTCATTTCCTTGGTTTGATTGATAATGTTGTGTCGCTCTCGGAGTGCCTTGACATATTCTCGGGACCATCTTCGCCACAGGGCTTCTTTACACTTGAGAAGGTGCCTTGCACATTTTCTGAGGTCGGCATCTTCTATCCCACTGGGATCCATTTCTGGGAGAATATTTGGCTGCCCAAACAATAGAGAATTAGGGATTAGAACAGGTAGCCCAACATCGTCTTCCATATAGCCAAGAGGGCAATTGTTGAGAGTTATCTTGACGTCCAAAATGACCTCTTGAAGCTCTTTCCATTGTAGATTTCCCTTACCAATGGTCTTGTAGAGGGATTGCTTCAGAAGGCCAACAAGTCTTTCAAATAGGCCTCCCCACCAGGGTGCTCTGCTTAAGTTGAATTGCCATTTTATTCCTTGACTTGCTAACCAATCTTGGAACTTCTCATCTTTCTTCACCTGCTTAAACCACTTCGCTGCAGCAACAAAAGTCAGATCGGAGTAGATTTATTTTTCGGTTTTCCTCTTCGGGCTTTCTCAATCTCTTTAGTGTTCAGATCCTTGTACTAATGAAACCACATCACATCTCTGTCTGGTTTCCGGATTCAAACTTGGAGAACTGCTTGCTTTAGATCAACTGAGATACTATTGATCCCAGACGTCCTTTCAAATGGCTTGAATTTTGCGTCGCTTCACAGACTGTTGATTTCACTCTGAGGGTTTCAAAAATACTAATCACGTGACTCAAAATTTGAGCTTGTGTGCCCACCAAAATGAAACCTGCGGCAACGAAAAGTTAGACTGGCGGCAAACGAAAAATTGCGTCAGTTGTTTTTATACATTTTAGACCGGCGTGGCCGTTTGCAGCAAATATGGCGAGAGTGCAGATAAAGATTTTTTATAGCGAGGAGTTTGACAGATGCAAAAAATTTTCGCATGTCTAAGATGTGGCTTGAACGTACCAATTATGAAGACTTCGACAGTACAGTTTTAGAAGCCTAAAAAAAACTGGTACAAACTGGCTTTTGTGTACGTCTCATGAACGGCGTGGAACCAGCCCCTACTGAATGAAGACTCAATTACAGTGGCTTGTAGTTGTGAAACTCGTTTCTTTTGGTAATCCACTGCTTTCCTCTTTTCTTGTAAGAACACATCCATGGGAGATTGGAATTTGTTTGTTTCAGATTTACTTGTGACACTTGTACAACCTGGTTGCCATGCTTTCCGGGTAACTCAACTGTTTTGGCGGCAGCGTGAATCTTCGCTTTGGTTCATTTGTTCTCTCTGCTGCAACATACGAAGGAACGGGAGTGGCTGATCCATGTACCCTAAGACACAACCTGTACAATTCAGCACAGTTCTGGACTGGCTGTAAGCATCTACACACGCCCATGAGGTCGTTGTCAGAGGTCAAATGAACAAACGTGTTCGTCATCTCGATATTGCATTCTGACATCACTTGGCAACTTTCCTTTGAAAAAACCTCCGATGGCTTCTAAACATGTACTGGCGAAGTCTTCATAATTGGTAAGTTCAAGCCACGTCTTCGACATGCAAAAATTTTTGCATCTGTCAAACTCCTCGCCATAAAAAATCTTTATCTGCACTGTCGCTATATTTGCTGCAAATGGCCACGCCGGTCTAAAATGTAAACAACGGACGCAATTTTTCATTTGCCGCCGGTCTAACTTTTCGTTGCTGTGGTTTCATTTTAATGGGTGTGTGAGCTCAAATTTTGAGTCACATGATTAGTATTTTTGAAACCTGCAGAGTGAAATCAACGGTCTCTGTGAAGCAACGATCAATAGTAGCTATGGGATGGAAACGGTTTCTCACCAGGACGCTCCATAGCTGGTTTTGAGTCGGTGGTCCGATCTCGAAGCATTCATTCAAGGATGGGGCCTTTTCACTTGCTCCTGCAGATGCATCATAGACAATGCGCAACTTGGCACTTTCAGCTGTTTCCCGGATGACTGGTTTGTGCGGTATGTAAAATTCATTCTCTTTAGCTTCACTTTCCACACGCTCCACAATACCTTGGGCTAGCTGATCCTGAATCACGGAATCATACCGTTCAAGCATCCCCAATTTTTTTTCCAATCTCTTAGTGAGTGCATTCAGTCTCTTCAAACTTCCTGCTTCGTTGTTGAGTAAAGGAGGATGATTGTCCTTCCAAGGTAAACCTTCGTACCACCCTTGTGGACTTCTCTTCAACTGCTCTTTGAATTCTTCATAAACGATTCCTTGGTTTCCCACGTTCGTATCTTCTAGGCCTAACACATCAAGTCTGCAGAGGTTTTCGTAATCACAAGAGGACGTCTGTGTCAAGAACACGTTGGTCAAGTGTACTTCTTTTCCAGGGGACATCATTGTCCATCCAAAACGAGTTAGCTCCGCTACTGGCTCCCCCGGTTTACCGATTCTTGGCATGCTGTTTACTTTCACTCGCGCATATTCGCTGGCTCCAAGTATTAGATGTATCGGGAGTTCTGCCTTCTTGTCTGTATCGTCCATGATGATACCTTGCAGATGGGGAAATCTTGCAATTTTCTCTTCATACTTGGGATTTCCAAAGAAAAGAAGCTGGCTATGGTTTACCTTGTAGCTTCTGTCTCAAGATGAAAACTTCCATCCACATTGCTGATCTTCAGCTTGTGAAGCTCAATCACCTGTTTTTTTGACTGCATCATCATCTCAATTCGCTGTCGCTCTCTGCTGATAGGTTGCTTTTGTAGGCGTTCGAGTAGCGCGGAGGAAGCATAGGAACTACCAGCTCCGGGATCCAGCAGCGCCCGGCACTTGATTACTTTGACATTAACCACTACCACCGGGTAAGTAACTGTTGTATCTCCAGTCGCTACTAGCATGTGTTCTGTCGATCCCTTGTCACAAATTGACGAATGATGTCTTCGTTTGCAGAATAGGCAACCCACTTGACTGCAACATTCGAAAGCCTTGTGTTTGGTACCAGCACAGTTGAAGCGCGGCTGTTTCTTGATTAGTACTTTCTTTCACTCTGCCACAGAAGCAACTTTGCTGCAATCGCTAGGTCTGTGTCCACTCTCTTCACAATAAACCACTGTTTAGACTTCGTTTCTTGCTGCTTGGCTTGGAAGGGTTTCGTTTTTTTAAATGGCTGGACTCTTAAAGGAGGCTTTTCCATGGCTCTGTAGTCCTGCTTCTGGGTTTTTTTTTCTGTCCACTTTCTGAGGGCCAAGACCATTGTTGGTTCTCACCAGGTCTCGTCTAATGCATTCCAATTTATCAATCATCATTCGTACGTGCCCAGAGATCTCCTTTAGCTTTCTGAAGGTTTTCAACGCTTGCACATTTGATAACAGCTTTTCGTAAAAATTGTGTATCTTCGCTGGCTGACTTCCAGTGTAGGCTTAAAACATTGTCATCCCAGTACCGTGACGCTAAGAATTTTGGGATGTGTCACACCACGCGGTGGAATTGTGAAAGTTCAGAGTTCTCTTCGATTCAGCAGGAATTGCTCATAAAATTATGGATATTTTGTTTTCTACCAGTTTTCTACTCATGTGAAAATAATCTGCAAGTCTTTTTTGTTTTTCATTTTGTCGTAAAAGCTTTATTTGTTTGTTAAGAATTGTAACCCGAAATAATGTATGTTTTCAGTTGAACCGCTTCAAGAAGCTTCGAATTACCAAGCGTGTTCAAATCAAGTTTACATGTGTTCAGGGCTCACAGTTCAGTACGAATTGTCTCCGATTTCATACTTTGAGAACCGTTTGCAGTTACAGTATCATTGTTGTCAAGTGTGTTCAAGTTTTAATTCAACATCCAGGGATGTGAGGTAATGCCAAAATCGCCAGCACGTATGCGTTGATAATCTCACTTGTTTTCCCATTTATTTTGTTTTCAAAATGTTTTTCGCTCTTTCGTAACCTTCTAAGTTGAAAGGGAGACCATCGACATAAATGCGAACCTTCTTTTCGAGCAATTCCTTGAGGTAAGAAAATTTGGTTACGGCTGGTATTTGAGCGGTGTCTATCTCCGCCTCAAATTAATTCCAAAATCTCAACCAGTCAACGTGTGTGCCATTAAATTTTGCTGTGACAAGTTTCAGAAGCTTTGTGTTCGCTGCTTTATGTGACGTCATTCCTTTTAGATTTCCTTCTAGCTTCTTCTCTAACTGTATTTTCTTCAAATCTCAACTCCTTTTCGGATCGATTTTCCTTCATCTGAGCAGTGAAATTTAGTTCAGCTTGATTTTTCTCTTCCATCTCTTTGCGCTTGATCTCCTTTGTAATCTTTTCCATGTTGTTTTTTACCGATTGCTCAAATTTTACTAATTTGCCTTCAATATCTCCGCTCCAAGCTTTGACATCCTCTGCTTTCTCACTGCATTCTAGTTTAGCTTCTTGGATCTCCACCTTTAAGTTGTGGACATCTCTGAGTTTCTTCTCTAAGATCTTGTGCTGCCTTTCTAGTGATAGTAGATGTCCTTTCGCAATAACACTTTCTGTCTCATTGTCTGTCAATTCCAACATTGCTAACTTCGTCCCCACAGCTTTAATCTTGTCCTCATACGTCACCATTTTTCACTATACTCGTCGCTCTACGAAGTTTTTTAACGGAGTCCCGTTGGAGGTGCCACTTTTGTCATGAATAGCTTAAAGATCTCAACAAAAACAGATGCATGAGAACTGTCACAATCCTGTGTAATGCTCTCCGATCACAAGTGATTACACAACAACCCTTTCTTCCCAGGCTAAGGTTTCTAAGTCTAAAATTACACACGATTACAAAGTAAACTAAACAGCTATCAGTTGACAGGTCTTGACAGATCCGCTCAAAGTTCTTTTAGTCACATAAGCGTCACACAATCACCTAAGTTCTCCACACGTTATTTAGACACCATTACAAAGCTGATTCTCTGTGAGCATATGCGAATGCAATACTCCTGACCCGCGCCAAAGACCTGAATGAACGTACCATCATACAGGCAGTTCATAATTATCAATTGAATTCGCAACTCGAGACAACAACGGGCCATAGCAGCTAGTATAAGCCATGTTTAAAGTCCACCTGGTGATGGACGGGCATCATGAAATCCGGAAATCCTTAAGTCTCTGGCACCCCTCAAAGAACTGAGTGTGTGTCCTTGCTGCGCCTTGGACCAAAGCGTTATTTGGCGCTCAAGGTGAAAATGGGCCATGATGGACAAGACGAGCCGGTGGCAAAGTCTGGCATCACTTGGTATCAGAAAAGGGGCAGCGTGGTGAGTTGTGGGCCATTTGCCATCCTGTGGAGTGGTCAAAATGCTCGATATCCGAAGTACTTCCAGACTTTGGATGGTAATTTTGTAAAATGTTTGGGCGGGAAACTCCATTTTGGTTTTGCCATAGAATTTACTTACATGCTTTGCAACAGTGGCAGATAGGTCTGCTTTGTGTGGTCAGACACTTGAAATACAGCTTTGGGCAGCTCAAAGTGAGTTGTTGCTGACCGGCCGAAATTGGGCAAGGTTGGCAAAGGCTATGAGCCAGCGGCGGAGGACCAGGAGTGCTTCCTAGGAGGTCCGCAAGGGAGTTGACTTTAAATTTTCGAGAAATTCCGTATGCAAAAAAATAAATCAAAGGCTCCTATTGTAACGCAATATTGCGGTAAGCTTCTGTTTTCACACAGACAAGGTTCAATATTTTTTTACAATTAAATGTAAGGATTTTTGACAAACATAAAAAGAAAGGTAAATCACTTTCATAATGTCCTGTTTGAAAAAAAAGGATGCTGAGTGTGAATCAAACCCGGAGCCGTCCAAGTGCAGATCCTGGACCAAAACCACTAGCCCACCGAGGAACACATGCTCAGCTCAGACTAAGTTTTATTATTTAAAGGTACATACGCATCAAAAAGTGTATCTCGATTTGAAAATCCTTTTAGATTGATTTTAATGTTTATCAAAGACTCGATCCAAATGCGAGACATCTTTCAGCCGGCCATCAAGAACTCACTTCAAGCTGCCCAAAGCTGTGCCCTACCTTGCACAGCGGACCCATCTACCACTGTTGCAAAGCATGTCGGGAAACCCTAAGACAAAACCGAAATGGAGTTCCCGCCCGAAAATTATTGCAAAATACTATAAGTCTGAAAGCACTTCGGATATCGGCCATTTCGACCAGGGCACAGGATGGGAAATGGCCCACATCTCTCAACGCTGCCCCTTTTCTGATCCGAAGTGATTCCAGACTTTCCCGCCCGCTTGTCTCGCCCATCAAGGTCCGTTTTTCACCTTGAGCACTAAATGGCGCTTCAGACACAAGGAAGGACAAGAAACGCGACTCGTTTCTTTGAGAGATGCTAGAGACTTAAGGATTTCCGGACTTAATGATGTCTTTCAATCACCGGATGGGCCTCAAATACGTTGGCTTACACACACGCTACTATACAGAGGCGATGTGTTGCCGTAGTGAGCTCACGATAGATAAGTGAGCCAGGCATGTGTAAATAACAGTATTTTCGTTCAGGTTGTTGGCACTGGTAAGAAGTATTGCAGTCGCGCATTCTCACGGCCAAACTGCTTTGAAATGGCTTCACAATTACGCTCTGAATGTACAGTCAAAGCACTGGAGCGCCAGAACTCTGCTTTTTTCAGGTGAAATTACCGTAGTCAAATTCCTTAGGGTTAGTGCAAATTTGACAAGGGTTTATGATATTATTCGTTGTACGATAAAATTAATTGAGGCAAATCTGAGCAAGAAAAAAATAAAAAAAGTCACATACAGGCTGGTTATGCTCTCGGCCCTTCAATTAAAACCCAAACGAGTTCTGGTCTACCTTCCGCCCCTTTTTGCACACCAAAAGTAAGCAAGCCAATGACATTATCTTAAAAGAGAAAGACAGGATTATAAGTAACAAAACGCTAATTGTCAAATTGTTCAATGACCACTTTGTTCACATTGCTGATAGGGTACCCCTGATACGAGTAGAGGATTATGGCGAGGATCATGCTAATCATCCAACATCAAAGCAATGCATGAACACAGGGGCGCAGGCGCACCAGCTTGCTTCAGTTTTCATCGCGTTAGTGTATCTCAAGTTGAAACGTTACTGAAAGAGGTCAATGTACGCAAGTCGCCTGGTCACGATATGATCTCACCAAAGTTGATTAAAGAATCGGCAGCTGTTATTGCCAGGCCTCCCAAAAGCATTATTAATTATTCCATTGAAAACTACTGTTATCCTGCAAATTGGAAGATGGGCACTGTTACTCCTTTGTTCTAAAAGGACGACGAACTTTGTAAGGTCAACTATAGGCCCATAACTGTGCTCCCTGCTCTGAACAATATTTTTGAAAGGCTTCTGGCAGGGCAGATGTACGAATTTTATCACGAGATCCTATCAGATTTCATTAGCGCTTATAGAAAGTTTTATGGTTGTGAGACCTCCTTGTTGAGGTTAACGGAAGACTGGAGGAGGATGCGCAACAGGGGGGAGCTCATTGCAGTAGTCTCTATGGATCTCTCCAAAGCGTTTGATGTTATTCAGTATCCACACCTCCTTTCCAAGCTCAAGGCCTATGGTATGGACGACGCAAGTTGCGCCCTACTCAGGAACTATCTCTTTGATAGATCACAGAGGGTCAAGGTTGGTGATACCTGCTCCGCCTGGGAAAGCGTCAGACGTGGGGTCCCACAGGGGAGTGTATTAGGTCCAATGCTACATTGTATTCAACATTTTCATAACTGATCTCTTCTTCTTTGTAAAGAGGGCCAAGCTGAACGCTTATGCTGACGATCATCAGGTTTACTACTCCCATGTCGATCCAGAGGCTCTTGACGCATGTGTATCTCACTATGTCAAAGTTGTCAATCAGTGGTACCATGAGAACGGGATGTTAGTTAATGAGAGCAAGCATTCTCGTCCTCGGTGATACGGACTATAGTTTCTCCTTCCCAGTAAAGGATACGTTAGAAATTTTTGGAATGGAAATAGATAATAAGCTCAAGTTTTCTAGTCATATATCCAATGTGTGCAAAAAGATCAATAATCAATATTAACCGGAAATATGGGTGCACAGCCCTAAGGTTGATTCGTCGACATGTGCGTTGCTCGAGCAAGCTCGCACGCTTCACAAACCATCTCACCTTTAAACAAGGTGCATCAAGAACCGCGTTGTCCCGAAAGATCTACGAGTTCGAGCACCAGTTCCCACAAAGGGCGCGCGGAAAGTCGCCGAACTTACATCTATGCGATTCCTGAGGGAACGGATCAGACTGACGCAGAAGGCCAAAGGAGATACAAAGAAGGAAGCAGAGTCTACAGCCCAGAGTATTTCATCCAAACTCTCGACAGACGACGCTAACAGGATACTAGAAATCAAGACCAACACCCAACGAGTCTTTAACACCACCAAAGACAGACAACAGCAGAAGTTTGAAAAACTTTTGCGCGAAAAACAGGCGGCCGTGTCACCAACTGACACAACGTATGTTGACAAAACTAACTGGATTATTAATTTATCTTCTAGGTCCCTAAGCGATGCCGAGATAGCCCTGCTGAAGTAAGGACTGAATTTCGCCGTAACTCCTGAGAACATACCTGCCACAGAGATCGTCGCAAAGGTTGAATCAGCCATCAGACAACTCAACCCCGAACAAGCAGACACTGTCAGAAGAGCTGTTAACAACATCCTTCAACAGGCAAAACCACCAGAGCCTAACATCACGAAGGAAATGCAAGACGCGCTGAAACGCCTAAAAGAGGACCAGACCATCACGGTTCTCCCAGCAGACAAAGGGCGCGCTAGCGTGGTCATGGATACCGACACCTATCACACCAAGATGTCTTCCCTGATCGAGAACGGACCGTACCGGCTCCTAAACAAAGACCCGACAGACCGTCTGACTCGGAAGTTGTCCGAGAAACTACTAACCTTGAAGCGGAGCGGACATCTATCGGAGGCCGTTTACAACAAGATCAGACCTCGACACAAACAGCCGCCTAGAATCTACGGTTTACCGAAGATCCACAAAACCGACGTACCCTTAAGGCCTATTGTGTCATGCATTAACACCTTTGCATATGATTTATCCGCCTACTTAGCTAATATCTTGTCTCCTTTAACAGGTAACTCAGAGTTCACGGTGACCAATTCAGCTCACTTCGTATCCACCATCAACAGTGAGACGATCCTAGACAACGAGATCATGGTGTCTTTCGACGTAGAGTCGCTGTTTACCAACGTTCCTATCGAAGCCGCCGTACAAGCCACACTACAGAAACTGGAGAACGACCCTACCCTTGCAGACCGTACGACGCTAACGCCTGCTCAGATCGCTGACCTCCTGACTTTCGTATTGAGATCCACATACTTCCAGTACAACGGATCAATTTACGAACAACAAGAAGGCGCAGCCATGGGGAGTCCGGTTTCCGCTGTTATTGCCAACCTCTACATGGAGAGCTTCGAGGAACAAGCAATAACTACATCATCTTACAAGCCTAGGATCTGGAAACGCTACGTAGACGACACCTTCACCATTCTAGATCGCGCAATCGTCGATAGCTTCTTACAGCATCTAAACGACCAGCAGCCTTCCATCCGTTTCACCATGGAGACAGAGAATGACAACAAACTCGCCTTCCTCGACACCGCAGTTTCAAGAGAACCCGACGGCCGCCTCACCACCAGCGTATACAGGAAGCCTACACACACTGATCAATACTTAGCGTATGATTCACACCACCCGCAATCAGTAAAACGCGGTATTGTCAAGTGTCTTTACGAGCGCGCCAAACGTCTCGTAACGAAACCCTCTGTTATCTTGAAGGAGAAAAAACATCTGTCATCTGTTCTTGTTTCTAATGGTTATCCTTTTTCTTTCTTGCAGAAACTTACCAAGACCAGAAAACCCAACACCAGTGCTGAGCCCACGACCGAGTTCATATCTACTGCGGTTTTACCTTATGTCAAAGGTCTGTCCGAAGAACTTCGCCGCTGCCTACAACAACAAGGCGTACGCGCTGTTTTCAAGTCGGAGACTACACTTAGATCACACCTAGTATGGCCTAAAGACGCTGTTGACCCGACTAAACAAGATGGCGTGGTTTACAGAATTCCCTGTGAATGCGGTAAAGTTTATATCGGCGAGACTGGAAGACCTATGCAAGACAGAATAAAAGAGCATGACCGAGACATCCGATTCGCCCGTACCCAGACCTCCGCCGTTTCAGAGCACGCCAACAACACTGGACACCACCCGCTTTGGAATGAAGTAAAGTTTATTGATCGTGATCCTCATTGGTACACACGCAGGGTCAAAGAGGCAATCCACATAAGACTTAACCCTAACAACATCAACAGGGACAGTGGAATAGAAATTCCAGAAGCATGGATGCCCACGATCAAGAAACACAACAACAGGAGAGCCATACGACTACGGACTGCCGGGGGAACAATTCGCCGAAACAACGAGGATCAAAATGCGCCAGTCACAGCTGTTGGAAACCAACCAATCACAGCAGGGCATCGTGCTTCATAAGGTGACACGTAACCAGTCGACCCCATCGCCTGATGAAGACTAGCAGTATGCAGTCAAAATGTTGCGATCCACATCGGAAGTGACTACATCGTGAGACAAACGAAAAAATACTTCTTTACTAATCAATTTAATGTTATGTTGCGCTTTCCAAAAATTATACCCAGAGACACCTTACTTAAGCTTTACAAAGCGTACATTTTACCACATTTTTACTGTTGCTCTTCTGTCTGGCACTTTTGTGGAGCGCGTAATATGGATAAGCTAGAATCGCTAAATAAGAGAACACTTAAATTTATACTTGGTGATTACTTGTCCCCATACAGCAGTCTACTCACTAAAGTGAACTCTACTTCTTTATGTAGTAGGCGCATTCAGAATTTCCTTATATTATATAAGAGCCTGTTTTTTTGCTCATTTTCCTGTTTATATGAAAAATATGTTTTCACTCCGATCTTATGATCTTCGCGGCAATTACATTCTGTCGCTCAGTAAACCTAGAACAACTAGCTATGGCCTTAATTCGTTTTCTTATTTTTCAGCTAAACTATGGAATGCGCTGCCTGATTTTATCCGCACTAGTGTGTTTGAAGACTTCAGAAGAAAAATTCAGTGTTTTAACTTTGTGTTGTCCCTGTCTCGCATAGCTATATGAATTTTTTTTCTTAATGATATAAATTTATTTGTAAACACTATACAGTTTTAACTTTTATGTTCTCGAAAATATCAGTTTCTGTAAGCTACTCTAAAATTGGAGAGAAAATAAAGTTTATGTATGTATGTATGTAGTGCCACCAAGGCATATATATGTATATGGAAAAAGAAGGAAAAAGAGACTTGTTCAATTTTCGCATTAAGGAGTTCTCAGCTTTAGATTCTAGTTCATCATAACTTTCATCATCATAACTTTATTAATGTTTCAACAAGATTTAGCATTGCTGCTAATTGGGGACACCTAAAAGAAGTTACAATACATGTATATCAAAACTATGTACAAGATAAATTAAGATAATAGCTATTTTATAAGATAGTTAAAATTTCCCCCAAAAAAATAAAATAATAGTTAATTAATAATATTTAAGTCAAACACAGATGACATTTGCACCCACTGCCCACATCAATTAAGATACTTAATAGTTCATAATTAAATTTAAGGTGACACAAGAAGGCATCCAACTCAGGTCTAGTTTCTTTGTATTTACATAACCAAATATAATGTCTTGCTAGAAGAAGCAAGAAATTAATTTGGTGGTAACACTTTGAGGAGTCTGGTCTCAGCCCAAGCACTACGGCGCTTTTTAAGGAAAAATTTCTCTCAATTATTCTATGGTAAAGCATTTATCTCTCAAGGTTTGCTCAAAAGGAGAATATCTTTTTACATGACCAGAAAAGATGGTACAGACTATCTGATTCTTCACAGCAAAAGGAACACATTGAGTTATCTTTTATACCTATTTTTCTATTATACCTAGTTTAGTTAAGAAATCAAAATCCTACTTATTTATCATTTATTAATCGATAGGTGTCCTTACTTAGTGGGTAACTGCTATGTTTTATCTTGACACAGAAATAAAGTTTTATTTTTTTATTTATTATGTTGGTACCGTATTTACCCGTGTATAATGCGGACTTATTTTTGCCAAAATGAACATGTAAATACGAGATGTGTATTATATACGGAATCCTTTGTTTAGGCCCACGCGACATTAGAATAACAAAGACACTGAAACGTGCGATGTAATTGGTCTTTAATTTGAGAGTTAATTAAACTGCCAATGACAAGTTAACAATTTGGATCCTTGAATAAATTAAACTAAGTACTTAAGTGAACAACTGATCAACAGTCACTTTAATTTTGTGCAATCAAACGTAAACATGGCTACAAAACTCACTGGAACGAAACGTCAAAGTTATACAGTGTCAGATACGTTGAGAATCATCAATTTCGCCGAACAGCATAGAAATCGGGCCGCTGAAAGAGAGTTTGGAGTATCTGAAAGTAATGTCGCTTATGGCGGAAGAGCAAGGAAAACTTGGAAATGATGCCACGGTTGAAACGAGCGAATCGTGGTAAAAAAGCTGCATGGCCAGAACTTGAGGTTGATCTCTTCGAATGGATCTTGGAGAAACGGAACAACGGTCTCGCCATTTTAAAGTTAAGTACAGGTACTTAAGTTCGAATTTATGCTAAGGTACATTTTATTACTGGTACGTAAAAAGGTGCTTGTATATAATTTGTATACTCGTAAAATTTATTGACAGCTAAGTAAGTGAAAGATGTTGTAACCATTAAATATTTCGGTTAGTTTGCCGAGTTCATTAAAATAAATAATGTTATACAATTTAACCTTTGACTTGATGAGTTTATTTTTCTTTTTTCACCAAAATTTGGTCTAAAATTGGGGTGTGTATTATACATGGGCACGCATTATACACGGGTAAATACGGCAGTCGCCTGTGTAATAGTTTAAATTGAAACTCTCTTAGTCTCACACTTTTAGAGTATTTGAAGGCTAGCTGGAAGGCCTGTCTCCAGTTAACATTCTCATCATTTTAAACAGTACAGTCGTTCAGCCATTTTTGCTGGCTGTGTCGGTGCGCTGCTTTTTAGACCAATGAGTTTGTTATATGCTAGTTTAGTTACTTTCCGAGTTTTTTATATCTTTGTTGAGAAACATTCGTGGTTAGAGCTAATTTGTAACGAGCTGTCCTTGTACTTTTGCCAGGAAGATTTCAGTGCCGATATTACTCCATAATATATGGATAATATAGGGTTAACTTTTATGTTGTATTTATTCTGAAATTCATTTAATGTGAGGTAAGTTTTATCTGCCCTTCTCAAGTGGTTTATTTTGGATATTCCTTTAGAAAACCATTCTTTGTAGAAGATCGGGGAATTGTCGATCCTGATAAGCGAGTTGTACCATTAAGTTTCTGTTGAAAACTGTGCATCGGAAGCAATAAGTCCATCGAAGTTAACTTCTGACCAAATTTTTAAAATCTCTCTAATAACAGTACCGTAAACACCGGTGTATAAGCCGCACTTGTAGATAAGCCGCACCCCGAGTTTTGAAGCTCAAATTTTGGAAAAAAGTTTTTTAAAATAAAAACCTAAGTCATGAATTGGCTCCACAAAACACGTTCTGGCATAGAACTAGCAGTAATCACAGATTATGGAGACGCGTTCGAAGGAATTTCTGGCAAAAATGAGCCCCTGAAAAAAACCCAATAGGGGCGGCCATTTGGAAGACCAGCCACCAAAAAATCTCAAATTTTACTGCACACAAACCACAGGACAACCGACACAAAATTAGGATTGCGTTCTTTGAACACAATCATCATGTATTGAAAAAAAAAAACCACAGTTTCAGCAGTTTTCAGCATAGCTACATTTGTTTGCCCGCTTGTTCGTTCAGGCCAAAACAAGCTTGGTAACTGTGCAAATTTCTTGAGCACATGTTTTATTTAACCTGGTTACTAAGGTTAACCAAAATGGCCGCTTGTTTACAGACTTTTCTTTGGCTTCTTTCGTTTATCTTTGGTGTTCCTTCATTGCTAAAAGCTTCGAAATGTCTGACAAAGATATTGAGCACTGTTTTAACACAGGTATTTTGACAATTTGATGTTAAATTTTTCTATTTATAAACACAACGCTCACATTCGTGCGTTTACATGTTCGATGCAGATTGTTCAATTTGATTTTTGGTCTCGGAGGTGCTTTGGCAGAGACTCACTTTTCTACATTATCTCAAGTTAAAGTATCTTGTTCCACATTATACACTCTTAATTTCGAGGCTCAAAACGTCTGGTCAACTTATATCACCGGAAAGTATGTTCCCGTAGATAAGCCGCACCCTCGATTTTGAGCAAAACCTTTGGGCAAAAAAGTGCGGCTTATACACCGGTGTTTACAGTATCTGTTACTTTGATGTACTTTGTGGTGTCTTTTCTGTCGAGATTACCAGTGAGTATCATGTTGCCTCCATATCTTTTAAATTCTAAAACAAAGAAAATTTTCCATTTCCCATGGTTTTCTGAAACCAGGTATTTGCTTATCCATGCGACTTTTAACCCATTCACTCTTGAGAATTTTTACGTTTTTGAGTGATTTTCAGCATATAAACGAGCCATAGGATTTCGTGACTCCATGTTTGGGGTTACCATCAAAAGTTCTGCTGTTCTAAAACACTGAAGGCTTGATTTTATTTTAAATGTCGTTCTGACATATTTGTTTTTGCTTCGTCGAGCTATAAGAACTGCTCAAATATGGTTTGTTTGGTAAGTTTTCAGCCATTTTTCACCTTTAGTAGCTGCCTGATGAGTATCATTAAACGTGAAGGTGGCTAAGAGTCCACTTTCTCAAAGAAGCGAGTTAGTTGATGTACTTCGTATGCGAATTTGGCTTGTCACTCGTAGAATTGGAAAAATGACCGCTCCGAAACGAAGTAGCCTTGGGACTCCACAGCTGATGAATTTCTTGACCTACCACAGCATATTTTGGGATTTGCGACCACTGAAGAACACAACAGGCGCGAAATTTCAGTGGTAAGTCGGAGTGGCTGTGGACTTAGTATAAATATGAAATATGTGGGGGAAGGAGCGAACCCTGTCAAAAATTCTCGCCATTTCCCAGCATGCTGTGCGGTTGTGATGTTGAAAATCGAGGCAAGGCCAGAATGCACTATCTAGAATGAGAGGCCGTAGCTTGGCCCGGGCAACAAATAAGAGCAAAAAAAATCACTTCTAAGGTAGGACTAGGACTGAATTTTGCTTTGAATGTTGACTTTTGGGTTTGCAACGATGATTTAAAGAAAAAAAAACTGAAAGCAAAAACGGGATTTTTGTTGCTTTTCTATGACGTTTAAAACGGTCATTTTTGTTCTTGTCCAAATTCAAACGCTGCAAATTCTGCAAAAATGGTTGACTTTTTTGTGTTTATTGGGTATCTCAATTTGAGGGACTTTCTAGTCAATGCTCACAAGTGATAGTTAAGGCAATGTTCGTGCGATTGAGAAAGTTGCAATTTTTTAACCCTATTAGGCCTGGGGGGCGGGGGCACAAAGTGCCCGCGCTAACTTTCAACATTCATAACTTCTTTAATATGTATTCAAACGCCATCAAACTTTGTGACTTTTCCTAAAATTTATCTGGCAACAATTTCATATGACAATTTTTTGATCATGTGACTTGATGTTTCCATGGCAACGAGATTTTGACAGCCATGTTTTTTGAAATTTGCATATTTACACCTTTGAATAAAGAAAAACAATGTTTATTGGCATAGCTTTTATATTTTTACGTCATTTAGCGTTTATTTATTGGTTTTGATTAATTTTGAGTGAATTTGGACGGTTTTTAAGAGGTTTTTAAAAAATTCAGAAATCCAAGATGGCGGATCCAAGATAGCGGCCGTATTACTAATTACCTAATAACTACATCATATGACGTCATCGTTCCATTGTGCGGACCGCAAAGGAGACAGTTTAGGACGTACTATGTACCCTCTAGGTTTCATTGTCATAGCCTTAATATTCTCGAAGTTACGAAGGGGGGGGGGGGGGGCACAATGTGCCCCCCCCCCCCCCCCGGCTCAGAAACTCAAAAAAAGCCCAGGGCGAATAGGGTTAAAGCAGTGGAGTCTAATACAGCTGGTTTTGGCCGGTGTAGGAGCGAATGGGTTAACGACTTATTGAAAGCTTCCATATCAACCATTTTTAGCCCCTGTTTGTATAGTCCTTTATTATTATGTTACGTTTAATCTTATCCCCTTTAGAGTTCCATAAAAATGAATAAAAATGTTTGTTAATCTCTTTGATGACCTTCTCATTCATATGCAGAGAGGATAAAACGTAAACCAATTGAGAAGCCACTAGGCTCTTTAGAACTGTGATTTTCCCCAGAAGAGTAAGCCTTTGGTATTTCCAGGAGCTCAAAATATTACAGACTTTTCCCAATTTTTCTTCAAAAAAAATGTAGAAAAACAATCCACGAGAGTATTAAACCTTAAAATAAAAAATAATTGACTGAATAATTGACTGAATAATACCCTGAACTTATGGTCCAGTATATATTTGCATGTGTTAAAAGGCCGCTTTGAACAACACGGCATGCATACAAATAACAACAATACATGGATTAATGTTCTCTTTGTGATGCAAAACAGAGGCGGGGAATTTGTAGTTTTGTCATAATAAAGCCCAAAAATACGTTGTCAAGGAAGATTAACGTCCAAGAAGTGACAATAAACTGTAATGGAGCGAGGATGGTTAAGATTAAAAGAGATTACGAACGACGAACTAGAGCCTCTTGATGGGGCGGATTGCAAACGTAAAACCGTGATACGCAACATTACATTTGATGAATTTAGACTCCTACCTGACACATTGTCATTGAAAGTCCGCTAGTTTCCTTTTAAAAAACGCAGGGAACATTTCTTCTCACATTACTGTCACAAGCTTGGCTCTGTTTCGGTGCGTAAAGATTCCTCGACTGCACGACGACTGCACGGGAAGCGGGAAGCCACTTTGCACGTGGCACTTCGGGAACTTATAACACCTCTAAATGAAAGAAGAAACAATTGTTTCAATACAAAAAATAAACTGAAAAGCGACAAGAACACAATAAACATATTTTCAAAGTTTGTAGAATGAAAACTAACCTGTTTTTTATTGTTTTTGGAAGAAAAACAACTTTCAATTTTTCGCGCTCGAAACACTTGCGAAGGTTCAATCCCATGACGCATTGCGCGTTGAGCAGACGCGGGCGCCCACTTCGGGAAACTTCGGGTCATCTCGGAACCGCTTCCGATCAGTCGAGCGCGAGCGGGAGGTGGGGCATTGGAAGCCTCTAAAGGCAACAGAGAGCAAACACAAGGCGCCCATATAATAGTTGAAAGAAAAAAATTTATGGTTTATCAACTCGAAGCCGCTCGCGCTAAAAACAGCTCTGCACAAGATCGCATGTAGTGGCGTTCCAGAAAGCAAACCGGTTAATTTATTCAAATAAGTAAACTGCAGAAGACCGTAAACGATAATGCTGCTAATGATACGCAGGATCTACGAGAGACCTAACCAGCCAAAAAATGGATGAACAAAAACAATGAACTGCAAGGCTGATCTGACCACGTAAAAAAGTAAAATTTGCGAGACACCATCACGACAGAAACCGATAAAGTAAATTGTCCACGGTTACGATCCTACTTTATCGGTTTGTGTCGTGATGGTGTCTCGCAAATTTTACTTTTTTACGTGGTCAGATCAGTCTTGCAGTTCGTTGTTTTTGTTAATTTATTCAATACTTTCAGCTACAGTTGAACCGCTCTACAATAAATGCGGACACCGAAGGGACAGAGCAAAGTGTCTGTGTAGCGCTGCGCACTATTACGGGTCATGTCGCAGCCAAACAAAGGTTGAATCTCATTGGCTAGTTGTATAACAATTAAATAAAATCAGGAGATAACATAACAATAATAACAGGGGCAGATCTAGGGGGAAGGTGCAGGGGGTGCGCAAACCTCCCCCCCCCACCCCCGAGATACCAAGTCTGCGTTGCTCGCTTTTAAAATTTGTTTACGTCACCCTTCAGTTACATCATTCTTTAGAGGTGCACCCCCTCCTAAGAAAAATCTTGGATCCGCCCCTGTATAAGTAGCGTACTACCGTGATTGTACATCTCAGCAGTAGCTACATACAGTGTACATACTGTATACGAATCACTGTTTTGAAATGAAACCGGAACTACGCAATGCAATGCTGCATGTAAAAACAATTTTGTAAACGTCTTTCGATATTTGTTTGTAGCCACAAATAAGAAATTGTATTACATACACAAACTGTCATCACCTCGGATCACCGGAGTGATCACCGACGTGTGTTAAAGAGGTTAATTTTATGTGAATTTGCTCTCTGGGGCCGAGATTTAGTGTCCGTTGTCCGTATTAGAGAGGGTCTGTATGTGTAGCTATTGTACTCTGAAAGCTCTTTAATAGCTGCCAGATTTTCTTTTGGTGCAGGCTGTGCAAGGTGGTTCTTACGTTTGAGTCAATCAATGAATCAATCAATCAATCAATCAATCAATCAATCAACCAACCAACCAACCAATCAATCAATCAATCAATCAATCAAATAAAGCTTGTTAACATTTCATTTATCAGTATTTAAGATTTATTTCTTCCTACAAGATTCAGAGGATATTTTTGTGCATACTGTGTTATATAATAATGTGTGATTTATCTGAGAACAACGTAAGTTTTTTTTCTACTTCCTAGAAAACCTTTCGGCCGACAACATTTTTTTCAATCTGGTGTATACAGATGTTATATGCAAAACCGATCGTCTTTTTACATCAAATGTTTAAAAAAAGGTAATGTGCTAATTTACAAAATTAATGTATAGTAAACTATAAAGATACCAAGCAAACCTAATTGTCGTTTAACATCAAATGTTTCAAAAACGAAATGTGCTAATTTACAACAGTAAAGTAAACTATACAAACTGATTGTCTTTTTACATCAAATGCTTCAAAAACGAAATGCATTGATAATTTACAATATTAAAGTACAGAAAAACTATACAGATGCTGAGAAAAATGTAATGTTTATCATGTTATGCGTTACGAGCGTGTTCATGAAATGCTACAAAATGCGAAATGTACTATCTTTTTGCATACATATGGGTCAACCACGTTGCCTAGACAGAGAATCATGATTCTCATCTAAATTTTGAAATTGATTTTAATAGTTCCTTTATATCTTCAAACAACGTTGTTCTAATATTATCGCATAAGGTGCAATTTAACATAAAATGTATTTCATCTTCAGCACTATTTGAGTTACAATGTTGACAGATTCTCTGATATATATACAGACTGCGGTACAAGATACATATGCGGTACATATGCGGTACAACTGAGATGGTACTAACTTTTGAGTCTGTGGATCTAATCCTACAGTGTGACCATTCAAATGAAAGGTACTGAGCAGTACTTCCCCGTAGTGCTGTTTATTATACTGTACAAGGTGGTTCTTATTTTTGAGTCTGTGTGGCGGTAAAATCTCAAAGTGTAACCATTCAAATAAAAGCTATATTAAGCAGTATATTTCCTTATGATGCTGAATATAATGCCGTATAAGGTGATTCTAACTTTTGAGTCTGTGGTTGAAATCCTCAAGTGTGACCATTCAAATGAAAGCTACTGAGCAGTACTTTCCTGTGGTACTGTTTATTATGCCGTACAAGGTGGTTCTAACTTTTGAGTCTGTGGATGAAATCCTATAGTGTGACCATTCAAATAAAAGCTACTGAGCAGTACTTTCCTGTAGTACTGTTTACTATGCTGTACAAGGTGGTTCTAACTTTTGAGTCCGTGAATGAAATCCTGAAGTGTGACCATTCAAATGAAAGCTACTGAGCTGTACTTCCCTGTGGTACTGTTTATTATGCTGTACAAGGTGGTTCTAACTTTTGAGTCCGTGAATGAAATCCTGAAGTGTGACCATTCAAATGAAAGCTACTGAGCTGTACTTCCCTGTGGTACTGTTTATTATGCTGTACAAGGTGGTTCTAACTTTTGAGTCTGTGGTTGAAATCCTCAAGTGTGACCATTCAAATGAAAGCTACTGAGCAGTACTTTCCTGTGGTACTGTTTATTATGCTGTACAAGGTGGTTCTAACTTTTGAGTCTGTGGTTGAAATCCTCAAGTGTGACCATTCCAATGAAAGCTACTGGGCAGTACTTTCCTGTGGTACTGTTTATTATGCTGTACAACGTGGTTTTAACTTTTGAGTCTGTGGTTGAAATCCTCAAGTGTGACCATTCCAATGAAAGCTACTGGGCAGTATTTTCCTGTGGTACTGTTTATTATGCTGTACAACGTGGTTTTAACTTTTGAGTCTGTGGTTGAAATCCTGAAGTGTGACCATTCAAATGAAAGGTATTGAGTAGTACTTTCATGTGGTGCTGTTTTTTTTTTTTTTTACGCTGTACAATGTGATTCTAACTTATGAATCTGTGTATGAAATCTCAAAGTGTACCCATTCAAATAAAAGCTATTGAGCAGTATTTTCCCGTGTTGCTGTATATAACGCGTGAATGCCGTATACGGTGGTTATCACTTTCGTGTCTGTGGAAAAAATCCTAAAATGTAACCATTCAAGTGTCTGTCTGTATCTGCTTTCTAGTTTTGAGCGCTGATCATGTCAGGTCTGGCCAACCGTAGTGCCCGGGCCGTAGTGCCATTTCGAGATGAATGCATGCCTTTTCACATTGTTTGATCGGTCCTTGCAGTGGTCTGTTTCTTATCACTGTTTGTATTTGAACCAATGTGACGCAATAGATCGTTCACGGTATTTGCAGTTTAGTTGATCTAAAGTATGACCATTCAAATGAAAGCTATACTGAGCAGTACTTTCCCGTGGTGCTGTTTATAATGCCGTAAAAGGTGGTCTAACTTTCGAGTATGTGGATGAAATCCTAAAGTGCGATCACCCAAATGAAAGTTATAGAGAGGTACTCTCCTGTGGTGCTGGGAGCCTGTAGAGAAAATCCTAGTGTGACAAATTCCCGGTGGGGGGGGGGGGGGGGGGGGGGCAAATTACAGTCCCCGAACAACCGTTACTTTCTAGAATGAATTAATGATTTCGTTGTCGAAATTGGTTTCATTAAATAATCCTTTTACTAATAAAGGCAATGTTTCGTGCAACTTATTTCACAATTTTGTTGCGATATAATTGCGTGGAAAACAACATCGAACCACAGGGCCTTGTCTGCGTTCAATTTGTAATAATGAATTCATTAACTCTAGGCATGCGCAGTTAGTGAAACGTTCCTGCACCAAGACTTAAAACTCTCAACTTTGTGACAATTTTAAAATGTCAGTCGACTTTATAATTGTTGTTGCTGGCCAACACTGCGTTCCTTTGTCACTGTTTCTTATGCAGTATCCTTGACCTTTGCTGTCGTAATAATGGAGAAAAACCTGTTTAGCAATCTAAACTACGGCCGCGTTGGAGAATATTAAATCATGCAGACTTTTACTCCTCCAATTTTCAACGAGAGAGAAAACAAAATAACAGCTTTTAGGGCTTTGTGATTGGCTAAATAATCTCGCGCCACTTTCTCAACCAATCAGAAGTAAAACCAAAACCAATCGTGGCTTACTGCCACGCGTTTTCCCGCGCAAGGCGCCTGCATTTTTCATTGGATTGTCGGCCTCTGTTTTAAATGGCCAAAGAACTTGTTTTGGTTTTGGTACTACGACACTCAACTTCAAAGCGCTGTAACTAAATGAATTTATATTAGAATTTAGCAGTCGCTCACCATAAAAGGCCTGCATTGCAGGTTTTCTTTTTATAGTCTGCGTATCAAACTCTGAAGTTTTATAATTAACATAAGTCTGTTGAGAGCAAACTCGTTAACAGGGTCTATCGTCTTCCCTTCATTCCTTTCATTTTTGTTTTCTAGCCCCCATAGAAGGTTTGCTTTGCAAACCGAAATATCGGGCAAATATATTCAACTGTTTATTATTTTTTATTTCACTTCTGTCTCTATCTTTTCTTCTTGCCGTAAGGATCAGTTTGCCGTTTTTACCATTACGTCTTCCCTTCCCTGGGAACAACGTTGCTGCTAAGAAGACCCTTTTTGTAGTGCTATACTTGTTAGTTTTTCACTTAATGTTTTTTTGCTTGGTTCACTCCCTAAAAAGAATGAAAGTAATTTAAAATAGTTAACTTTACAACTTGCTTCCAATCCAATACTGACTGGTCGACTGTTGATTAGATGTGCAACGATGCGCAGAGTTAATCCTGTCAACCGCCGCATAACGCCCAAAGTTATTTTCACCGTATATACTTCCGCTTGTACCATCAAACTCACAGCCTATCACAGAACTGTAGTGGCTGTTCATGTGCCACCCTTCGTTTTCAGGCTGCCATGTACCGGCGGTGCACTCATTGCACACATTACCCCGTATGTTTATAAGCTCGTATGTTTTGCACTGCTGAATCCATTTACCAAACAAATCGTAGCCTTCCAACTTTGCGCGTGCATAGTCCGTATAGACGAGACCCTCATTCGGGAAGTTGCAAGTGGCTCTGAAGTGGGTCGAGACGTTAGCAATTGACTGCATGCGGAACAAAGATAATCGGTAAGCATTCCAATTTATCGTTTCCTTATCTTCATTGAAAGGAAAGTCAACACCAAATCTTTTTGTTTTGAACTGGTTGTTGTTTGCCAGCGAGAAAGATTGTATTAATGCCCAGACGTAGCCAGCATCGGAATTAAAATCACAGTAGACTAGAAAAAGCTTGTTTTGGGAATCGTACAGGAAGTATATCCCAGATATTTTGGCGCCATTTGATACCAGATCTTTGCAGCTCCGGGGATGTTTCTCGCACCGCTGACCACTGAAAGGAGCTGGACAAGTGCAGTTGAACCTCACAGTGGTGGGGTCACAAATCTCTTCACAGATCCCTCCCTGGAGACATGGATTGGCTTTGCAACATTTGTTAACACAGCGGTCCCGTCCTTGAACAAAGCTTTGTCCATGCTACATAAAAAGACAAAAGTAATGATGAAATTTGGATGCAAATAATTTTTGCATGTTTTCCTAAACTGGGGAAAAGATGCTTAAAAATTTGGCCAGGCTCTCCGCTCTCTCTGGATCAGGATATCCAACCGCAAAGGGTGGGGTTGTTGATTATTGAAATGAGGATTTCGACGTTTCGTAGGACGAGAATTTATTTTAAACCCAAGTAAAATACACTCTATCAAAATGTAAACTGTTTGAATTAAAAAGATGTTACTGTGTAACGCAGATTAATTGAAGGAAATGACAACACTTACTACTTTGAACTCTCGCACCAAATCATAATAACTTGATCCAATTTTGTATTTAAGCGCTGCTGGTTTCATCTCTTTATTTACGTAGCTCAGTTGACAGTTGTCTGTCAGTTTGTTGTGTAAGTAGTTCATAGAGATACAGCGACAATCATCTCTGCACATCACGTGACAATGGGTGACTTTGTCCACTGTTGAGTTTTTGAACACGTGACCTTCAAGGGCGTGGTCAGGAACGATGTCCTCGCCGATAATAAACATGAAGTTTTGACAGATGCCTTTACATGTAAAAGAGGCAAACGATTTTCCCAGCAGGAACAACAATGCAGAGAAACAGTGGAATACCTTCATGTTGTTTGGAATTCTGTTTTGAATTATGAAAAAGGCTGTGAAATAAACCGAAAACAAAAGTAAGTGTGTTTGTTAATTTATCTAGTTATTTTTCTACCTTGTTAAAGGTGCTGTTACACTTCACACGCTTCCATAAAACTTGTCTCGCAAAAAAATTCGTTGAAAGTTTCACGCACGGTTTTCACGTGTAACACCTCCTCTTGAAACTGAAAATTAAGTCGCAAAGAAAATTGCTGGTAGTTTCAATAAGTAATTTGAAATCGTTCTTCAGAGAATCTCTGCCAAGATTGCAACATAAAATCGCAGCCTTTAAACGACCTTTTTTAAATTATCTTCTAGAGTCTTCAATTTATGAATTTGAGAGGGCATGGATAAGAGGTGCAGCTAAATCTCAGTTATTACAATGTATTAAAAATAAAAATAAAAAAGACTAACTTGTCAACTGTCTGAAAACAGCTGTAAAATAAACCGAGACTAAAGTAAGGGTATTTGTTAAACTTGTCTCGCAAAATAATTCGTCGAAAGTTGCACGCACGGTTTTCACATGTAACACCCCCTCGTGCAACTTAATTTTTGTTTTAAAAGTTTCACGCTAAGTTGAATTCTTTTTTACTTTTTACAACAGAATTCTTCAAGTTAGACAAGAAAAATACGTGATCAATTTAGTGGTTTTACTGGAGGTATTCATTGAAAATGTTTGCACCATTTTAGCAGTTCGTAAAGCGCGAAATAGTAGCCTTTACAATAACTCTTTCGGTCTCTTTTACATTAAAGGGATCGTATAAACATCTATGATTTATTGGTCTTCAAAAAATGCTTCCAACATAGATTATTCTTAAAAGGTTGCGTGCATATCAAGATTTCAAAACACGAAGAAATTAATTTTCTCAACTGCAGTGACGTTAATTTGCTTCTTGATGGTATTCTGTTGCCTTATAACAATAATAAAATACATTAAAACATTACATATTTATAAGAAACCGAGAAAACCTCAATTGACATGCATATGTTATTAATATCAAATTTGGATGTTTCTTGTCCTCACCAAACTAGATCCTTAATGTTGTAATGGCATAATTTATTATTTTTTGAAGGATATGTTTAGAGTTTAAAGAAGAATATTTAATTTCCACATTGTCAAGTTTTCCGGATTGAATTTTCCGGAATGATTGAAGGATGGTACTGGTGAGCGAGAGGGTGAAAAAAGATTACGAAAATTTAGAATAGAATAGATAGAATAGATAACTTTATTTATACACGGTATTTCCATCAGCCTATTTATCGTAATCAGCTAGCTACCATGATCTTCCTAACTACAAATAAGAGGTACAATATATAAAAAATAAAAACTGCTTTTCATGGAGGCCGTGTTCCATAATATACTTAAAACCGTTACTTAAAAACTATGGTGACTTAGTTTTGTCTGGTCGCTTGTCTTAATTCTGTGGGTAAGCTGTTCCACAACTGAGCTCCACTGTACGAAAAACCTCTCTTCACTGTATTTTTTTAAAAAATATCTATTTTAAGAGCTGTCTCTTTCACAAAGATGTGATTAAAAACTAACTTTCAAGTTACCACCACTAATTCCCCATTAAGGCCTACTCTGGGACCTTAAGTCGCCTTAAGTCGCCTAAAGTCGCCTAAAGTCGCCTAAAGTCGCCTAAAGTCGCCTAAAGTCGCCTTAAGTCGCCCTTTGTCGCTTAAGGTCGCCTGGCTTAAAAAAGGCCTGCACACCTTAAAATTGCCCTAAAAGGTTTCACTTTTACTATTTCTTCAATATATAATAATTTTATTGCCCCAAATCTCTTTTTTTATTTCCCATATATGATTATATACTGCAATGGTATGGCCCCATGCAGTACAACACCATGCTTCAATAGTCATGCACCTTGCCCTAGTTGCTTCAATTATATTTGCTATTTGCTGAACCCTATAAAGGATGGACCATTTTATTATTATTTTTTTTTTTTGGGGGGGGGGGGGGGGGGGCAAATACCAAGAAAAAAAATTCACGCACAGATAAAATATAGAAAAGTATGGAAAAATCACAAAAAAAATTCTTGCACAGCTTCAAGATGGTAAAAAAAATTCATGCTTGCTAAAACAAAATGCCCAACCCCCCACCCCCAAAAATAAAATGGTCCATCCCCAAGGTGGGTACACTCATTCATCTTCAAAACATTGATAGCTATTTCTATAGGTTTACTTATATTTCATGGACAAAGTGTTGCTGAAAGGATGAAGTTGTGACTTATATTATAATCAACATTTAATATGAGCAACATGATAAAAAAGAAACACTGCTGATCAGCAGTCAATACTGATATACTGTAATGGTGCAGGCATTCCTTCACCTTCAGGGTATTATAACAACAGTGGGAGCTGTTTTGGATCACTAACATCACAATAATTTGAAAAGTATTTTGGGGTTAAGCCCAATTATTGCTTATCACTTTTACATTGAGCAAGTAAGCTTGAAAAGATCATAAGCTTAACCAAAGGCAATGTAACTGTATACAAATGTACTTAACTTTTAAGCTTACTTACCCAACGTGAAAGAGCAACCAAAAATGGGCCATTTCTCCCGCATACATCCTCTAAGCTGCGTTCTACCCATCCAACATTATTCTATTTACAACCAATCGTAACTGAACGTTTGAAAACTTGAAACTTCTTTACAACTTGTATATGTCATCTTCTTGACAGTTTGATGAAGCAAAGAATTTAAATCAACCTATACGCTCAAGATTGCAAAATTTGCGTTGATTATGTTACTATGATGGCTCTCTGTCACAAAGGTCAAAAGGATTTCTTGTTATCAACCATTAAGCAGGAATGTGCAAAGGATTTGCAGCTGCTTCCAGCAGGAAAATTTGCCTCACTCGAGCAAACATGGCCGCCACATGTTTTGACCACGTGACTTCTTTTCGGAACATGGATGCCCACGCGCGCGGGCGCGCGCGCACTCATGTTCAGAAAATTAGCACTCAATTGATTCGGCAAACAAAGCCAAAGCTGAAGTGTTGCTGTTGTTGAAATTGAAACACATTCCCACTTTACAGTACAGCCTGACTAGGCTTCGTGGCTCCCTCTAGGCTACCACTCACGTGCTTTACCTTCGTGGCGTAGATTGTCAATCAAGCTGGCCTGGAATTTTTGAAATCGTTCTTGTAGCCATTGACTGGCTTCCTGCTTGTATTGCGAAAAGAAAACTAATTCCGACAACTCAATTCAAGGTAAGGTAGATGTAAATTTCTGAAATTTATTGGTGAAGCGAGCGCGGGAGCTAGTCGCGCGCGGGAGGAAAAGAAACGCGCGAAGCATGGAAACCATCTGCGATTGGAAAGGAATTCTGGGAGAATCAAAATGGCGGACGCCAATGTAAATATTGTCAACTCTGTCATTTGCTGTGCATTCATTTGTGATCCATTATTTTCTGGAAATTTTTGAGGTAATAATTAACTTCTACACCGGTAAATCTGTCAACATCCTCATCAGTAACACTATTTAGCTTTGTTTTGACAGGTTAAATTAAAATGTTGCCAGGTGGAAAAGTGTGAGAGCATTTCGGGCCTGGAAGCAGAACTAATCAACCCTGCTAGAAAGTCTCCTACGAGGGTTCGGTTCCCTGTCAGTGGAACATCCAAGTTTTCAGGAGCCGGACAAATAGTTGGAGAAAATGGGAAAGATGCGCTATTGAGAAAGACCCTCGCTTACGGTACCAAATATGATATTGGAATATTCTATTGGACTAAGGCAGGAGAACAACAAATTGGCTGGGTGCCTGATCAAACAGTTTTGGATGTCGTTTGTCAAGCTTTCGAGCCAAAATTGACTGTGCAACTGCCACAACAGTGGCAGATAAATTAACCAAATTTATGTAATATGTGAAATCGAGAAGTGATTTTTAATTACATTGTTGTATAAATAAGTCAAGGAAAATGTATGTTAGTTTGATTCAGATCAGGTATCCATTTTTAAGTGAAAAAGTTGGATTTTTTTCCCAAGATTTTGTTTGGCAGTGTATATGATCTTTATATTTTTGTATGATTATTGTTTTTATTGCAATATCTTAAAAACATTTAAGCAGCTAACTGAATTTTTTCTCGTTCTAGATAAGTAGTATTGTTCCTGCCTCTTGTTTGACTAATTAATGTTCATAATACAATTTAGCATTCATATTATTTATATAATGTTGTTGTTGTTATTGTAATAATTTGAATCTCAGTATAGCTAAAAGGGGCTTTAAAATCTGGAAACTGGAGATTTACGGTCACTTAAGTCTATCTGAGACCAAGTGAACTGATTGTGATAATTTTGTTTATTGAAATATGAGACAAACTATCATGAATGCCAGGATTCATGTCAGGACTCAAGCTGTAGCCCTAACCCTAACTCTATGTCTAACCTGAACTGGAGTCCTTGGTCGCAAACTGACTTAAGTCCTGACTCAATCGGACCTGGCTTGAATCCTGTCTCATATTTCTCTCCAGAGACCAGTGGCTTTGTATTTAGGTATAGTGATGAAGAGACTGTCAATAACTTTTGTTTCATCACTTTTTAGAAACACTTTTATGTTGCCTGAAGTTGCCTTCAGTCACCTTAAGTCGCCTTAAGTTGCCTTAAGTCGCCTTAAATCGCCTTAAGTCGCCTTAAATCGCCTTAAGTCGCCTAAAGTCGCCTTAAGTCGCCTAAAGTCGCCTTAAGTTGCCAATATTTTAAACTAATTTTTCCTTAAGTCGCCTTAAATCGCCTTAAATCGCTTAAAGTCGCCTAAAGTTACGGCGACTTAAGGTCCCAGAGTATTACTTTTTTCTACAGACGTTTAGTTTTCACATTTTCAAGTTGTGTTGAACGGATAAAAGTTGCGTTTTCGTGAACACATCCTTGGAGATCCAGCGGCAGTTAGTCGGAGCGGGATCGACGATTGGAAGTAAAAACCGGCCCCGGTTAAAATTTGTGCAAAGAAAGGGTAAGCGAAAACGTGAGCTGTTTCCTTCACAAGGACGTTAAATAATTTGCTTTGAAAACTACAGTTACCAACAGTGCTTCTACTCATTCTCTTAAGACTATGTATCCGTAGTCTACCCAAAACCTAACCCCAAGACAACAAAGTCATTATGTACCAGTCAATTCCAAGACCGCCCATCCCCCCCCGGGCAACCCCCCCGGGCATTTGACTTTTTTTAAAAAAAATTGTCAAATGCCCCACTATGTGGGCAGTTTATACGGTCAAATGCCCCACCGTGCAGGGCTTCACAGAGCGTCAAATGCCCCACCGTCTGGGCAAGGAGGGATTAAAGTAACTAGTTACCATGGAAAGTTCGTTGACAAATTTAATACTACGTTGCGAAGTTGTCAATTACATTAGTCAGTTTGCCAACCAAATTGCGAACTTTGAAACGAAGTTGGCAACTTCGGTGCCAACGAAGCCTGTATGTAAAGTCTAAAGTTGTTCTTAAATGCTATTTGCGAAGTCAAAACAATTTTTAGCCGACCTGGATGGTTTTCTTTAACATTATTTTGTAGACTTGCCAAGACAAATCTATAAACTGGTGCTGTTCGGATTGTTTTCGAGGTGAGATCATGTACGCTGTAAGATGCATGCCACTATTTCAGTTGTGGTTTTGAATTCGACCAACGTATAAATCGTATATTATCTTTCATGTTCACTTTAAATATCTAAATCTTTGCTTGTGCTGTCGTCTGTTGTTTATATATCTCTTAGCTAAATTTAGTTGCAGCGAAAAAAAATAGAACGAACATATGTTTCGAAATACTAAATGTGAACAAAGATCTTGCTTAGTCGCTTTCGCAACAACGCAACAGACACGTGGAACCGGAAAGAATGGATTACGAAATCTTTTACATACCTTTTACCTTACCTTTTACCTAGTCAAATGCCCGCCCCGTCGGGCCTCGTTTCACGTTAAATGCCCCACTATGCGGAGCTAACCTCTCGTCAAATGCCCGGGGTATGCCCGGGGGGGGGGGATGGGCGGTCTTGGAATTGACTGGTACATTACAATGTATGTGCTAGGAGTTGAAACGACCTTTTTCGCCATTTTAATCACTGATGTATTAATATTTCGTTTCTCAGAAAATAAACTAATCCCAAAACAGATCAGCTACCGAAAGTTGTCCTTGTCTTTTTTTCATTTAGCCTATGAATGAAATCCTATGCGCACGCGAGTGACAGGTAATGGCAGTTCTGAGTCATTCTGCAATAGATCGCGAACAATTAATAACCGTGAAAAGTTTCTGAAGTTTATCCATCTTTCTGATAACTGAGTTTCTAAATGAAATCCTAAAGCACCTTGCAAAAAAGCGCTTTTTTGTAGAGCCTGATAAATCTCCTTTTTCAATTCAAGTTATAAATTTTAAAACGTGAACAGTGCGCGCCGCGATAAACGGAGTCCGAGTTGCGAGGTAAAAAGTGAAACTTACCTCCTTGATATCGACCGTGTCGGTCAGGCTTCAACCGTGGTGTGATGATAAAGCCTGAATTTTTTTTCAGGTTGCTTTTTCAACTGCTTAAGTTGATAGCACGCTGCGAGGATCACAAACTTCACTCAAAAAGTGTTTTATTTAATTTCTGACCAACTGGCTAAATAACTTTTTTCTGAGAATTTACGCAGTTTCAAAAGTTCCTAAGCCACAGGGAACCGTCTTAATAATTTTTTGACTGATACGAATAAAAGAAATTACTTATTAATAGGAATAGAGTTTTTTTATGGATCTTGGGGCCAAAGGTTTGTCACGTGATAACTTAAAAAATGTTGTTAATTTGACATTCTTTTAGAAGAAATCCAGACAGTAAATTTCTACTAAACCTTGAAGTTCTTCTTTATAAAATCTCAGTTTCAGACTAGCAAATAATAAACGTGAATCTATTTTATCAAGAGAGGATGAACCATCCTCTCTTGATTTTATTGCATACCGGTATTAGTAAACATTGCGATAGTTTCATGCAAATAAGGCACGCCACAGGCGGTTCCCTAAATCAAAATTTCCATGGCGAATAAAGCTGTATCAGTTAATTTTAGAGGATATGGATAGGGGATGCAGCTGAATCTCAGTTCAGTATAACAATGTATAGTGAAAATGAAAACTTTTCTGTACAAAATGTTTCTGGAATTGGTTTGACTATCATCACACCTATTTTAGTCACCTCAAAAATCATTTCTGTCGCTTTGTGCTGATGTCGCAGCCACTCTGTCGCGTTCAAATCCCGGCCATTACGATCAACGTGAAATCGTAGAGAAAACTGCTTTTAGTTCAGATAAGTAATTTGAAATCGTTCTTCAAATAATCGCTGCTAAGATTTCAACGAAAATCACAGCATGTAAACGACCCTTCTGGAGTCTTCAATTTATGAATTTGAAAGAGTATGGATGGAGGACGCAGCTGAATCGCAGTTATTACAATGGAATGAAAATGAAAAAGGACTAACTTTTCTGCACAATTTTTTTTTAGAAATGTGTTGATTATCATCACAGTTACGCACTGTTTTAGTCACCTTGAAAATAATTTCTTCCGCTTTATGCTCTAGATGTCGCAGCCACATTGTCGCATTTTATTCCCAATAAAATGAAAATGAAATCGCAAAGAAAATTGCTGGTAGTTGAAAAAGTAATTTGAAATCGTTCTTCAGAGAATCGCTGCTAGCTGCTGCTTATACACAGTTTTAGTCACCTCAAAAATCATTTCTGCCGCTTTAATGCTTTATGCTAATGTTGCAGCTATTTTGTCGCGTTTTATTCACAATAAAATCAACATGTGCGTTGCGGTATGCTATAAATGCATAAGCCATGCCATAAAAAACAAAAACAACAACAAGAAATTAAAAACTAAGACAGAAAGGAAGGAAGTCAAGGAAGAAAGAATGAAAAGCGAGGGAAGGAAACTGGGTACTAATTATACTGTTGCCATGGAAACTAGTTACCCACAATTTTCCAATATGGCGCACAAGTATGATCTTCTTCTTGTTCAAACCCAAACAGACGGAAAAAAGAGGCTTAAACCATGGTAAGTCAGCTTATGCAACGTTAAAATCTATTGAAAAAGTAATGCAGTTTCTTTCAGTCAAGTTAATAAGTTCGATTCGGTGGAATTTGTAGTCGAATCGAATGTGTTAAAGTTAGCTTGAGCGTTTTCACTGCCGGTCATACAGTACTTGTAAGCTTATAGTTTAAGCTAATAAGCTTACGTACACTCGGTTGAGGTGCCTAAAATACTATGCCGTATGATAGGAATGTTTAACAATCTCGTATAAAAAGAATGTTTGGAGCGACAACGTTTATTTCCATTATCATCATCATCAATCTTTATTTATACACGAAATCGTATCATAATTACATGGTCTTCCTAGGAGTCGTGTGAATTTACACTAGAGTACATTACCTGTAGAACTACTTAACTAAGAAAGATAAAGTACAATGAAAAACTACGATCAAGGTTTCTTCAATTAACTACATTAAACTAAAATTTGAACTATAAAACTTAACTAAATTACACGTAATAATAGAATGCTATAAATGTACAATGAATTATGTGTTAAAATATTGGGCCATTCCATTTAATATCCGCATCCCCCCCCCCTCCCCATTGAGGTGTAAGGAAATCTTGGGGGGAGGGGGGGGGGGGGTTACTTGCGTTGGCATCCTTTGATCTTCAAAAATTTCCCAAGGGGTAACAGAAAATCTGCTATTTCTAAGGGGGGTGTTTTGTCGGCACTTTGATCTTTGTTTTTTCTTAGGGGGGGATGTTGAGTGAATACCTCAATAGGGGGAGTGCGGATATTAAATGGAATGGCCCATTTTAGCTTGCAATTCAAATGAAGACCAAGAGTTCTATAGCTACCTGAACCCCTCACAGGTTATAAGAAAGCTTGAGCTTAAATTGGTCATAAAGGTTATTTATTATTGCTAAATTAAACTCAAAGTAGTAAGGTTATATATATACATATACATACTGGAATTACCCTGTTTATACCCAGTTATACCTTTACCATGGGTTATTTAAGTTAATTAATGTTTTGCTTTTGTATAGGTACAAGGAGAGGTTAGAGACAAAGTATATTAAGCCAAGAAAGCTAAGAGGCAATTCAGAAACACTCGTTGGTTCAGCGTGGACATTTTTAGAGAAAGGAAGCGATGACTTTAGAGATGGTCTCCCCCCTGAAACTAATTATAATTATGTCAAAAAGGTAAGAGGTGCATGAACATTAGAAGGGTAGTTGATGGTAGATGTTGTCCTTCTTTGTTATTCCACACAAAATACCTGGAATCATATGCTCTGAAGAGGTATAAACGGTCGATATACTGTAAAGCTCTGATAGTAACAAACTGCCTGAAGTAGCAACCCTCCGAAAGTAGCGATATTTAGATTTGACAGTTATTAGTATTTATTCCCGAAAGTAGGCTAGCGATCCCTCAAAAGAAACAATCCCCCAATAGTAGCAACCCCAAGGGAGGGGGCTCTGCCAACAATTCACTCATACAGCTCATAGTACAAGTGCTGATGAAAAAAGGGGCCTCCATCATGTGCAGTATTTAGGGACATTAAGGGGCCAAAATTAACAGTATTGTCTGGGCTCAAAGCAAACACAACTTTGGGCTCCAGAGAAATTATGGAACCCTTTAAAATGTGCTTTGAATGGGGAATGTAAAATGCAACAGTGGAAAAATGTTGTTTTTGTTTTTTGTTTTGTTTGCTTGATTTCTTCAAAAAAAATTATTTTGTCACTTTTGCATTAATTCAAGGTGTCTTGCTTAAATTCCTTTTCAGGCTCCACGTGGATTAGGGCCACACATTACTGGGTCAGATGAATCAATCAATGTTCCAATAAAGGCAACAACTAGGTTTACAAAGAATGAGGCTTGCTATTCAAAGTAAGGAGATAAATTCCAGGGGGGGGGGGGGGGGACTCCCATGAAAGTGACAGGGATGCTTGTTATACCTATTGGGGTTAAAAACATGGATTTGGTACCTTTTAGAGGGTGCAGTGTTGAAATGTCCCCATAAGTTGTAGCCATTATGGTACCTTTTAGGGTACATGTTGGAAGAAGAATTTTGATGATGAATCGAAGCTGATACCGGTACTTATTGTTTTCTTTTGAAACCTTGTGGTGGTAAATTTCAATAGGGGCCACACCTAAACTGCTAGCAGTCCCTCCCTCTCTGGATAATCGAGCAGGCGAGCAAATACGCAATCTGCTATCAACCAAGTCGCAAAATACTTACACATGCACATTTGCTGTGATGGGTTATGCCTCGTTGCAGATCACACAATTAGAGTTAGAAGCAAACAAAAGTAATGTGAACTGAGGGGCACCTTGGCTTGTTCGCTTGCTCCAGTCTTGTCAAGCTTATTTTCATAATTAGCTCGCCTGCTTGAGTAACTGAGAAGAGTCAGCTGGCAGTCTAGACCACACCCTAATTTACCGATTCTGGTATTAAAAATTACAGACAAGCATCCCCATCAGTTTGATATGGGACCCCCCCCCCCCCCCCCTCTTGGGAGAAATCATGTGTCTGTTGACATGTTTAATCATACTTTGTCCCATTACACTGTATATCAAACCAGGTAATTAAAAGTGTATTTTTCCCATATAGGTCACTTCCTCTTCAACAACAAAGGCGGGGTCGAGTAGATGATATTGAATTCAACTTGACGCAGCACCCACTGGCTTTGTTTCCTCACTTGGAAGAATCTCTTCCTCCTGATGTAAGTTTGTTGAACTTTGGGTATAATAGGCATTTATCACGCAGTGGCCATGTTGACTCCCCAGCGGCCAAGTTGACTACCCAGCGGCCATGTTGACTCCCCAGCGCCCATGTTGACTCCCCAGAGAATAAAATGCTTTGTTTTTGCCCGCCCAGCCTCGCAGCAAAAAAGTTAAAAACGAGGTTGGGCGGGCAAAAATCTTTTGTTTTTATACAAAATGGCAGGGCGTGATAAAGGGCTTTATTGCTTGTGAAGTACATTGTATTCTCAGCATTTTGTTTTTGATCCACATTTCTTACCATGCTTGTTTAATTTGTTGTGTAATATCTAACTTAGGTATTTGAAGATGTAGTTGAGATTCTTGATCCAGAGATGAACATTGACAGTGAAACTGGAGATGATCAAATGCAGGTAAAAATCAATATTTGTAGTATAATTGTCATAATATTTGGAGCAGTTTTCAGTTCAGTGTTGTAAAACCAAAACCAAAGTAATTACTCTAGCCAATCACAACAGACGCAGACAAAACAATGAACCAATCAGAACTCAAAGCAAATACATGCAGCCAATGCCAAGCCCAAAAAAAATGTGTCAGCAAATCACGATTGGTATTGGTTTTATTCTGATTGGTTGATAAAGTGGCGCAAGATATTTTAGCCAATCACAAAGCAATCCTGAAATAATACAAATTGCTAGTGTTCTTCCAGTGTAAATGATGTACATGTGGACTATAAAAGAGAAGAGATTAATACATTGTGATGCCACAAACTTCCATCAAATGCTCCCTTAAATTGGTAACTGTTCATTCAGATCAGTAATGGAAATTTCAACTTAAACCCTAGACTTGCCACAAGTCCCTTCCAATACTCATTTTCGTTAAGTTAGGTTCTCCTTTGGTCGTACCCTACCCTTCCAACGGAGAACCTAACTTAGCGAAAATGAGTATTGGAAGGGACTTGTCCTTCGCGACTAAACTTAATTCCGCGCGCAAATTTGTCGAATAAAACTCGACCAAAAAAACGAAGGTCGACTTGTGGCAAGTCTACTTAAACCCTTGGACAAGTTAAAGAAAACCCATTTTGTATAAGCTTTTATACTAAAACTGTTTCTGACATTAGTGATTACCAACGCATCTGAAATTTAATGAATAAAAGTATATTTTAATCTGTTGCAGGAGGAAAGTGAACAAGACTCAGAGGAAGACAAACAGAGTATTGTTCAAGATGAGGTGAGAATTTCAATTTGTGTTCTACAATAAATTATACAACAAATTAACATGATCAAGTGGATTCACGGAGATCATGCTGCAGTTTTGTCTGTCTTTTGTTAGTGATATCAATAAAATGGTAAAATATTAAAAGTTTGGCAGTTGTGCATTAACTTTTATTGAGATTGAAATATATAACTTTATGCTTGTTTGTTTTGTACTTTTTTGCAGTCTATCAGAAGCAGAGAATCGGAAAAAATCAGGTCAGCATTTTAAAGTCTTATTTAGTTTAAAATAATTTATTATTATACCTTCCAGAAAAGTTGATTTTACAAATCACTACAGTCCAGTTATGGACCATATTGTGACCTGTTCATCTCAGAACTTTGGTTTGATGCAATATATCACCAAAATCAATGCTTATGATTTTCTTTGTTTGATAAATTATTCATGAGTTTGAGAAAGTTATTGTTGGTTACATAGGGGCCTTCATATCAGACTAGGAGTACACAATTGAATAATGACTTTTCAAATTTATAGCCCACATGCTTTAATAGATAATCACTTGCCACACTGGTCGTATTTCTGGAGGATCCCCATCTTCTGGTTTGAGCAACAGAAAGGAGCGAGAGTTTTGAATGAGACTGGTTTGAAATTAAAAAACTTGTAGAAATAAGTAGTACTCATTCTCATACTCAAATCTGAAGGTTCCAAATATTATACATTGCACTTCACACTTTAGCATAGTTAACTATAGACAGGATAAATTTGTCGAAGCCCTGTCTGACACACAATGATTTTTGGTTTGTTACTAGTTAATGTTATGTAATATATTTTTTGATGTTTTTATCAGCAGTCCTGATTTGGATAAGGATCAGGCAAAACTCAGATATAAATGGCTGCCCAAACAAGAAGAACTGCAGAAAGAAGAAAGCAAAAGAGCAAGCCGAAAAAAGGCAGAGTCTCCAACATCGGTAAAAATTCACATCATTGTTAAAGACCTGATTATTAGCTTGCATTCCTTAGGGCTGTAGTCTTCAAGTCTCGTCATAATAAACTTTGGGGTTTCTTATTTCTATTTTTTAGGATACAAGAATACAAGAAGTAACAAAGGAATTCTGTGAGTGGGTGGCAGGATTGGTAAGTGTGTCTAAAAATGTTATGCCAACAACAGCCATGATAATCAACAATGCACATTATTACATATGTAATTTGCTAATTAGTTTTTCATTTAACTTCCAAAGGGTGGGCAAAGTAACAACATAGAAGAATCAACAGTGATGAGCTTATTTGCCAGTGGATATGAGACCAAGGTTTGTAAACATGTTTATAAAATTCATTAATAATTCATAATAGTTATGACAAATCAATAGGTGGTATTTGAGTCACATGTACACCTCTGTAAACCCCAATACAAATCAACTGAGTTGATGAATTATTAAACAGTAGAATTAACTTTTGATACAGACACCTGCTCAGCTAATTAGTCTTCATACAGATCTCTACTTATTGTTTCATTTCATAAGTAGTTCGGCGAGCCATTATAAACGCCCATACAGATCTCCCACTCTTATTTTATCTACTACTTATAGAGGGCCACTGCGGTTCATCAGTTTTATCAGTGTCGCATGCTACCCTCTTAAAATAAAGTATTGTATTGTAATAAAATGATCAAATTATCCATGTGTCAAATCATGTGGTTTTAGTATTATCATAGAATTAGATTTATTTACTATAACAGGTGTTGTTTTCTAATTATTGCAGCCTGCACTGTCAGTGCCCATCCATGTTGTTGAGCTCACAAATGTTCCACCTGAGTTAAGAATGAACACAGGGTCACCATTACCGAAACCAAGCGACACAAGACAAGTTCCCAATGCCGAGAAGGATAAGGTAGGAGGAACAAACTGTAGGGAAAACTGCCATTTATTTATTGTTTGGTTAACATCAGTAGTAGTAATGCTTGATGTTTTTCTGTGGAGATCTTTTGTTAAGTTTATTTCAAGGGTATAGTAAAAAGATGCAGCTTATCTGGAATTTTCAGAGAGGTCTTGGAGGAGGGGGGAACACCAAATGGTGACAATGATAGTGGTGATGAGGATGATGACAATATTAATATGATGAAGCTGATGATGATGTGACAATGATGACGATGAATGATAATGACAGAGCAGCAGTGCTGGATGCTAAAAATTGGTCTTGTAGTACTGTAAATTGAAATATATTGTTTGTCTTTTCTGGCTTTATAACTTAATAGTGTCACGTTATTCTCCTAGACTAAAGGCAAGTATGTTCCAAGTTGGGTGAAGGTGAAGTATGGCGCATGGTACCTGAGTCCCAGAACATGGAAAGCTCGGCCAAAGGATGAGCCATTACAAGATCCTAAAGAGCAACAAGATAAAACTCTGTCGGAGTCCAAAAAGAAAAGCGAGAAACTGGTAAGATACACATGCTACGTTCCTTGATTAACTTTGTTACACCAGTAATAACATTGTGCACTACTCCTAGGTACACTGTTCATAGTGTGGTTGTCTGCGATGGTCTTTGTCATACACAGACATCAAGCTGTGATTGAAAAAACTTATAGTTGACTCCCAGTATCTCTAACAGTGACAGTGTTGGAGACTTAATCTTGACAGCACTCGCCATTTGAGCGAGTGACTTCCAGAACTGCACTAAAAAAATAACGTACAATTTGTACTCGCCCAAGCAGATTTGCCTTGTCTGGGTAAGCGAAGGAGAGCTTATTTCCATCTCTGCAGTGAAGAGAAACAAAAAATTGTTCAAATACTAACAAGTAGTAAGTACAGCATTATCAAAAGCAAAAGCCTGAACTACTAACAGGGAGCTCTGTTTGAGATAGTGAGAGATTCAAGTTACTAGTTTTTGAGATAATGTAAGACAAGTCTACTCTACTTGGAATCAATAGTTGAGGAAATTATTTTGAATAATCAAAATTAGTATATACTAAGCCACAATCTTGGATGGAATAGAAAGAGAAATCACCTCCCCTTGCCCTGAATCAATGATGAATTTGCACAAAAAACAAAACATGCAATTTTCCCATCACTGAACATGGAAGGGGGGGGGGGGGGGAGTCTTCAAAATTTTTCATTTGAAATGTCCAAGATTGCAATCTCGGACGGAATAAAAAGAGAAATATCACCTCCCCTCCCCCTGATTCAATGATGGATTTGTGCAAAAACAAAAAAGCACCATTTTCCCATCTTTGAACTGGGGGGGGGGGGGGGGGGAATTTTTATTTGATAGTGTTTTTTGTGCACTCTGATTGGCTACTACCACTCTTCACCTCCACTTTGGTGAATAATAATAATTGTTTACTGGACAGGTTTGATAATAACCAATAATTATAAATTGAAACACAAACTTGTATTAACTCTGCTGTGAACTCTTACTGTCTCATTACACAGGACACTGTACTCTCAACCATGCACGGAGCAAAGGCCTTTAGAGATTTCATTGACAAGAAGAACACTCGAGTGCCAGAATTTCTAGAGGTGGTGTCTGATCAACAAGAACAAGCTAAAGCTGAGGCAGAGGACACGCAACAAAGGAAGAAATCCCGCGCCATTAGCACTCACACACAGTTTGGGTCATCACATAATTATGTGTTCTGATCTGAGCCATGTCATAACATATTTTCAAACTCTCAGCTGTTGTTGGAAGTAACAATAAAAAATGAATAGAATGTAAAGAAATTTCCATTGACAGAAACCAGTTTGATACTTTTTAAACATCAATTCAAATGTAAATAGTTTTGTAAATACATGTGTATAGTACAATATTTATTGCATATTAGAATACAAATTATTATTTCTGATAATAAATAATTTAAAAAATGTCAAAACAGATATCCTTTCTTGGTGAATTTCGAGAAATCTGACACAAAAATAGTTAAAACACCTCCAAGCTTTACATATATTTTCGTTTGAACTAATTTGAAAGTTGAGCTAATATACACCTTGGAGAGACCCAGGAAAAAAGGAAGTCAAAGAGACAAATTCAATTTGAATGTAAACATTTTTACAAACATTTATAGAAGGTAGGTTCATTAGTGTTATTGGAGAAAGGAAAGAGTTCAAATTGATTATTTAGTCATACTTCTTATTTTGTATCAGTCATAGGGAGAGTTTAACTATTTTATTCTTCCATTAAATGTTATGTTGTGTTTCAATGAACCTCCAGCAACATCTCGTTTTAGTTCATTGCAATCAAGAATAGTCCTGCAACTAAACCAACTGCTACTGACAACATTAGCATGGTGAACATGTGACGTCGGAACCATGATGGTTCTATTGTTTCTTCCACTTGTTTTCTTGGTCTTCGTTTTTTCCCACGCTGTTTTCTCTCAAACCATTCAAGTTCCTCCTACAAAAAAAATATTATGGAATCTACAATCATGTTAATTCACTTCTTTGCAATAGACCAATTCCGATATATTAAAATTCAAACTTGGCTCCAAGGCTTAGAGGAATAAAACAAAAGAAATTAATTATTCATCCCTGAACCTCAATGTGATTTCTTTTGTTTTATTCCCCTAAGCCTCGGAGCCAAGTATGAATTTTAATATATCGGAATTGGTCTATTATAGTAGCCAACATCTCTATATTTGGGAAGCACTCTCCTGTGGTGCTGTTTATTATGCCGCATTAAGTCTCACTGAACTCAAAAAATGTGACCATTCAAATTATAGTCATAAATATCATTGAAAACTATTGAGCAGTATGTTCATCAAGGCCGCTTCCAAAGAAACATTTGTAGGAGGCCAAAAGCTGAGAAGTTGGGAACCCAGCCTGTGAAATGTTAGGTGCTAAAGCTAAAAACAGGCATGTTTAGGCATCAAACAGTTCAGCTGTTTAGGATGCCTAAACAGTTGAACCCAACCTGTGAAATGTTAGGTGCTAAAGCTAAAAACAGGCATGTTTAGGAATCAAACAGTTCAGCTGTTTAGGATGCCTGAACTGTTGAACTGTTGACTATTCAGCTAGACAACAGCCTTGTTCATATCATGATATGCTGTACAATTTTGTTCTTTTGATAAGGCGGATGAAATCCTGACGTGGTCATTCAAACGGTCATGGCTCGTGTATGACGACTGTATTGTATGAGGTTTTATGACGTCAGTCAGGTTGTCGTACATGAGCCATGACCCTATTCAAATGAAAGCTATTGAGTAGTACCTTCCTGTGGCAGTGCTGTTTTAATATAATGCTGTACAAGGTGACTAATAACGTTTGATTGATTGAGTATGTGGATGAAATCCTACATTGTGACCATTCAAATGAAAGTTATTGAGCAGTACTTTCCTGTGGTACTGTTTATTATGCTGTATAAGGTGGCTGTAACTTTTTAGTCTGTGGATGAAATCCTAAAGTGTGACCATTCAAATGAAAGCTATTGAGCAGTACTTTCCTGTGGTACTGTTTATTATGCTGTACAAGGTGGTTCTAACTTTTGAGTCTGGATAAAATCCTAAAGTGTGACCATTAAATGAAAGCTGCACATTCAGTACTCTTAGAAGTACTTTCCTTCATTGCTGTGTACTGTTCAGTTTTTCAGAAGTGGAATTATATAATTTATAACATTGGCATTTCAGCACAAGTCTTGGGAGCTAAATGATTTTAAGGTATTACCTTCAGTGCTTTAAGTTCTTCTTGTTTTCTGATTTCTTCCTCCTTGGTGGCCAGTTTCTCTTTATTGGCTTTGAATGCCTCACAGTCTTTGTCGCAATCTAATTTAGCTTCACTCCTTTGAACCATGTGGCAAGGGAAATCCTTTAATAAAGAATGAAAAAGTAAAATCAATTCAATCTAAATTTGTAAGCATCATTTTGTTTTGGAGTGAAAACCTGGAGAAACTTTCATATCACACAATGACCTGATAAACTACTAAGTAGACTGAGCAGTCTCTTTTTATCTAGAACTCTGTGGAAATGAACTGACATTGAAATATTGCATTGGCAATTCCTCTAGGTAACGGACAAAAGGAAAACAGATTTTGAAGAGATAACATATGGTGACAATTGCTGTTAGGTTGCTAACATGATTCCATCCATCCATCCATCCATCCATCCATCCATCCATCCATCCATCCAGGCAAACAGATGATAATGCCAATTTTCCTTCTAACTACAACACAAACTCTGTGCTTTGAGCATCCACAGGTAAATAGGAACCTGTTTGTAAAATATTGAAACTGAAGCTCACTTTCTTTTTTCGTCGGCAAGGACATCTTACAGAAGTTTTCTTGTTGCACATCTCTGGTGAGGGACATGGCCCTGCATGGCACAAAGATGAGCAGCGGTGACCACACACAGCAAGGTTCTTTGGACACTGATTCTTACAAGATGTAAGATCATTGTGTGTTTGTTCATCTGCTGATGTCAACTCACTGAAATAGGATTTAAGTTTATGAAATCAGTAAAAATGATGTCAGTTAAACACAGTCAAACCTTTTGTTAATGGACACCTTCCATAGGCAGACACCTCCCATAAGTGGACACTTAGTTGTGGTCCCAGCCACATACAAACACTACATTTTTAACCTCCCATAAGTGAACACCTCTCTAAAGCAGACACTTTTTCTGGTCACAGTGGTTTCCGTTTATGGGAAGCTTGACTGTAATATTATCATTATCCCTCTGACGGAGCCAGTAAAGGCAATGCCAGTAGTTACACTAAGTCTGGAGGGTGGCAATCAGTAGATCTTGAATCCAAGTGAAATACAGTTAACTCTATCAAATTGGACACCCCTCCACCATAAGGTGGACATCAGGGACTGGCTAGTTTTGACCAAATAATTTCAGTTACGGTTTTGTCAGTAAACTCTCTATTAGGCTCGCCTCTGTTAGGCTCTCTATTAGTTCACTGCATTTCCATTCATAATGTATGCATAATGTATGCATACATGTAGCATAATTTGCATAACTTAGATTGAACAGAAAGCTCTGGAAAATAAGAGAATGCTGGAGACAGTGCCCGGGCAATTTCTGTGGTTGTTCATCCACAACTTTTGTCATTTAAGTGGGCTGATAACAAAAAATACATATACTAATGGTTGATACCTGCAAGACACATAAACTGCCATCAATCCACAGTGACATAACAGCTTTACCACCTGTTTACAACTTGGACAATCCTCTGAAATACACAATTAAAATATTACTTATTGATAATTATTTAATAGTTAGCTCCTCACTTCATCATGAAAATAATTTTAATGTACCACAACAAACTGCATTACAAGCTGACATGTAAATCAAATAACAAATTATCTTGCAAAGTCACCTTTGTGGCATGGCAATGGGCACACATGAGGACATCCTTCTGGGTGTGGCTTGGAGCAAGGTTCCTCGCAAACTTGACATTCCTTGCCAGCCTATGGTCAAGGGCATACAAGTGACTTGACACTGTAAAATTTTATATTTATTTCAAACTACTAACTGTACTTGTGTAGAAAGATGATGGAAGCAGGAATGGCAGAATGTTTGAGCATGGCACCATTGCTTGAATCCCAGGATTGAAGGGCTTTGTGTGTGGGCTGAGTTTGTTGTTGGTTCTCATCCCTTCTCCAGGTTTCTAAGTATTTGAAAAGGGTGTAGACTAGTGGCAGCAGTCATGGGGGAAAATGAAGAAACTCAGGATGGAAAAGGATAGTTGATTTAAGCCTGGTTGCACATGCAAACCTGTGAAAGTGTCCCTTTAAGGTCAGTGGGTCTCCATCATTGTGTTGTTTTCTTGAAGAAGCTGAACTCCACATTGTTTCTCTCCACCCAGGTGTATAAATTGGTGCCACAAAACAGGAACTTGCGAATGCGATCCCAATGCCGGGGGGGGGGGGGGGGGGTAATTCGGTCTACTGGATTTAAATGCCAGTTATTATAAGTTACAATCTATTATTAATACCTCTTGGTCATTAGTAGCATTACTGACGACATGACACTCCAGCTGGCATGTATGGTTTCCACATGGCAACTGACACCCACAAGATCGCGCACATGAGAACGGCTTGGCTGAGTAACATGGCAGAGAGCTGACCTATGATAAACAAATTACATTCTCAGTTTTTGATGATATTTGTAACATCATTCTACACTTTGATTTCGCAAACACTTTAACAAGATATGCATCACATACCTCATGCTTACCAAAACAGCTCCTACAAAAATAAGTAATCAACTCCAGTTAAAATATGTTTAGAATATAGAGAGTAATTAAAATAGAACATGACAAAAATCAAACTTTGAGTCTTTGATAAAATTTTAACCTTTGAGTCTGTGGGTGAAATCTTACGTGTTACCATTCAAATGAAAGCTGCTGACAAATAAAATTATGTTCTTGTGGTACTGTTTATTATGATGTGCAAGGTGACTCTAACTTTGAGTCTGTAGATGAAATCCTCAAGTGTCACCTTACCAATGAAAGCTGCTGAGCAGTACTTTCCTGTGGTACTGTTTATTATGTTGTACAAGGTGGTTCTAACTTTTGAGTCTGTAGATGAAATCCTAAAGTGTCACCTTTCAAACGAAAGCTACTGAGCAGTACTTTCCTGTGTTACTGTTTATGATGTTGTACAAGGTGGTTCTAACTTTTGAGTCTGTGGATGAAATCCTATGGTATAACCATTCAAATAAAACTACTGAACCATACTTTTTAATGGTACATTGTACTATTTAGTTTTTTAATATTTCACAAATACAATAATATCTTTAACTTGCACTCGGACACTAACAAGAATCAAAGTGTTGCTGCTTACATTTCAACTGGAACAGTGCATGGTGGGCATGGCAGTGGAACAAACTCAGCAGGATCTGAGTTAGAATTAGATGCCGATGGCCATCCATTTGCTGGTGGCTAAAAATAAATAATCAATTTAAATTAGTTAGTGTCAAGTTGACCCCTGTGTGGCCCTTAAATCCAATGGGACAAGTGAGGTTCAGCTGTAATACTGCAATGGTATGTGGATTACTAAGACAGGTACAAGTACACACCTTTGTGGCATTAGATGGAGCAGGCTTGTTGTCATGGCAACTGACAGGACAGGCATGGCCACAAGGATGTATAAGATCGCAACGTTGACGGCATGGAGGACAAGCACCATAATGACAATGATGACGCTGCAAGACAAGGTAATCATAATGAAAACATGTGCTTCTGTGCACTTTTCAACTATTAAACAAAAACGTATGTAGGGTGCACAACATAGGTGTAGAATTACAGCTATCCAATATTAGTTGTAATTAGATAGCTGTAATTGGACACCCACGTGACCGTGCACTAATTATGTAAGTAACATACTCAAACATAGGAAGAGTGTTTCATCAAAATATCCAAACACCGAGAAGTGGGTTGAAAAAGGAGGCACTGCCGAGCTGTTTTAACCCACTTCAAGGTGTCTGGATACCTGATGAAACACTCTTTTGAGTGTTTGATATAGCTTCTCAAACTGATTATTAAATGTGGAGAAGACGATGCAATAAAATTGACAAACTCAATGCAAATTAAGACCGATTATTCAAACCTCCTTCACGGTAGTGATTTCCTTTGTGTTATCATAAATTATTAATGAGTTTTAGAAGAAATAGGCACACAGACGATATGAATATGATATGATAATAATGATGCCATTGATAATAATTATACCAGTACACTGTACTGTCAGATGACTATAACACAGACTGGAAATCAGAACACCACTGACAGCAACTTTGAGAAGAAACTGGAACATTATGAGGGGTCTCCTCCGAAGTGCTCCTCTTATCCTTATATCCTCTTCAGTCCCCTCCCAGCCTTCAAGCCCGGAGTTGCGTCCAGAGGAGGTTAAGCTCATATTATATTTTAGCAGAAAACAAAATAAAATTGACCAATTTTGATATATTAAAATTTATACTTGGCTCCAAGGCTTGGGGGAATAAAACAAAAGAAATGAACAATTCAATACTCAACTTCAATGTGATTTCTTTTGTTTTATTCCCCCAAGCCCCGGAGCCAAGTATGAATTTTAATATATCAAAATTGGTCTATTTTATTTTGTTTTCTGATAAAATATTGGTCTATTATCTACATTTTCTAACCTTGCGTTGTCTGTGATGACAATCTGGTGGATGGCTGGACATCAAAAAAGAAATAAAATGAAGAAATACATGTAATTAGAAAATTGTATTTATTTAGTAAATCAACCAAAGATTAAAAATATGATTACAAACAGCAAAACAGACTGGAATCACACTTCCACAGCTAACATAAAGTACATTTTTGAAAAAGACAAAAATGAGGTTAAACACAAACTTGCAAAGTTCAGCACACTTGGGTGGCTTAGTGACTCTTTCTCGGCCACATGGTAAAGTCAGCACTGTAGCACCACAGAAACACTTCACGTCTACTGGAAGGGGGCATGGGTAACACTGACCTATAGGAGAGTGATGTCGTTAAATTAAATTGTCATTTTAAAAATAACATAATTTAATTTATTTAAACAAAATGTAAATCATTACATGGTGGAGTGTAGGCAAAGTGTTATTAGCACATCAGACTACTCATTAGAAAGTTGTTGGTAAAAGTCTGGTTTGATTGTTTACTGAAACGGGAGGTTTTACTCTTCATTGTCTCTCTCCACCCAGGTGTATAAATGAAGAGGCTAGTTGAAAAATCCTGTCAGTGACATTTCAGGTGTTTTTTTTTTGCTCAAAAGTGCCTGAATTTTCACATGTTGGGGGGTAACCCTGTGATTGCCTGACTAGCATCTCATCCAGATGGGTGTTTAACAGTAATGTTCCGAGAAGCTTTGTGCTACAGAGTTACATTCATCTTGCATGTTCATCCTGTTGCAATGGACACAAACTTAACCTTTTTATGAATATGGTTTACACATCATATTTGTACATGGCCATTAGGCAGTTTTTTATCATCATGTTTACAGCAAGTCAGCTAATACCTCTGTGACATTGTGATGGGCATTTGTGATTCCGACAATTCAGGGTTCGGTTACAAGTCTGCTCACATGGGGGACAACTGCCATCGCAACACTGCAAGCAAACAAACAAAATTATATTTAACAAAATTGACAAGTACAATGATAACATTCAGTGTTACAGTGTTATGCATCATACTGTTATTACAGTGGTTATTTCATTAAGTTTTGTACATGTTTTTGACAACTTTTTGGCAAGTTTCCGATGACTTTCTTTTCAACTGGCCAATTAAAATGCAAAAACTGTGGGAGGTTGATTTCTCGCATTCCACATCAACAATGGCTTTTCTACAATAACAATATTTTAATTTTGCAACTTAACCCTTCTTGCATGCTGATTGGCCAGTTGCTACAGAAGCCATTGGAAAGTTTTCAAGAATATCTTTCAACTTTATTGGTCTCATAAATTAAAATTTAATACATAATTATATAAAAAATTAAAACGGAGATAAATGAGAGGACCAAATAGGATTGCGCGAACGGGAAATAGAAAAATCCCATGCGAGGCGCAACCCAAAATCTAAAATATATATATATATATATATATATATATATATCCGATAAGAAAACTAAAATTTAATTTACGTAATTTAACTATAATCTAATTTAGTTACTAATAATATGCGAAGAGCTGTCAAAAACTGGTACAAAACTATGACGGCTGATTATTTAAATGAAGTTTAGACATGGTTTAACAAAACCATAGCTTTAACCAATTTAAATCTGCCCTAAAATTTAAACACTGGGGAGCAGGGGTGGCGCAGTGGTGAGAGCACTCGCCTCCCACCAATGTGGCCCGGGTTCGATTCCCAGCCCGGCGTCAGGTGGGTTGAGTTTGTCGTTGGTTCTCTCCTTGCTCCGAGGGTTTTCTCCGAGTACTCCGGTTTCCTCCGAGTACTCCGGTTTTCCTCCCTCCACAAAAAGCAACATTTCCAAATTCCAATTCGATCCGGAATTCGGAATTATTTATTTATTTAAACATTGCTTACTGTAAACACTGTTAAGATGGCATATAGCACAGATTAGAAAAATATAATTTCTGTTGAAAATGACCCAGTCATAAGCAGATGTGGAGGTCATAATTATCATCTTAAACTGTGGTCTAAGTTACACTTTGTTTAATTAACAATGGACCCTAAAAGTGGTAAAATCACAACACTTGCAATCATCTAATGTAATTTATTCAAATACGGCAAAGACAAGTTTTAGCCAGAAGAGCGACCGGACATCCTATGAAAAAACTTATGGACAATTCCCTCAAGCTGCATCATACATGTAAACTTTAATGGTAGACTTGTAAGATGTTACCAGGATGCCCAATATTCTAATTCTGCCTAAAATCCTGCACAGGTATGCACAGTAAAACCTACCTTTCGCTTACATGGATGCCGTTCACACTGTCTCATTTTAAGACACTTTGACTCGCATAGGAACTCCTGTGAACACAACACATCCTTCTCACGTTTGCCGCAACGACATGTTTTAGTGACAAATTGTCTGCAAATTCCACAAGATCCTGTGTGACACTGCTGAGTACACTTGTGTCTGCCACAAGCTAACGGCTTGTCACATGTGCCACCACAAGTTGGAACATCTTCAGTACAGGGCAGTGAGACAGCTGTGATAGATAACAATGCTACATGTGGTTTTACAATAAAAAAGCATTATTATTGACACTAACAAGCAATTAAGTGGTACAGAAAATTTATATTAAATGTGGAGCTTTGTCATGATTGTAAATTTCTATTCCGTTACTGGTAGGTAAGATCATGAGACTATAGAACAATAGATGTTGGGGGCACCTACAGCTTACCAACAGATTACCGACAGTCGTCCCACAAATGGCCCACTGTCGGCTAATATTTTTATCTGTTAACTGGCAAAACTGTTGGCCAACAGTTGGCCGACTGTTAGCCGTTTGTCGGCCAAATGTTGGTCGTCTGTCTGCCGACTGTCGATCATCTGTCAGTTGACAGATATTTCAGGGAGCTATTAATCAATTTACCAAATAATAACTAAGTCCATGGCAGAAGTTGAACCAGAGACCTGCTGCATGCTAGTTGGATGCTCTGATCACCAAGCTACATGAACACGAAGACTTGTAATGAGCTGGGTCATTTTAGTGGGTTCATAGGTGACATTAATCATGCATACGCTAGTGAGAATGTGTATAGTGAGGTCACAACAAGAGAAAAAAGTAAAATACAGAGCTTGGTCATGTAACAGTAATCAGTAATCTGTAATTCATTGTTACTTGTTGACTAGTGGAAGTAGTTATGTACTCACAAGTTTGTCCACAGGGACATTTTCTGTCGCCTGTTCTTGGACAGTCACCACAGCTGTCGTCGTGACACACTCGTTCACATGTGTGATGTCCACACGACAAGACCTTGTTACAAACCTGCAATATTTTATGGAATAAAACACCTTTAGTTTCAAGAGTCTCAATTATGAGCTGAATCCTTTTTCCTTTTTGTCATTGTATAAGAGATGAATGATGGAGTTCTTACCTGTTCACACTGCCATTCTGGACTGGCACAAGGTCTTTTACTCTTCACTTTTCCACACAGACAGCTCTGTAAACTTTCCTTAGGACATGGAAAACAATCTCCTACAGAAGATAAAAAGTTTAAAGTAAAGATTGTTGACCATAAATGGAAGGAAGTAGCAGCTCATGAATATGATGCAAAGCGATCTCAGTTGACCAGTTAGTCATACAATGTAAATAACATGCAAATATCTTATACTATTTATACATCCAAACACTTCCCATCTCATGTAAGCTACAAGCATATGTATCGACCAGATACATACATACTACATACATACTTTATTTAATGTGGATATACTCTTAGCTTAAAAGCTAGTTTACAGGTATTCCACCTAATAACTAGTTAAAACCAAACAATTAAACAACACTAATATAACAATACATCAGATAAAACCACTGATTAAATACTAATTAAAACTATTATTACTTGTAATATTACCGCCGCAGTCAAAATGCTAATTAAAACTAATATTACAAATTTACTTATCTCCGAAAATTAACGATTTAATTCATTGAGATGGTATCTCAATGAACATGCAAGCATTTTGTGTAAGACAGGGCAATTTTTGTTTGAATGTATAAATGGCTTTAATGTGACTTACTTCATACACCTTACTCCAAAATCGCGGCCATTTTATTATTCTTTTATATCCATGTAAATTAGCCCTCTTGGCCTTGTCAGCATGTGTAAAATACAAAAGAATTTCCAAGCAAAAATGAGGCCAAGAGGGCTAATTAACATGCATATAAAAGAATATTAAATTGGCTGCCATTTTGGAATAAGGTGTATAGACTTAACTTTAAGGTGGCTCGATGGTGTTTTTTTCTGTGCCGACCACTTTTTTTCAATCTTGTATTTGGATATCTTAGTCATTATTTACCTAAATACTCATGGCACACACTTACTAGGGAAAAATTGAAGTTTCCATTTCAGTTGTATTTTTTGCGATCGAAGCGTCCTTGGCAACGATACGTTGCTAGGCGTAGTTTTACTTGTGAGGACGCCGTCGGCCTGTATGAGAAATTTTGGTAACTCGCTCTTGGGGACTGAAAGAGTACCACAATGCACACATTTTAGCCAAGTTTGGTTAACTTCTGTGAGAGGATTTTTGAATGGCGCGAGTTTACTTATTTTAGGGTTAAATTTGGTAAAATATCAAAGTTTGTTGTATTTCACCCCAAACTGAGAGATCGAGGACCTAATGCCGATTTCAACTTTACTCATTCATAAGAACAACTATTGTACCTTATTTGTTTGGCTCTTTTGGCGGATTGACGGTTTTCGATTTTTCCCTGTGCCGAGTTATAATAATCGAAATTTACGATGTTTTTGCAACAAACGAGCAGAGAATCTTCGAAAGCGAGGGTCGAGGTTTGAAACATGGCGGACGTGTCCCGATTGCGCTCTGACTAAATCTTGCCACCCGTCATAAAAGTTGCAACTATTAATTTCAAATTCGTCAAGGAAAATGCCGGAAACAACGAGGGAAAGAAGACGTAAACGTACGCGAGAAGGTAGTTCACAAACGGACGAAGAAGAAGTCTGCGAGGAACACGGTAATGGCTGCCAGCAATGCCTTGACACTAACACGAAGCTTGTCAACATCGACGAGAAGCTTGCTACCCTCATAAAGCTATTGCCAGAATTCGAAGCTTACAAGAGCAAGGTTAATGAACTGGAGAAAGGGAATAAAGACATGCAGAAGAGTATCGAAGACTCCCAAGCGGAAATCAAAGATTTAAAAGTTCAACTCGCGACAACAACTTCGCTTCAACAAGCGTCATCCATCGATCTACAACGCCTCCAGCAAGAGTTGGCAGACTTACATCGTCGACACGTAAAACTGGAGTGTCATAGCCGACGAGGTAACATGAAATTTTTCGGCATTAGAGAAAGCGAGTACGAATCGAACAGCGACACAGAAGAAAGCCTAAGAAAGTTCATGAGTACCAACCTGAAAATCCCGCAAGTCGATGTCGACCAAATACAATTCGACCGTGTACACCGAATTTCGTCCCGCCAGGATCCTTCCAAAATCCGAAATCCTCAACCGCGTCCGATTATAGTCAAGTTGTCACAGTACCAGGACAAGGACTTCATAAAGTCATTTATTAAGAATCTGCCGAAAGGTTCCAGCTTTGGAGTGTCAGATGACTTTCCAAAAGAAGTCGACGAAATTAGAAAAAAGCTTTATCCATTACTCAAGGCAGCGAAGCAAGAAAAGAAACAAGCTTACTTCAAAGTAGAGAAGCTTATTATTGATGGAAATCTCTACCGTGGTACAGAAACTTCTAACTTTCCTATTTATGGAAGATTAATGGACAATTAAGTTTAATTCTTAATTTCATGTAGTTTATTTCTAAACGCAACTTCTTTTTGGCGGCCGATGACATCGTCCTCCTCAATCAGTCAAAATACCGTACAAATGCTTAGGTAAGTTATTATTATTAAAATTATTATTAGCATTAAGTTTCTTAGAGTACAAAATGTATAGTCGTTCCTCTTCATTGTCGAGGTTCGAGTTCTGTGTTATTAAGTTTTGCAATGTTTATATTTCAAGTACAGAATTTCATTTAACTCCTGCTAATTCAGTCAGCACAAAGGCGAAAATAGTATTTCAATCTGATTACGGTATTTACAACACTATTCATTTCTACAGCACCGAAGATTGGAACATATAAAATATTATCACTGAATGTGAGGGGGCTAAACAGTTCGAGGAAAAGAAGGCAAGTTTTTCGCTGGCTTCACCAACGACAATCTGACGTTATCTTTTTGCAAGAAACGTATTCCTCGGCGAAAACTATTAAAATATGGGAGGCTGAATGGGGTGGCAAAGCCGCTTTTAGCCACGGTTCTTCGCATAGTAGAGGAGTTCTGATCCTTTTTAAACCCCGTCTTGACGTTAACTTTGAAAAAATCACAACAGATAAACACGGGAGATGTGTTTTAGCAGAATGCGTTGTTGACGGAACGAAAGTAGTTTTTGTAAACATTTATGCACCAAATATCGCGTCCCAACAAGTGGTATTCCTTAGAGATCTTTCTACCTTATATCTTAGAGAATATGCAAACGAGAATGTAGTGCTAGGTGGTGATTTTAACTGCGCAATTAGCAGCTTGGACAAAAAAGGCGGCAGGCCTTTTGACGCAAAAAAAGTTTCCGTTGTTGAATTCCAAAACCAAATCAAAACAAATAATTTAGTTGATTCATGGCGATTTAAAAACCCTGATTCATGCGGATATACTTGGAGCAATGCCTCCCTAAAAATCCAAAGCTGGCTAGATTATCTCTTTGTTTCGAAAAGCCTGTGTAAACTAATTCGAGAGTGCAATATAATTCCAAACATACATTCCGATCACTCTGCCATATTGCTAAATATTATGTTCAACGAAGATAGCCCCTCGCGTGGACCAGGCTTCTGGAAGTTTAATAATTCGCTATTACTCGATACCGATTACATTGAATTGTTAACTTTTAAACTCCCTGAATTCGTTACAAAACATAGTCAAGTAAATGATAAAGGTCTGTTCTGGGAAATGATTAAAATGGAAATTAGGGCTTTCACCATTAAATACTCGAAACGCAAAGCAAGGAAAAAGCGCGATGAAGAAAAGGCTCTTCACACAGGATTAATAAATATTCAAAATAAACTACAAGCAAATTACAATGAAGGCGACAAAATCGAAATGGACAAATTAAAAGCCAAACTATCTAAAATAGAAGCCCGCAAAACACAAGGTACAATCGTGCGTAGTAGAGCACGGTGGTATGAGTATGGCGAGAAAAATAATAAATATTTTTACAGCTTAGAAAAAACTAATTATAGAAGAAAACATGTGACTTCTATAATAAATCACGAAGATAAGAGGATAACGGATTCAAAAAAGATTCTTCAAGAAGAGGAGCTCTTCTTTAAAGAAATATATACCTCTAAAAATATAAACCCACAACTTCCGGAATTTACTGATTTCTTTGAAAGTATCGAGAATAAATTATCAGAGGAAGAAGCCGAATCCTGCGAAGGTGAAATAACGCTCGACGAATGCTATAACGCCTTAAAATTAATGGCCACTAACAAAAGCCCAGGCTCAGATGGCTTTACCGCAGAGTTTTATCACCACTTTTGGAACTTGATACTAAATATATGGTCGAGAGTTTTAACTATGCTTTTCAAAACGGTATCCTCTCCATCTCACAACGACAAGGGGTGATTTCTCTAATTCCAAAAAAGGAAAAGAATTTAGAGTTTTTAAAAAATTGGAGACCAGTCTCACTTTTGAATGTAGATTATAAAATTTTAACTAAACTTATCGCTCTCCGGTTAGAGAAGGTATTGCCAAAAATTATTTCTTCTAGCCAATCCGGTTATGTAAAAGGGAGATACATTGGCGAAAGTATAAGATTAATTAAAGACGTTATGGATTTTACGAAACAAAATAACTTGCCTGGGATCGCCGTTTTCCTAGATTTCGAGAAGGCCTTCGATTCAATCGAATGGGACTTTCTCCAAATATGTCTGCAATCCTTTAATTTCGGCCCGCAGCTGAGGCGCTGGGTTAGCATTTTTTACAACAATATTACCAGTTGCATCTTAAATAATGGCTATGCATCAAATCACTTTCTTCTAGAACGAGGAGTACGCCAAGGCTGCCCCCTCTCCGGTATGTTATTTATTATTGCCATAGAAGTTTTAGCTCAAAATATTAGAAACTCCAATGAAATAAAAGGCATAAAAATACAGAATAACAGAATAGTTAAATTATCGCAATACGCAGATGACACTACAGCTATCCTCGCCAACGCACATTCAGTAAGTAACCTGTTCGCATTGCTCTCCCGATTTGAAAGATGTGCGGGACTAAAGATAAATGTATCAAAATCCGAAATGTTGTGGCTTGGCTCAATGAGACATAGAAAAGACGGAATTTTAAATCTTCAAATAAAAGATGAACCTGTTTACGCCTTAGGCACGCACTTCTCGTATGATGACAATATATTGAACCAGCGAAACTTTTTCGACAAGCTGACAAAATTGCAGAAAACTTTAAATTTTTGGTCTCAACGAGATATCTCTGTTTATGGAAGAATAAATATTGTCAAAACATTAGCCCTTTCAAAAATCATTTTCGTCTGTAGTTCCATGGAAACACCACCTCACTTTGCTGAAGAAGTGAACAAAATGATGTTTGACTTTATATGGAATCATAAACCTGCGAAAATCAAAAAGTCAACTTTGATAAAATCTAAGAAAGAAGGTGGCTTAGAGATGAAAGACTTTATCGTCTTTGACAAAGCGTTAAAACTGAACTGGGTAAACCGTCTATCTTCAGACCACGACGCTCCATGGAGATATATTCCAATCTCTCTCCTAGCTAATGTCGGTGGCGCCTTTTTATTTCAATGTAATTATGACCTTAAGCTTCTTTGCATAAGTAAACGCCTCCCGAGATTTTACAAAGATGTCATCGCCTTTTGGCAGAAAATTGCTGCGACCTGTCCTCAAAACAAACCTGAGGTGTTAGATCAAGTAATCTGGAACAATAGGTTTTTAATTGTTAATAAAAAATCGATATACTTTCCACACTGGCATCAAGCCGGAATTATTCACATTTCAGACTTATTTGACGCAGAAAGGAACAGCTTTCTATCTTTTAATTCCCTTTGTGAAAAATGTAACACAACGTTCAATTTTCTACAGTATTACAGCATCCTCTCTGCTATCCCTCATTCCTGGAAAAAACTATTAAAGTCAAACGACCTACCACACATTGTACCCCTTGTTTCAATTAGTGACTCGTTGACATGCAAAGCTCTCTATGAAAAACTACTATCTTTGGAAAAGTTACCTCCTCCCACGGCAGAAAAGAAACTTATAGAACATGGATTAGAAAAGAATAATCTGAGTAAGGTTTACCTTTTACCCTTTAATGTTACAAAAGAAACTAAAATGATGATGTTCCAGTACAAGATCATTCATCGCATTCTACCTACGAATAGCTTATTACATAAAATGAAGAAGGTCGACTCTCCAAATTGTCCTTTTTGCCCTTCTGAGATCCACACTATCTGGCACTTGTTCATAGAATGCACGCAAGCTAGCTCTTTCTGGGTCGAATTCCAAGACTGGTATAGTGCCCACAGTCGAAAAAAGGTCCATCTTTCGAACTTGGATGTTTTATACGGTATATTTTGCTCTTCTCGCTACTGTTTAGCCCTAAATCATCTTATCATTATAGGAAAATACTATTTATACGTCAAAGCCGGTGCCAAAGATAAATTTCAGTTTAGCGAATTTATATCTTTAGTTCGTGACAAATTAATGTTAGAAAAATACATTGCAATCAAATCAGATGAACAAGATAAATATATTAAAAAATGGGACTTTTTACAAAACATTTAGTTCCCTTTGCTTTGTCATTCATTTTTCTTTCTATATGTTATAAAGCAGGACAAATATTTCGAACTGTTAGTGTCGTATTGCTAGTATTATTAGTTTTACAAGGTTGTCTAAGTATTGTTTCTATTATTTGTACTGTTAGCGTTGTATTGCTAGTATTATTAGTTTTACAAAGTAACGTAAGTCTGTACTGTCAATAACTAACTTTTGTTTTGTTAGTTGTAGTGTAAGTTAGTTTGTACTGTTTGTATCTATAAGGAGTAAATGTAAATAAACATGCATCTACAAAAAAAAAAAAAAAAAAAAAAAAAAAAAAAAAAAAAAAAGCAGAGAATCTTCTGACCTCGCTTATCTTAAAAATCTGAGATAGAATTTCCCAAGAATAAGCGAACTATAAATTTGGACCTTCTTTTACTTAGTCTCCAAATTTCGTGTTGGTTGAAATGCTGTGAGACTTGTACGCTGAACGTCGAGTTGGTAACATGCGCGCTAGTATTTTCAGAGATTTCTTGTTCTCCAAGATGTTTACAATTCATGATCTATTCTGCATATTTTATTGTTCTGAAATGACACCTGCACGCGAATTCCAGTCTAGCACGGGCGGAACCAAAACGCTTGATTAACTTCCGAAGACCTGCCGATTATGGTAATAAAATCTTCTGTTAGACACGCTTATTGTAGCGTTTTTCACGTCTTTTAATAAGGAAAATAATTGCTGCCTTGACAGTGAGTAAAAATTTCTGTTTTCTGTTTGCGGCATGCTCTTGCTATTTTTAGGTCAATTACGTGTTTAACGTTGATGTTCAACAGCTCACCTGTTATCTCATGAACACATTGCCAGGACTGATGAATTACCATAATCGGCAGATCTTCGGAAGTTAATCAAGCGTTTTGGTTCCGCCCGTGCTAGACTGGAATTCGCGTACAGGTGTCATTTCAGAACAATGAAATATGCAGAATAGATCATGAATTGTAAACATCTCGGAGAACAAGAAATCTCTGAAAATACTAGCGCGCATGTTACCAACTCGACGTTCAGCGTTCAAGTCTCACAGCATTTCAACCAACACGAAATTTGGAGACTAAGTAAAAGAAGGTCCAAATTTATAGTTCGCTTATTCTTGGGAAATTCTATCTCAGATTTTTAAAATAAGCGAGGTCAGAAGATTCTCTGCTCGTTTGTTGCAAAAACATAGTAAATTTCGATTATTATAACTCGGCACAGGGAAAAATCGAAAACCGTCAATCCGCCAAAAGAGCCAAACAAATAAGGTACAATAGTTGTTCTTATGAATGAGTAAAGTTGAAATCGGCATTAGGTCCTCGATCTCTCAGTTTGGGGTAAAATACAACAAACTTTGATATTTTACCAAATTTAACCCTAAAATAAGTAAACTCGCGCCATTCAAAAATCCTCTCACAGAAATTAACCAAACTTGGCTAAAATGTGTGCATTGTGGTACTCTTTCAGTCCCCAAGAGCGATTTGCCAAAATTTCTCATACAGGCCGACGGCGTCCTCACAAGTAAAACTACGCCTAGCAACGTATCGTTGCCAAGGACGCTTCGATCGCAAAAAATACAACTGAAATGGAAACTTCAATTTTTCCCTAGTAAGTGTGTGCCATGAGTATTTAGGTAAATACTGAATAAGATATCCAAATACGTGATTGAAAAAGAGTGGTCGGCACAGAAAAAAACACCATCGAGCTACCTTAAAGTCTTTTAAAGTACTGAGGTCAAACACAAAGTTCCAGTATGAAAGGCTTAGCTCCTCCCCCATTTCACACCTTGTGGGTGTGAAATTCAAATTAAGACATCTTTCAGTCAGAAAACGTGGTTAACTTGCGCATCCTTTAAATATAATTTGCTTCAAAAATCTAATTAAACCAAGATTTTACCTAAGCAAAAAAAGAAATAGAAGTTCATAAAGACTTCTGATGTAACTTTCATAAAGTTTTTCCAAACTGCGTTAGCAATGGTCTTAGTAATGACACATGTTTGTTGTCAGTTGTTAATCAATGCTTTAGTGGTTGATTGATGACTAGAGGTGAGAATGGCCAGGCCAGGCTCCTTTTATACTGGAACTTTGTGTTTAAATTACAATTTGAAATTCTTCCCTAGTTGCAAAGTATGCCGAAAAATGAAACTTTGCCTCTAACAAAGCATCACTTTTACCTACATATTAACAAGTTTTATCAAACTCTGTCAGTGGTTTCATACCAGAATGGCATGGTGCATCGCAGTTATGATGACCACATAACAAGCGCTTTCCACATGGCTTGCCGCATGACCATGATTTAGCACTGCACCGTCTTACCACAGGAGACTGTGAACCACAGTGGCAGGATGCACGGACAGTCTTGGGGCATGGAGGACATGGACCTACATGAGAAACAAAACAAATTAAAAATAATGTCTGAGAAGTTTTCATTTTATAAAAATAAGGGTTTCTTTCTCAGTAAGGCTGAGATATAAGCTTAATATATTTCTTTTGGTACTAGTTGTAAAATCAACTGAAGAATGACCTGTATGTTTGATTATGGTGCTGGTCACCGCTGTGGCTGAAAGAGTTAATACAGAGGTGAAGGGAGTAACTTACCGGGATGACAGAGCAGCAGGCAGTCATGACCACATTCAGGTTTCAAAGGTTTGCTGCAGGACTGGCCACATGAATGTGGTGTCAGCCATGGATCAAAAGAAGGATTTTCCTGAAAATTTCCGAAAAATATAATTTGTTAATCCAGTTTACCCTGAGCATCTTTGAGTTTCTGTGCCTGGGGTAGGCACATTGCCCCTTTAAACCTACAGTAACGAATCTGAGACAATGGATTGAAACCACTACGAACAGATTTCCCCTACCCCTCCCCTCTCTCTTCCCTTTTGTGACAAAGGAAAATATAAATTAAACTAGATTGAAATCTTCAAACCAAACCAAAAATTAACCACAACCAATGTCATAGTTACAGTGTACCTTACCTGTTTTTCACAAAAGCAGTAATATCTTGTGGGACACTCTGACTGCTTGAATTCACACCTGCACTTGGGGCTACAATGTAACAAGAATAAGATCAAAATAATATAGAGCAATATTGAACCACAAACTGATCGACAACAGCCCGGTTAGCTCAGTGGTAGAGTTCCGGTCTGCTGAGCGGGAGGTCGTTGGTTCAAACCTCGACCGGACCAACACTCAGGGTCTTAAAATAACTGAGGAGAATGTGCCGCCTTTGTAATGACTTCTGCAAATGGTACGACATTCTAGTCTTCTCGGATAAGGACGAAAAAACTGTAGGCCCCGTCTCACAGCACTCTCTGATTTGTTCTTGTGGGACGTTAAAGATCCCACATCACTGTTCGAAAAAGAGTAGGGGACGTAGACCCCGGTGGTGTGGTCAACCTTGCGGGTTGTGGGATTGGAAGGGATGGCACCTTGCATGGGACCTGAGTCCCGTTCGTGCCTTTCCCTCTGGACTGTATGAGTCCAGAAAAGTTGGATAGAATAGCCCTTCAGTTATAAACATAGGCTTGGACAAAGTTAACCGTCTTTAAAAATGACTCGCCTTTGGTCTTGAAGAACTTATTTATAACCGCTCACATTTTTGGTTTCAAAAGCCATTCAATATTTTAAAAAAATTCATAATACTCCATATTGTTTTTAAGGTGCTCCTGCCTTGAGACCACTTGAAAATAACCCTACTCATCCCATAATGCATTGGGAACTCTTCAGTTGTACCATATATATTATTGCATCATTTCAAAAGCCCAAGATTCTCGATGTCCAGCCAATTTTGTAATATTAACGTAAAGATCTCAATGTAGATGTTGTGGTTCAATTTTATCCTTGGTTGTTGAACCACAACATACAGTAGACATGACCTTAACTCGTAAACTCCCAACAGTGCCAGAAATCAAAATTCAAGAAAAATCCCAAACTTCTTTTCGTTAAATATTGAAAAACAAACGGTACCATGCAAGAGTACTGCAGAAGAGGTTTCATTTGAATGGTCACACCACAGGATTTCGTCCACAGATGTAAAAGTTAGAACTACCCTGAAATATAAATTCTTTTATATACATGTACAATCCATTATAAAAATTAATAGAGGTTGATGAAAAGTCACCACACTAACCAGTGCCACAGCAGATCAGCTGAAGATAAATTTTCTTGAGAGTTAAGCTGGGTAAAAGCAGCACCATCCCTGGCCCACTTCTGAATACACTGAAGATGAAGAGTGGAGAAACACTGGCTGCAGCTCCACACCTAAAATGAAAATCATTGTAGATTTTTATTAACATTTAATGATAATAATAATGACAATCAACCTCATACCAAGGCCTTCTCTACTTTTCAATTGACATGGTGGGGAACCCCCTTGAGAAGAGGAGAAGAGCCCAGTGATGATAAACAACAACAGCTTTTAAATTACAGTAAATCCAGTGTCTCTTTGCCTGTGCTTCAAGCCAGCAGTGATGTGAATGCTGACCTGCTTGTTTAAATTTTCTTTAGTTTTATTTATCTTTTATTAGTCAGCAACACACATACCCCTATTTTATAATTTGCACTTCTTATTGCACTTGCAAACTGTCCTGGCACAGATTTTGAAGTTATTTGTGTAGATGTAGATACAATGAACTAAGTCAGGACATTAAATTCAGGGCTCAAAATACTCTGATCAGAGATGTAGCCACCATGGAAAAATCGACTAAAGTTTGGAAGATCCTTAATTCTTTAACTTTTATTTGTTTACATCAAACCTTAGCAAGAGTGAAGACAGTTAAGCAATGTTTTACTGCTTTTACCTTTCGTACTTTCCATCTTCTGACATTCAAGCCGATGTTTAAGGATGTTGAAATTCAGTTCCTTGGTCGCTGAAAATTTATTTTGTGACATTGCTTTTTATAAATCGACACTCAATCAAATTGAAACACACCATAAATCGAACAATTTTAAGCTCCTTTTGAATGTTGTACAAAGTGCTGTTATTTTCAATTGCATTACGGCCAGACTCCAAAGTTAGAAACTGTTTTGAAGCAAAATAACATACAGTCGAAAACCACCAAACCCAGAGTACTTCTAAAATTTGCACACTTGCAAATATCAGATTTCATACAATGTGCATGAAAGTAAAGTGAACAGGTGCAGGATGTCAAGGCAGGCAAAAAATCTTCAAACAAAAGTTGGCACATCCAAAGTTTCATCATAAAAGCTTTTATTTCTGTTTTTGTTCTTTAATCGGCTGATTTTTTTCAGATACCACACAGCTCTTTACAACCTCTAATTTCACTGGACCTGTATATCATGCAGCTCTATTGTTTTCAGGGCTAGGGTCCATTGTTGTGTTGTTTGTTCTTTTGTTTTCTCAGCAAATCAGAGAAGACCTTGTAAGAGCTGTGTACTGCCCCGATTTTTTTTCCCACTTTTCACAAACACTTTTAGCCGGTGAAAACCTCGCAGTAGTCATCAACATCGCCGGCACTTTTTGACACCCTGCTTTAACCGGTTATATTTTTCATCTTGGACGATTGATTCTTGAAAAGGAATAGTAGATAAAGGCGCATGGAAAGGAGTGGAAAATGTCACAATTTAACCAGTCCAGTAAATTTCGCCTTACATTTTTTTAATACAGTTGGTAGTTCATCATTATTTTCGCCTGCCAAATCTGAAATCTGAAAACGTGAAATTTGAAAACCTGAAAACATTCCTGGGAAAAACATTAAACACCAAATAGTATACTTCATAAGAAAGAAACTCACAGCATCAATGTGTCTGATGGAGGCAATACATATTAAACACACACTAGCACCAGGTTTGCAGGAGTCAAGTAAATATTGCGCAGCCTTTTTTAGGTCCACTTCACTGTCTGGAAATAAAACAAAATGAGATTTATGTGATCAGACAAATACAGACAGTGTAACTGCAATGTAAAAGTTAGGACCTAACAAGAAAAATACTTGAGAAGAGTTGACAAGAATTCTAACTTGATGAAGGCACATGAGAATGAAAATAAATTATTATTATTGATTTCTTTTCACCTTGTCACTTGTCAATTTCTCAAACAATTTGTCTCAACACTCCATTCCTCAAATTCATCTCCCTTTCTTGAGTCAACCAAGGGCACAGTTGTCCTTCAACCTTGTTGCTTATAAGTTGGACAGATGAATGCTTAAGGCCTATTTACACGCTGCGATTTGTCGGGCCGATTTGTCGGCCCCGAGAAATCGTGAAGCAAATCGGCGTGTGTAAATGGCGACCCGAAGCGCGCGATTTCAGTCCGACATGTCGGCCGATTCGGAAAAAATCTGTGATCGCTTCACAGATTTCCGCGTGTCGGGCCCGATTTTAAGAACGAAAACGCAATCTGGACAAGAAATCACGCAAAACAAATTATATCTGCAGTATTTAAACTAACAACAACCTAAATAACCTATTGGATATCATTTGTTTTTCAAGAAGTTCTTAGCAGAAAAGTTTTGAAATAAAAAAAAGTTCATGTACGATGCTTGCACTGTACAAAGAGCGCGCGCACGATTTGTGGTGGCCGACAAATCGGCCCGACAAATCGCAGCGTGTAAATAGGCCTTTATTGATACAATTTGGCCACAAATGTTCCTACGGAAGCCCCAGGACTTATTTATGCAGAAGGGGGGGGGGGGGGGGGGAGGGGTAACCCTGGGATTTAAGAGGACAACTCCTAGGATTTGCAAATTTTTGCAACCACAGATTAATAGTCACATTGTCTTGGAATGAGAGAGCAGGGGGATTAGATTTTATTTGCAGTAGACTCAGTGGGAATCTCCTTAGGATGATAACTGGAAAATCTGTAATATTGTGGTGCAATCACCCAAGGGATGGGTACTTATGTACCAGTCAAATCGGAGATTAGCTGTGTATAGTGACAAATTTGACACAAAACAAGTGCGACCAGGGGGGGGGGGGGGGGCATTCTTGGATTTGACTGATACATTACAAGTGCCCTAAGGAGAAGCCAGATATTGATCACCCTTTGAAAGGAGAAGTTTTATGGTTTGGAGCTCCATATTAATGTACAATGACGTGGCAGAAAACCAAACGAAACAGCAATTGTACATTTTACTCCATCCAACAGAAATTCGACAAAAGCAACCGTAGACGTGTTAAAAATATTGATACCTTGTGAGGTATTCCGGTAGTTCTTCAAAGTGTTGTTCAATATTTCATTGTCGTTGATTTCTTCGTCCTCTGAAGAGTCTTCAAACTCGTCCTCAGCTCTCTCCATGTATTTTTTCGCAGCTTCCTTTATTTTATCTGCTTTTTCCTTTCTTTCCTTAGAAACTTCAGTAGGCTTGGAGGATTTTCCGCTGCTATTTAAAGCACCACCGGAATTGACGTGGGATTGCCTGCTGGCCCGTCCCGCCGGTCGCACAGACTTTGCACCATTTTGCTCAATACCACGGCCTCTTCCTCGACCTTTACCAAGAAATAATGGTCGTTTATCCATTTTCGTCTCTTGTACAAGCTTTCAGCGAAACATTTTCTATCACAACGTTAGCCAAAATCTATAAAAACAGACGAACCGTTGTCGCACACGCGGACAATAATTTATTGAATTATTGTGTGAGCCGGTGTGAGCCAGCTACGTAAGACGCAGCGGAGTACCACTGTGCCACTTTACACATCATGTAAAAAAGAACAAAAATAGATGATTCACAACAAAAAAGATGGCTTCTAGCTCTGTAAGAAAAGTGTTGTTTTCATGATCATGCATAATTCGTATTGTAATCATACATTATCTACGATGTGTAGTTTGGGAGAGATGTTTTATTGATTTCGTATGTCTTTGTTCACGTTTTGTTCTTTTTCAGGGAGGCAACAAGTTAGGTGAAGGTGAAAGTGAGCATGATTTAATTTCCTCCTTGGATGAGCTTTGCAAAGAATATGACCGCGAAACAGCCAGACAGGCTATACAGACAATGTTGACACTTGCGAAGTAAATATGTTATGTTTTTATTCATTTTGGATTTTATTGATGTGGCATGTTTAGTTATGAAACGGAACTGTTTTGCTGTCGAATCCAGTGTACAAAAGTAATATTATATACACAAATTGTGTATATAAAATCGAAGTTGCTGTGAATATTATTTATTCCCAATGTAATGTAATGTCTGAGAGACTAGCCTTGAAATTCCATTCATGACATATTTAATTTTTGCCTCAGATGATGAAAAGTTAAGAACATCAGGAGAAAGTAAGACAGCTAATTTATTTTAAGAAAATTTAAATGTCACTTGAGGGTTTCACAAACTCAAAGTCAGAATGACGGGGCAGGAGGTCTGATGTTGATAGAGAGGGAGGAAAAGGGGTCAGGAGAGGTTGGGGGGGGGGGGGGGGGGGGAGGAATCCAACAGCTCATTATGCACTTATCAGTAGCCATCCTTGGGAGTTGAATTTTTTGGGTCTGGATAATAGACTCATTGGTTGCCCCAGGGGGATTTTTTGATATCCGGATGTGAAAGCCTGGGGTCACCCTGGGGTCTGACTTGAGATGGACACTGATAAATACATTATTCGAGGATCTACAAGGTAAAAACATTGTTGAGTGCATGAGATTGAGCTATTTATTCAAACTATGTCTTATTTTGTTCCATTTCAATTTAAGTTTACAACTTTCCTTTTTTTCAGCAATGTGATCAAGTCACCTGAAGATGAAAAGTACCGCAAGGTCAAAACCCAGAACAAGTCTTTTTCATCTAAAGTTTGGAGTCTACCTGAAGCTCAAGAATTTCTTCTCCTTTGGGGCTGGGTTGAGGTACAGTAAAATCTTCCATAGGCCGTGTTATTCTTGTGAATATGCGAAGCATAAAGCGTTATAACAGTGGAACAAAATTTCATGCTATTGCTCGATCGCTCAATTGGCTGCTTACATTGAGCCTGTGATATTTAATGATGATTCTTAATTAATTCCGACACGGCATTCATGTAAAACAGGCTTTATTTTAGTTTACTTTTCTTTAATAGTTAGTTATATTTTTAAATTATAGAAGATTAATTTACATACATAGTTTCTTATTAAGTTGTAGTTTATATTAAATTGTTAATGCCTGATGTATTTACCATGTTTTTTAAATAAAGATGATGATGATGATGATGATGATGACAGTGTTGGACGGAGGAGAGGGTTGGGAGTTGGATACAGGGGGTACAGGGGGGGGGGGGGTGGTTCTGCAAAACGTCTAGAGAGGGGAGAGTCTGAACATTTCATATTTATGAGATGGCGCATGAGTCTGGCTGGATTTTTGAAAATGATGTTGCCCTAAGTTAAGCATCTGTGAGTGTGCTTGGCCTTGGCCTTAAACCCCACAATATAAGAACTAAAGACTGTTGCTAGTCTTTTTTCCTCTCACTTTCATGCCCATTCCCTCTTCTCACTCTTCTCTGTGATTTTCAGGCTGATTGGGGTCATAAAAACCCTTTTTGGGGCTAGTTGTAGTGAAATTGCTGTAATTTTTGTTGACCACGTTTTCAAAAATTCAGCCATATATAATTATTTAGCATAACTGACTACAACTGCTGATTCCTATTTGTTATTTATGGTCTACTGGGATTACAAAATAAAATTTACAGAATAGAAAAACTTAAGGAATTCTGGAAGTTGTAGTGAAGTGTTGTCATTGTGAAAATAGACCATTGCAATATATTGCAGGTTGATGACTGTGTTGTTCTTTCATCCGATGAGGATATTCAGCTCGTGAAACAAATATTACAGAAGAAATTAAAGTGAGTAGACTAGGGCATTATTATCTTCAACATATTTCAGGGCAGGTTCTTAATATTTTGTTTTAACAAAAGTACAGTGTCTCTCATTCTTGATGTTTAGTATTTTTGAGTTATTTAAAATTACCAAGCCATGATGACTTTTTTTGCAGTGCTATTTCTTCACGTACTTCTCAAAGATCTCAAGCAGAAGCTGGACCCTCAAACACTGAACCTGTGAGTCGTAAATCAGAATAAAATCCTAAGTCTTGAAATACACTGTATTATGAAAAATATTTCCTCTGGTTTGCATAGCAGGAGCAATAGTGTGTAGGACACAAGTTTTCATGTGCACACAAGAGGACTTTATGTGCATTTCCTCCCATTTACATCCCTGAAAACTTTGTTCGTTTCATTTTGCCTACAATCTCAGACATAATTTTGAGGTATTTCACCATTTATCAAGTGAACATGTTTTGCCAGTTTGATTTGATCTCTTCCATTGGCATAAGCTGCCTTTCAACCACCCATTTTTGCAGCTTACAGAGAAAGAAATGCAATTAAAAGAAGAAAGAAGGAAGTTTATGGAAAAGAAAAAGCTGGAAGAAGAGGAAAAAGCAAGAATCAAAGCTCAGGTAATCTGGGTAAAAATTAGACAGTGAGCCCAAATTTTTCCATGAGCAAAACTCAAGAGGAGATGACCAGTAGTTCAGGGGAGGTGGGGGTCATGGCTCGCATACAAAGCCTTGCCCAAGAGGACAGCTTCACACCATTTTCAATGTACATGTCTTGATGCCTTTCATCTGGGAGAATCAACCATCTTCAAACTCAGTCTTAATAATAGTCCTTGAAGTTAAAATGTTACTTACCTTTGTTCTGTTGGTTTTTCAGATTCAGGCTGACAGACAAGATACAAAAGGAAAAGAATCAAGGGAATCAGTGAGTTTTAAAATTAAAATATTCAAAATATATCTGAATAAATATTTCAGTGGTGGATCCAGGAGGGGGTCGCCAAAAAATAAGGCCCAAAATCCCCACCCCCCAACCCCAATTGTATTTCTAACTTTTCTTGTATATTTCAGAGGGCAAGAAAACTTGACAAGTTTGGTGGAAAGATGACCAAATTTGAAGACATAGGTATAGACCTCAACAAGGTAAAAAACTCTGTTTTTAATTTTTTTAAACAGAGCACCATTTCTCATGACAATTTTTCAGGCCTTTCCAGGACCTGTAAAAGGTTCAGGTTCCTACAGGTTCTGGTAAGCTGATTTTTAGGTACCAGTTTTCACCAAATTATATTTTTTTGTTTTAGGGTGGTGGATGAGGATAGCTTTTCATTGGATGCAAATCCAATGATGCAAATACACAATGATTTAGCCTGTTAGCCATGCGAGATGACGGCTTCTCTGGAAAAGCTTTTATGAGCCTCAGAGTAGTTTGATGAAGCTTGGCAATCTATAGTAAACATTAATTTTAATCATATTTTTATGGGACTTTTATCTGCTCTTAGCAAGGGTGACAGCATCTTTTATTCACACTGTGCACAAAAGATCCTGTAGGTCAAGAAGAATTCTGAACACCGGAAATGACTGTTCTTGTCCAAGGAGAAGACATGCATGTAGTTTGCAAAATTTTGTTTTTGGTGTTCTTCTAATAATTATGTAACCTGTGATCCAGCTGAATTTTAGCTGTGCTCCTGTGGTTTACAACTGAGTGAATCAAAAATAATGCCTGATCGCAGGTTATTTTGATTGCAATAACTTAAGATGGCTGAACACAGTTTCACTGTACCTACGGTATGCATCATTCATTGTCATTTTAAAACTACTAACATCTGGGCGCCCAAAATTGGTGAGGCATACGATTAAGCAACAAGCTACATATTTTGATATTTTTGTTGAGCTTTTAGGGTGTTGCCATGGCAACACGGTGGATTGTAAATCAGCCTGCAATATTTGGTTTCGTTTATTTTCATAAAATCTAGTCTCAGGCTTTTAGCCAGAAATTGAAAAGTGGCCGTCCTGAAGATATTTCCCATCATAAATTTTTAAAGGATTAGGTGCAATTTTCATTAATTTCTTCAAAAAGTGGGCGTCCACAGGACGCCCTGCTGGCTAAAAGCTTGTCTAGTCTTCAGATTTTGTTCATCATTTGTCTCCAGTAAACTTGTAAAAATATTCGCATGTTAACACTGGTCTCATGTAGGGATCTTTCGTAATTTGTGGTTTAATATGTTTTGTAAAAATCTCCGTTAGATTTTAAATTCTGATGGCAGATGAGTTTGGCATATTCGGAACTATTATTATGCCAAATTTCGTGAAATTCTAACGAGTGGTACCGTAGAAATCAGCACATTTCCAGGGAAAGTCACTAAAATATCCAGTCACAATTTTTTGGTCAACTGTGCATGCGTTGCATTTGACTGGGTTCAAGATACAAAGACAAAAACGACCAAAAAGGCATTGTATTTCTTCAATGGTTCTATAAATTATCTATTAATTCAACAAACATTTTTACGAACAACAAAAACAACACTTTCGCGATCCACGCTGAGCAAAATAAAATGATCGCTGAATAGGCACCACGTTTGTTTTTCTCAAAACTCTTCACATGCTGACTCACGTAAGCAGCTGAAATTGAAGAGTGCGTGCAAACTGTGTTCAGCCACCTTAAGCATCAACGGGCAACTTACGTACAAATTAGTATAGTACAAAAATGTAAAAATATTGCTATGTTGACGATCGTACTTGTATAAAGCATAGTCCAACATTTCTTTTACAAGGATTGTGTATTATTGATCAACACATTAAACAAGACTATTAAGTTTATTTCAGTTGTTTATTTTTTCTTTGGCTTTGAATTAATTTTTACACAGCAAGATGGACAACAGCTGAATCTTGAACATCTGCAACATAACAAGATCAAAATCAGAAACAAGAAACACTTGTTCATATCCAACCTCTTGTGCCAGCAATGGGATGCCTTTACAGAATACAATACAGTCATATTAAATTAACAAATACTGCCAAACCTATGCTGACACCCTCCTCCCCTGAATGGCCACCTATACACAACAGCCATGTTTGCTTAAAACCTTTGCAACGACCAGAAAATTTTGTCTGGATGGTGGCCATTACAGAAAGGTTTGACTGATAAGGGATCACCTTGGCTTGATTGTGAAGATACTGACACCCAATATTACTGAAACAGCAAGTTTCACACTCCATGCATACAGGTAAATGTAGAACAAACAGGACTACCTTGTCTGCACTTCAACTTAGATCTGAGTGAAAAGTGCTGATTTAATACACTAAGATTCACTTCTGCCAACAACTTTATAAAAATAACCTTCCTTGGAAGAGTTGATCAGAACTCGAGTAAAGCTGGATTTCCACTGTCTCGTAATTTTTATGTGCGTAAATGTAAAATGTTGAGTATGGTTCAAATTGTTATGTTTACACAAGCTGTAATTTTATTTACGCATGTAAAACACGCAAAAATTATGCGACAGTGGAAATTCAGCTTAAAGCAGGCCAGAATGTGTGGATGATGAATGCCAAACGCATGTGAAAGAAAAGTTACAATGAAATCCTACAAATTTTCCATATGACATTCCAAAAACAGACACTTCAACATGGTCTACTTGTTGAAGATCTCTTACTGTATAATGATTGTCAGCTATTGTCGTACCTAATGACATCACATGACAGGTGCCGCAGGCTGTTCAGGTTTGCCTCCTTTGTGTTCAGATATAGGAGTAGTTGGAATGACCTCCTCTTTGGGTTCCACAATACTGACATGATCTGGGAGGGGCTTCTTAGGTCCTGTTTTACCAGTGGGGTCCCATGGGAGCATGATCTTTACTTTGATACCAAGCACACCTGGTAAAAAAAAAACATCTTTATTTTTACCTATCCAATACCATAACTGGGTAAGGTTATAGGGAACCTCCATTGCCAGAACAAATTGACATTAAATTGTTGGAAATAGAGTCGAAATTTTACATTTTTAAAAGAACAGGTGCAAATATAATTTTAGTGTACAAATAAAATGGATATAAATATCACCTATTTTCGCTTTTAAATTTCCTACGCACCGCCATTTTGAATATTTATGACATGTTACGGTTGCTGTTATTGTTAAGAATCAAAGTTCTTTTGTATGCAACAATTAGACAACTGTAACATGTCATAAATATTCAAAATGGCGGCATGTGGGAAATTTAATAGGCGATAGTCATATACATTTTTTTGTACACCAAAATTATATTTGCACCTGTTTTTTAAAATTTTTTAATTTAGACTTTATTCCCAACAATTTAATGTCAATTTGTTATTACAATGGAGGTTCCCTTTAAAAATACCAAGTTTTGAGTGAAATTTGTGATCCTCGCAGTGTGCTCTCAACTTAAGCAATTGAAAAAGCAACCTGAAAAAAAATTCAGGCTTGAACGTGATTTGAACCCATGACCTTGCAATACCGGTGCAATGCTCTATCCACTGAGCTATCAAGCCACATGGATAGATGGTCAATTGTGAGTTCGTAATATACCTGATGATAGTGAAAATATATGAATGGGAATAATTATATGAAAATCATATATTTGAATATATAATACCAAGTTTTATTTTGCATAATATTGAGAAGCAAACAGCAGGAAATAAAATAATGTACTGATTAACAGCTTTCATGCGAGTGGTTACACTTTATAACTTCATCCACAGCTCAAACATTAGAAGCATACCACAAGAGAGATGGATTGATTGTATGAGTGAAATGCTCATTCAGATTCTGATACCACCCACAGTGCAGATAAAAGATAACCTCTTATCCTGAATCAACATTCTCTAATCACATTGGGGAATTAAGGAGCCATTTCCACCACTTTCAAACTACTTGTCACATTTTGATACTGTGACCCTAAAATTTGCAAAAATCAATAAACTTTTGTTGTAAAATTTTAGGATCAAAGCAGTTTAAAAGTGGTCAAAATTGCTTGATCTCAAATCCCCAGCATGTGAGATGAGGAAAAATGACAGCCAAAACACAACAGGATGTTACTTAAAACAGGGCTTCCACCCTTTTTTAACCAAAAATTCAAAAATGAACTTCTTTCAATTATGCATTGCCAATAATTATACAAGGTAGCAAGTGGTCTTAGACAGCTGAGTTTGAGACAGTAAGATTCAGATTACTGTCTGTATCATAAAACCCTTTAAAACTACCAATACATTCATTGGTTTGTATAATACATACCCTACCTGAGGTAGACATGCCTGATAGCAGTGTCTACATAGTGATTGCTTGGTTCTGGTTTGTATAATACATACCCTGCCTGAGGTAGACATGCCTGATAGCAGTGTCTACATAGTGATTGGTTGGTTCACCACTGTGGATCATCAAACCATCAACAAACTTCATGGACTTGGCACGCTGACCACGCAGTTTTCCAGATACAACAACTTCACATCCCTTGGCACCGCTCTCCATGATGAATCGAAGCACACCGTAACAGGCCCTGTCAACATATAACAACAACAAACATCAGTGTCTTTATCTGCAATGATCCCTTTTAGTTTGGAGAAGCAGACTAGAAAACCTTTGCTCAATGTTGTGAGGATTACTACTTTCTAATAAAACAGAACATTGTCAACACCAGAAACCAATTCTTTACTACTTTCTTTACTTCCCTGCCAATATAAATAAATTTTTAACATAGCGACAGCCCTGATAATGCTAAGGGTGTCTAACAGCCAAATATTTTCCTGTGCGACTTGAGACTCATTTCTGCATTTGTGAAATGTTTGTAACCGCTTACCTTCTTACTGCAAGTCCACCAATCAGCTTGTACCTAAGAGACTCGCACTGAGCAATAGCGCACAGACCTCTGGTGGCTACTTTTTCTGCATACAGCTGAAAGAAGATGTTATGATGAGATGTTTTGTAGACCATACAACTGTACTCATGTTTGAATGTTGTTTCAAAACAACAAGTTTTGTGTCCTTGAAACTGTGTCTAAAATGACATGGCCACAAGGTATTTACAGAGGAGCAATTTTAGGGTGCATTCGATGGACTTTACCCCGGAATAACAACATATTCTGGATTATTCCCTGGAGCAGAATTGTTGGAATATATTCCGCATATTCCAGAATCAGAAAAACGACTCAAATGAATGGATATTCGGGATTATTCCATATATTCCAGCATAGGAATATATGGAATAATCCTGAATGGATATTCAGGATTATTCCATATATTCCTATGCTGGAATATAGACAAATGAACACACCATAATAACAATAATATTGTTTTGACAGACATCCAAGCAAATAGTCCAGTTTTCTTATTTTTACAACTGGCGTTGGAGTAAGATACATAAAAGCAGTTCTTTAGTAATGAGTGAAACCTCCTAAATATGACACCACAGGGACAGAGGTTAGTGTCCACATTTATGTAAAGGAGTCTTTTTTATAGTGGTAGAGATTGAATGAATGTTTGCTTTTTTGGGACGAAGTGAATAGTTAACCCTTTAAGGCCCAAAGGTTTTTGCGTTTTTGAGAGATTTTCTACATACACACGCCCCATGGGCTTTCTTGACTCCATATTTAAAGTTACCATGGAAAGTGCTGCTGTTCAAGTTAACTATAAGGTTTCCATACAATGAAGGTGTCAGTTATTATTGTAAATTGGCAATAATATGTACTTATTGACTGAGTGGGAGGGCCGGATGGGAAAATATTTGGCTCGGTCATGGCGCATGGACCTTGGTGGGCTCAGTCAGTACGCCATGAGACATATTTTCCCATCCAGCCCAAGCTAACTTAGTCAACAAGTATTTTACCATATAACCAATTTGGGGACAAAATTATTTTAAATTTCAACACGCAAGGCTGCGCTAATGCACTCAGCCCTTATAGGGGCATTTTGTAAATAGTTTGAGAAAAGAATGTGTGCAGGGTGGGGGGGAGGGGTTCAAGTCACATGATAACATGCAAGTAAAATCTAGATTTTACCTCGACAGTTCCCTCAGGGAATCCAAATCTCTTCTGCACCACAGATGTCAGTTCACGGATTCGTCGACCCTTCTCTCCCAGA
>JAJGOT010000042.1:1060000-1210000 GCA_022457155.1 Cladopsammia gracilis
TTGTTGTGTAAAATATTAACTTACTACACATCTTTTAAAATAATAAATGTTTTGCTTACAAAGAGATTTTGATACTCTTTATTGATATTTTGATATTATTATAATATTCTGACATTATCATGATACATCAAAATATCAAGCCTCACAAGACATACTCTCTCTTTCACAGAGTTGAGATTTTGATACTGCTTCTTGATATTTTGATATTATCATGATATTGTGATATTATCATGATATATCAAAATATCAAACCTCACAAGACATACTCTCTTTCACAGAGTTGAGATTTTGATACTGCTTCTTGATATTTTGATATTGTCATGATATTGTGATATTATCATGATATATGTAATATATCAAACACGAGGAACAGTGTTTCATCAGATTTCCAAACACCGAGAAGTGGATTAGAAAAACGAGGCGCAGCCGAGTTTTTTTAAACCACTTCAAGGTGTTTGGAAATCTGATGAAACACTGTTTCGAGTGTTTGATATAGCTTCTCAAACTGATCGTTAAATGCGGAGAAAACGAAGGAATAAAATCGCCAAAATCTATGCAAATTAAGAAACGATTTCAAAACCTCCTTCACGGTAGTGATTTCCTTGGTGTTCTCATCATGAATTATTAATGAGTTTGAGAACAAAATATCAAACCTCACAAGTCACACTCTCTCTTTCACAGATTTGAGATTTTGATACCCCTTCTTGATATTTTGATATTATCATGATATTGTGATATTATCATGATATATCAAAATATCAAACCTCACAAGACACACTCTCTCTTTCACAGATTTGAGATTTTGATACTGCTTCCTGATATTTTGATATTATCATGATATTGTGATATTATCATGATATATCAAAATATCAAACCTCACAAGACATACTCTCTCTTTCACAGAGTTGAGACTCTTTCTTGATATCTTGATATTATCATGATATTCTGATATCTCGGCCACTGCAGAATATCACAATGTCATTGCCTTCTATCATTCTCAAAATATCATGATATTATCAGAAGTCATTTGAAGAAATGTATAAGAAAATATTTGATATATCAATAGTGATACAAGTGATTGATATTTTGATATTCCGCAATACCGCACCTCTCTCGAATTTCAAATACATATGGGCGAAGAGTACGTCATGTGAACTTGAAATGAATTAATTATGTTTTCTTTATCATTATCTGTAGGGTTGATTCTGCAGAGCGGACTGTTGGGAAGATCAACGGCAAGTGGCCAATTGTAAGTCAAATTTAGAATGTTACTTCAGGCTTGTCCTCAAGGGACTGGAACTAGCCAGATAGAGATGACCAATCCCTGTTATACAGTCAAACTTCTCCTGACGGACACTTCTGTTACGGACAGAAGACACCAAATTTATAAAATCCCTACCTCCATAATACGGACACCTCTATAGTACGGACACCTCTATAGTATGGACACCTATAGTACGACACCTCTATAGTACGGACACCTCTATAGTACGACACCTATAGTACGGACACCTATAGTATGGACACCTCTATAGTATGAATACCTCTATAGTATGGACACCTCTATAGTACGGACACCTCTATAGTATGAATACCTCTATAGTATGGACACCTCTATAGTACAGACACTTGGGTGTGTCCCTTTGGTGTCTGCATTAAGGGGGTTAGACTGTAATTTTACAGACATGAGATGAAGTCCCAGTGAATAATATTTGCTGAAAATAACTCTCCATTAGGATAAAGAGGCTAGCTTCATAAGAAACTGTGGTGCTGGGTTGGCGGGGGAAATTTGTCTTTATCCGCTGAGTTGACAAGGTACATTAGCCACCATAAAGAGATAAAAAGCTGATGCTTTGAGCTGCAGCTCTTCATCAGAGGGAATCACAGATTTACTCTGATAAGGCCAATTTACCTTATCAACTTATGCCAGTTGAAAAAGCTAAATGTTTGTGTACCTCCATTAGGGACTCTTTGTTGTCGAAACCAAAAGATGCTTGCAAAGGTTCCTGTAAAAGTGAGCATTTGCCGTTTATGGTCATATTTTGTCAGAGAAGCATGTGGGAAATCATCATAGAAATTTACTTAGAAAGAAGTTCTAATTCTTATTCTCCAACCAAAAAAAGGTTGAGCTCTCACTGATGATTGACAAGATGGACAGGTCAACATGGGGGCTGAAATGTTTTGTGGCCCATGATAGGTCATCTGTTTTATCAGGCTACATAAACACTCAACTCCTGAGTACTCCAAAAATTTCTCATCATCATAATGCTAAAAGGATAGGGCTTGGCAACTGCCTTGCTGAAAACTATCATGATTTTTCTCATTTGGTTCTTGAAATCCATTCTCCATCTTTAGAGGCAAGTGAGTATGTGTCTTAATTTTATCTGAATCAATTTTGTTATATTGTTTTATACAACAGCCTTGCAACACAAAGCAAATTTGGCAGACGCTTTACTAGGAGTCTGTATACAACAACAGTAGCATGTAAGTTAAAATTTTAATAGTTGACTTGTGTTTCTGCCAAGCATGGATAATTTAAATGTTTTGTTGTTTGATTGTGTTTTATTTTGCTGGACAAATCCTTTTTGATCAATTCTTAGCTTCTCCTGACAAACGGTATTGGTATTCTGAGGAGAATTTCAAAGCTAATCACTACTTAGTGTGTAAGATGGAGAATTTTGAGCTTGGAAAGAAATGACAAGATGAAAGTGATCATATATCATGTGTGCAGGGACAAAAAAGTCTAAGTACCCAACGGCAATCAAACCCATTCCTTCCAAGCCTTTATCAAAAGAATTTAATGGCTGGCAAACAGCTGTTTGAGTTCTTTTGTAGGACTTGCTGTAAATGTAGTTCTGATCTATTTTCTTTTCCATTCAATTAAGGTGATCTTTCCAGAATACCAGAGATTCTGGCAGATGCAGTGATTGAAGGAGCTGGCTTGGACACTGATATAGCTGATGATGATGACGAAATGTCAAGTCCAGTAAAAAAAGGAAAGCATTGGCGAAATCCTGGATATTAACACTGTCTACACTGCCAGTATTGCTAGAGAAAGCCATGAACATTACTGTATATCACACAAGGTCCTCTACATTTCTGCCCTTTTTTAACTTTGAAAATAATTCTTCAACATGAGAAAGGGATTATTGTGTGTAACAAGGCAAAAACAGTAATGTTGATTATCAGTATTTGCTGTGATTTCTTACAAAATTGTGAATCTGACTGTATGTGTAATGTTCTTGTGAAGTTATGCTTGGTTTTATTCCTGGTGCAAATATTACATAAATAAAGTAGTTGCTTTCAAAATGAAATTTTTACTTTAAGTTTTAAGAGTGTTTGCCTTCTCTCCCAGAAACGAGTAATGCAGTTTCAGATGTAATACAGTGACCACTACAGTTTTGGAAAATGATGGCTGTATTTTAAAATTCTAAATTTTGTAATAACAAGTTGCTAATAAATTTATTTATTTTCAAACAAAGGTGTTCAACTTAGAGACTGTACTTTTGACTCTGGCAGTGTTTATAAAACAAGATACTTTTATCTTCTGTGATAAATGTTGATTAATAAACTCTGTTTACTGTATATTTTAACATGCCTTGCATTTTCTGCATACAGTTGAACCTCTCCATACGGACACCTCCATAATGTAGACACCTCTCTATTATGGAGAGTTTACTTGGAGCGGAAAATGCAAAAATCTATGCAATCCCTGCCTCCATAATACGTTCACCTCTATAATGCGGACACTTGAGTCTGACTCTTTGGTGTCCATATTAATGAGGGACAACTGTTATTTTACTGAGATGAAGAAAAAATCCTCATAGCAATAAATGCAATTAATATCATTGCAAACAAAGCCTGGAAAATTTTTTGCTTTGGACTGGATTTAAACTAATGACCCTTTACATAGACCACTTTGAACAAGAGTGTCCGCATGGGTTAAGAGTGACTGTGCATTGTTCTGTGGGATCAAAGTTATTTCTTTGCTTTTCTAAAACAAAATGTTCCATAGTAAAATTCACAGCCACTTGCCTCAGGCGGACAATCTTTTTCGATATGGTATTTCGTCCTATTAACTGAGTTACCAAGGCTTCGTGTTGGGAGGTCAGTTTGAGTCAATAACACCCACAATAAAAATAAATGAGATGACAATGGATATGTGGTGATATGATTATCTTATTGTTGTTCTAATGGTACAAAAGACACATTCAACTTTGTTGTTTGATGTCAAGTTTGAGGAAAGTACCATTATTACTGTTAGTAGAGGTGTTTTTCTTTCAAGGTGCAGATAAGAGAAGAAATATTTTTTTTAGTAATCTAGGTTAAGTAAAATGTCACGCTGATGCCCTGAATTCCTGAAGTTGAATCGTGCATTAAAAGTTGAATGGATTCATTATGTATTGTTTTACAGTAGTTAATTGAGCAACAAGAAACGCCAAAAATTGCACGCTTTTCAATTAGTACTAGATACCAGAAATTCGTCATTGCGGAAGGGAAGGAGTTATTTATATTGTGTCTCTTAGAAGAAAAGGAATATTCTAGGACTTGTCTTGGACTTGGTCCCTGTAGAGAAAAAGACCAACAATCCTATATATATTCAACGTGTTTTTCCATTCTAACATTTATTTGGAGACAAGGATCTTTAAAAAGCCGAAAAATTAAAAGCGGCGAAAAAGAAATATTGCGCAATAACGAAGTCATGTGATGGAATATAGCGTGACAACTGAATTGAACTCTTATTTTTATTTTTCAAATAATTTTTGCCGTCGAGGAAAACATTTGACGTTTTACTTAACCTAGGTGCAGTTGGGATATTTTTTTCAGAATCTTTGATCGTTAAATATTTTTATTCGAGCGCGAGCCTGAATTTGTGCATTATTCTCTCGTGTTGGTTTTGGATTTCGACTGTATGCTGCGCTGCACGCCTGTCAATTGCTGCTGTCAGTTTCCATTGTTTCTTATCCAATCAGATCCCTCTCTTAGCCAACACCCACCACACTCCCCCGCATTGGCGAAAATAAAGGCAAGCCGGGAAAGAAAGTACATGTATTAGCAAAGAGCTGTTTAGCGAACATCCAGTTTGTAAAGAACGGTTAACTCAACAATGTTTTTACGAACGATAGGCAGTAGAGTTTCGATTCAGAGAGGAGCCCTGCTGCTTCGGCGGGTACCCATACGCGCCGTATCTGGAGCTCGTCAAGCTGTAGTGGAAGAAAATGGCGGCGACACGTCACTGGTAGGTATTATTTACCGTACATTTTGGAGTTAGAAACAACGCGAAACCGAATAAAATGTTTTAAAAGGGAGCCTTCGTTGACTAAAGTCACGCTGTGTGTCAAAAGGGCTCCCATATAGAACATGTAGGGTTGTATAAACGAAGTGAACGATGGAATAAACCAAATAAAACGAAACAGGAATGCAATGCCCTGCATATCGACCCATCAAGCCTCCCATCAAGGGATCTCATAGCTCATTAACATTCTCCCTGGATATAACATAATCGACAATTCTTGATAGAGCTACTCAAAACAAGCAGAATTACTAAGTTAAAGAGTGATACCTCGAAAAGAAGCGAACTTCTAGCGATCGATGATGCGCGGTGCGCAATTTTAGATCAGTTTATTTGTTGCAAATTTGTGCGACTTCGAAGATGTTGAAACAAGCCTGACGCTGTATACCAGGTATTGGCTGTATTTTTGCGGCATAAACACGAATTTATGGATTAACATGTCGAAATTTCTTTTCTTCAAGGTTTAAGATAAATATTGAGGAATATCTATGGCGAAAATTTACCAAAAGTACTCGGTTCCAAAGCGGGAAGTGGAAAGTATAATGAAACGTTCGTGCCCAGTATTCGACAAAAATTTCATGTCGCGAGGTTATGCAATACACTAAAGACTTTTTTCAAACTCTCAAATCGTATTTAACATTCCATGTAACAAACTAAAGCAAAACATGGAACAAAGTCGTTTGTTCTTATGTTAATTTGCTTGGTAAAGGGAAGATAATGTTGTCATCGGCAACCTTCGCGTGACCTCATTCGTGAAGAAGGTGTTTGTGTCAAAAATCGAAAAAATGAAATGGTTGACTCCACGAGGTGAAATTTGTGGAATTACTTTGCCTTTTTCATAAGTCAACGACTAACTGTTTACGGTTGTGGACATAGTCAGTATACTAACTATGGTTGTGGAAGTTTGTATTAGTAGATTGAATACATTTTCGACACCCTTGCTTTGTGGTCCTTTGCCCGGCTCGTGTTCATTGTAGTCATAACAATGGGTTATTATTCGAAACCTTGGGTTGACCGAATTTCCTCGTGACATAAACTGACTGGTTAGGGACGTGTGTAATAGTTAAAATCGATGTTACCTGCGTATTTCTACGACAAAATTGAATGCACCGGCCGGTGTTTTGTCATAGGTTGAAAGAGTGAAGTGATTTCTGAAACTGGTGGTGTGACCGCAATTGGCAACAGTTTATTTCATATTCAATCACCGTTTGAAAGAGCGGCTACATAACCTTTTGCTTTGGAAAAGAGGCAGGCAATAAATAAGCAACAAATATAACTGCAAAGAATTATATCGCGTGTTTAGTGGTATGATTTTTTGTCTTCCGCCCGGGACAATGCGTTTATCCAAAGCGAAAGGTGATGCAAGCGCTCGTTTCCAGGTTCCTATCGCAAGGGATGGAAAGGGTATCCACCCACCGGATTCCGAGAAATTCACAGAAATAATTAGTTGGATTAAAAGAAATTATGCTCATTTTTGGAAACCTGTTATGTCCGGCATCTAACATCAGCTAGGATCCGGATGTAAATACCTTTCAGTTTTGAGCTATCAATTATATTTCCGAGCATGTTTTATAGGAGAACAAAACGGGGCGAGCACAGACCGATGATTCACACGGGGTGGCAACGGACGGACGGACGGAACTTTAAATATGTCGCTTATACTCCAAGCTGCTTCGCTTTACATACAATTCGTGCAGGGATTCACGTGCACTTTCCAGTTTTAGGGCCGACTCTCGTGTGCGTGACTGACCTTCACCTTGCGCACAAAAGGTCACGATTTCTCTTTAGCGAATTTTCATTGGTTTAATAAGTGTTTGCTATAGCCCAGCCTCCTACGCAGACATTTCTTAGGTTCGTCACGCAGTCTTTTTTTTTCGCGTGACGTTCGCGATTCTCCGCATTGAAATGAGGGAACAATGAATATTTTTTACTTCCGGTAATTTAGTAGTTTCCAAACTGCGCGCGCGAGTGTGTTCGATTTCCAATGCGTGTTTGTCTACGTAAACGCGACATAATATTCTTGCTAGCTATCGTGCAAGATTCCTTTTGAATGCATTTCCATAGATTCATACGAATACTCTGTTTAAAAGATTTTCGAATACATACCTTGCAGTTCAAGAGATATATTTGTCGTTCTCTCCGCCCGTCCATTGGTGGAGTCCCATCAAAGAAGGTAAATATAAAATCTGTAAACTGATTTGAAAGCGAGAAACTTGCTTTTTCTGTGGAAAATCATTCTAAAACTGCTCTGCAAGTGTTAAAGGTTACTTTTCACATTGATCAAAAGATAATAGCTCATTCAAAAACCCTAATGTGACTTTCTGTTTTTGTATCTTGCAAAGTACTTATTGAGGACACGGTTTTTACTTCCCCTACTGGAAACGGGACCGCCATTTAGACGTGAAGGTCTGACCATTTGCAGATGTCATAACAAAGGGAGGACCTTCGTCCTCAGTTATTTTAAGACCCCGAGTGTTGATCCGGCCGTGAATCCAACCCGCGACCTAGCTCCTGCTCAGCAGGTCAGCGCTCTTCCAACTGAGCCGGCTACCCTGTGGCGGTTGAAAGCTTGTCAGGTATAACGTTGATCCTAACTCTGTTTCGATTTTTTGTTTTAGATGAAGTACAAGAGCTTAGATGATTTTATGAAAGATGTTATAACGAAAAATCCGGGCGAACCCGAGTTTCACCAAGCCGTAGACGAGGTGATAAGTTCCCTATGGGACTTCCTGAAGGAAAACCCCTCCTACCTTGAGGGGAACATCTTAGAGCGCATCGTGGAGCCAGAAAGGGTCGTTATCTTCAGGGTCCCATGGAGGGACGACAAAGGAGAGACCCATGTCAATAGAGGATTCCGTGTGGAGTTCAATTCAGCCATTGGTCCTTATAAAGGAGGGCTGCGTTTTCATCCTAGTGTCAATTTAGGAATTCTTAAATTTCTTGGATTTGAGCAAGTGTTCAAGAACAGTCTGACGACCCTGCCGCTCGGAGGTGGAAAGGGAGGTTCGGATTTTGACCCGAAGGGAAAGAGCGACAACGAGGTGATGAATTTCTGCCAATCTTTTATGTCCGAGCTCCAGAGGCACATCGGCCCAAACACGGATGTCCCGGCCGGGGATATTGGAGTTGGAGGAAGAGAAATCGGGTACCTGTTTGGCCAGTACAAGAAAATACGTAATGAATTCACTGGGGTACTGACAGGAAAATCCTTCAGCTTTGGTGGAAGTATGCTGCGACCGGAAGCTACAGGATACGGATTAGTGTACTTCACAGCTGAGATGCTGAACACACGAGGAGAGACCTTCAGAGGAAAGCAGGTAACTGTGTCCGGATCAGGAAACGTGGCGCAGTTCGCGGCGGAAAAAGTCCTGCACTTGGGTGGAAAAGTGGTTACACTGTCAGACTCCCAAGGGACCATCTACGACAGCGCCGGCTTGGACAAGGAAAAGATCGAGTTCGTTAAATATCTGAAGAACGTAAAACGCGGTCGCATCAGCGAGTACGTCGAGAAGTTCCCCGATGCAGAGTTCTTTGAAGGAAAGAGGCCCTGGTTTGTAAAATGTGACGTCGCTCTGCCGTGTGCCACTCAAAACGAAGTGAACAAGGAAGATGCGGAGATGCTGATCAGTAATGGTTGTTACTGTGTAGCTGAAGGTGCTAACATGCCCACAGAGCGGGAAGCTATAGAAGTGTTCCAAAAGCACCAGATCCTTTACGGGCCTGGTAAAGCATCCAATGCTGGGGGCGTGGCCGTTTCCGGTCTGGAGATGTCCCAAAACAGCCTGCGTCACGCCTGGACCCGAGAGGGCGTGGATGAGCGCCTGCATGACATCATGGAAAGTATTCACAATACATGCGTCAAGTATGGTACAACGAAAGATGGCAGCTACATTGATTACGTCAAAGGTGCGAATATCGGGGGCTTCATGAAGGTGGCTCAATCTATGATAGAACAAGGAATTGTTTAGGAATTTAGTTTGGACTGCGGCATGAATTTTATCTTAAAACGAAATTCTTCCTTTAGGAGAACTGTTATGTACTCTTTTTGATGGAGGCACAAAAACAATTCCAACACACTGTTGACAACGAGAAGTTATCACAAGAATGGATTTGCCTTTTAGCTGGTATGAACTCCCATAAATTATTTATCTAATTTTTTGTTAGATGTAAAACATAAAACTTCGCCAGGCACAGATCTAGAGCGTAGAGTTGTGGTTATTTTGTTTAATTTTTTTCCTCTCACTTGCTTCCTTTTTATTTCAAAGTAAGTTACAAGTTTAATCACTAGTTCCAAAGGTTTTTCTCCTGGTAAGGTCATAAAATAATTAACACAAAAAATGTAGATACAAAATGTAATTTTGATGATTTTAATGTGTCTTCCTTTTTAGCCTGAATCTCGGGCGAGATTTAATAGTGCAATTTAGGACGTTTTCTAGAAAAAAGAAGAAGAAAGTTTATAAGTATTGGGTTTAATATTTATACTGTGTGATTATGTAAAGTTCAGCTGACGGATGTGCACTCAATAATAAATTAGACATTCTTTTTTTGTGAAATAAAACCTTATGAACTCTGACAAATGTAGAACGAAAATTTTCTTAACTATAGCGCGTGAAAATGGGAATCTTTTCTTTTGCAACTACTGTGGAACCCCACAAAGACCCCCTCCCTACAACATCCAGCTCTCTACAGTGGCCAAATTGTCCTGCCTAAATCACAATTTCATTCACCGAAATCGTATTGAAACCTCAACTAAAAGGCCAATTGCTATGATAATTGTATCAATTGACGTCACTGAAAAAATAGAAAATCTAAACTATACATCTAACAAAGCTGTTTCTGACATGGTATGTGGGTACCTTAACGATTTTTAAAGATGTTAAATGTGTCACGCAATTCGTCACGCTATTTCAGATAAGCAGTAAAAATAAACAAAATTGAACCAGTTGAAAGTTATTTTTGCATTATAGATTTAATAGACTTCTAGTGAATCCAATATTTTGTTGGGAAGCCAAAATGGCGTTTGATTACTTACCTAATCGCTAAGCTTGCAACGTTAAGTAACAATTATCTTTTTGTCGTTTGATTGATTTGCTTGTCATTTACTGATTTTGTGATCTGAAGGCTAGTCAAGGTTAGGCCACACGTATCTTTATAAAGTATGTAGTTATACTGTACTCGACTGTCTAAGTGGTTAAGGCATTTAACAATAGTTCTCAAGACATGTTTGGGTTGTTCAATTCAACCTTGGCCAAGACCTACCCGTGAGCGGATGTCAGGCTTAATTTCGGTAAAGGCATTTACAGTTCAGAAATTTCCATTGGTTAGTTTCTATTTGGTTTACTTCAGTCCGGTTGGTATGCTTGGGTTTGTCTGATTAACTATTTTGTCGCAATGGTTTATGGCCTTCTGGTTCTCACGGTCCGCGAAAACAAACATGTCTACAATTGTAGTATATAGGTAGGCTTGTTTCAGTTGATTGTCAGTCGATAAATCTTGTGGCCTCGGGACCTGCTGTCCCTCTAATTGAGCTTGGCGCTGCACAAGACGTCCCAATATAAAAGATTCTCGGTACTTGCCACTCGTTTACCAAGCGAGGCTTTATTCCAATTTTGTAATGAGATTTTGGGTGTAATTAAGGCTTTGAAGTTTTGGCGGCCATGTTGGTGCCCCAGTTGATGTCTAATACTCGTTAACCTATAACTCTTGAACGAAATGACCTTGTGCTTTAAAATTTGGCCCACAAGAATTCTGTTTTATTCCTTGATCTCTTTTTGCATTAACGTTATGTTAACTTTGTAGCACCACAAGTTATAATTAAAACCTTAAATAAATAGGATAACAGGTCTATATTCTCAGCCATTCTTTGATTATCCTCTTCTTTGCATTTAGTTTTTTCAAAGAAGACGTAGCACTTCAATCTCAACAAACGATTATTTCCTGATAAGGCTTCGCTTGCTTTATTCGCACTTCAATCAGATCTCCTAAAGTTGTCACGTGAGTGGGAGTCATGTCTACTCTCCAACTAAGGGTTACTACCAAAACGTGCTTGTTCATCTGACTTGTCACATGTCAGCACTAAGCTTTCTCGTATCCCTATCAAAAGCAGGCTAAGTGCCTCAACAAAGAATACAGTTGAGCCCACAATATTCTCCTGGGCCCGGTTGTTCGAAAGTCGGTTAACGCTAACCCAGGATTAAAACTTAACCGAGGATTTAATTTCTCTTGTTAGAAGTGTTTTCAAAAACTTATTTTAAGCTACACGCGAAGACAAGTCAAAGTCGAAACTTAACGGCGAAATACTTTGGAAAAGTCTCCATCGATTAAGTATTTAACTGGAATCAAAATTGACGCTAACCTTGGGTTAGTTTAATCGCGCTTTGAACGACCCGGCCCAGTAAGTTAGACATGAACTTGCAAAAGATAAAAACGGCTCTCGGGTAGTCCCGCACTTGTCCAAACGATGTCTGTGATTCGCTAAGAAAACAATAGATTTGTCCCGCTGGGATAGGGATTAGGGATGGGGGCATTGTTCAAGTGATATTTCAATTGTATCGTTCACCAACCACAGACGGCTTGACGTTCTCATAACTGCAAGTTAAAAATTTTCCTCGAGACAACCAATATCTGTCACTATCACCTAAGCCCTCCAATATTTATCAATCACACGAGCTTTGTTCAAATGCTGACTGACCGACATCAAGGCTATGAAGGCAAATATGCCTGCCATGTCCCACAAAATATCCGTCATACATCCAAATAGCACAGGATGAGAAATATTTAATGAACACCTATGGTTTCGGATCTTATTTAGCCATCTTTTTCATTCGAGACACGTTTTCACTCGTTTAAAAGAAAAGTTTATCTTCTGGAACAAAGACGTCCCCAACATCAATATCGACTTTTTTCTTTCCTTCTTTTATGAGCTGCAGTTTGATGATTGGTGCTACATCTTCTCCCAAACTCCGTCCACCATCATCTTTGGGGTGGTCCACTGTTAAGTGCAGAGAACATCCGGGACTTATTAACTCCCGCTCATGCGCAGCAGCTAACTGATTAACGACTCTTCTCTCAACCTACAACAAAATATCAATGAAAAGAATCAACACTGTTACATGCAGTGACAACACTAGAGCGGATTTCGAGAGAAAATAATTGAAAATGCTTTGGTGAGCTGCTGCTCTCAAAGAATTTGTACAACATTCTCAAATTAGTGTCTTGACCGCGTTTGGCACCGGTTGGCGGTTGCATGTTTTCCCGCGCTTTACAGCGCCGCGCTTGGCATCATAAGGCATGTGCTGCCTCCAGTTCTGATTGTTTCGTTGTGGTATTTGCCTTCGTTCTGATCGGCTAGTTGTGATAGTCACGCAACGCTTCTTTGATTCTAGAAAGAAGGGTAACAGATGTGAGGGAAACTACAGGAACGCTTGTTACCAATGAAAATGAATCAATCTTACTTCGTGTTTAATTGATCGTGCTCCGTAATGAACATCGTAGCCATCTGCTAGCACATCCAGGACTTCTCTGTCCCATGACATATGAATATCATGACGCTTTAACGCCTGTATCAAGGACAAACAGAACAAATAGTTTGACTTCTTTTTACAAAGCCCACCATACCATTAAACACGATAAAGTGATACGGCCATGGAGACCACTATGTTCACCCAAATTCTGTGCCCCTTTTTATCTGCGAAACTTGCGACAGGATCTCTTTTTACCTAAAGACACAAGAAAGAAATCACGAGGGATGCAATTTGGTTAACCGCCTGCCGCCAAACGGAAAAAAAAAATTTAAACGTCAGCTGACAAATGATGGTAGTTTTTACTGTCAACAATCAACGCTGGACTTGGAAATGTTGAACCCTTTCACTCCCAGAGTCAATTATGGAGACATGTAGTGTAGTTCTAACTTTTGAGTCTGTGGACGAAATCCTATGGTGTGGCCATTTAAACGAAACCTCCTTGGCAGTACTTTTGCATTGTACCATTTGTTTTTCAATATTTTACAAAAATAAATTTGGGATTTTTTTCTTGAATTTTGATATTTGGCACTCTTTGGAGTTAATGGGGTTAACGCTCAAAGACCCGATGGAGGAAAATTTAACCGTCATTGTCAAAATGCTAGTTTTTGTTTAACTAACTGGAAACCTTGTAACCTCACTGTGAACTTCCAGACTCTTTCTGAGGCGCAAAAGAAAGAAGGGAGTGAATTGTTAAATGAGAGAAGTTAACAAACCATTTTTGACCAGAAATCGAGCTCTTTTGTAACCAAGGTGATGAGCTCTGAGCGTGAAAAAGGAAGAAAGTATACCATCTCGTTGATGCGTCCCAGGAACTCATCTCGTCTGAAGTGAAGCTGTCAAAGATGAATAGAAAAATCTCCTTATTTTTTTACATATATCTTCGTAACATTTTCGGGATGATTAGCTTCTTAATTCTCATAAGTCATTCCTTGGGAAAATTTGACTTTTGAGGATGATCAGCGCGTCTGAACTCTCATGACTTAAACTCTTAAATTTGTTACAAAAGGCGTAAAGAGAAGATAACATTCAAATTTAGCTTGATTACCTTAAGAATTGGCTGCACCACCCTCTCTTTAAACTTTCTGGATATAGTGACCTTTTCGCTAATTTCATCACCTAAAAGACAAATGAAAAAAAGTACAGTGAAGGTTGACAACAAGAGCTCGCTGCTTCTCTAAACTACTTTAGTCTAAACGATTCGTGATTTGACCTAGTTTATGCGCGTTTACTAGCACGGGAAAACAGCTCTCGAAAAACGTTTATGTCAGCTAATGTCTACCTTTTTATCGTTATTTTGATTGGGGGTAGAGTGCCGGGGTAGGGGGTGGGGGTAGGGGGTAGGGGTAGGGGTCTAGAGATAGAGTGCCTGGGGGAGGGGCTAATATCGACCTTTACCACGTCGCGCAACGATCTCCTGACGATTTTTTTCTGTGAGCTCTGTTTGGCTAACTGCGGTCATGTGGTTATAGTAATTAGCACTGTTATTACTTTGGTCTTAATCTTACAACGCTTTGCGCGGGCTGCATGTATTTGCTTCGATTTCTGATTGGCTGATTGGATTGTCTGCGTCTGTTGTGATTGGCCATTCAATTGACAACCGCTCTATCAATCTCATTCTCATGTCATTACCTTGTGCAATCACAATGTTATTAGAGAAAAACTTGCGCCTGTTTATTTCTCACCTTCTTCCCTATGTTCAGCGGCTTCTTTTGCTTCTCTTCTTAAATCCAGCGCGTGATTGGCTATTTCATCGCTCGCAAGGTTTGACGTCATCACGAAGATCGCGTCTTTGCAAACAATGGTTTTTCCCTTTCCGTCTGTTAAACGACCCTAAATCAACAGCATACTGTTACAATTCTTACAAATGTTTGTGTTCTGTTGCGTATACTGACTGGGAGTAAAGTGCCTTCTCCCTGGATGGGATGCAAGTCCTACCCGCAGAACCTACAGCAGTTTCCTTTGTTTCTTGGAAAAAATGCTGGTACCTATTTATACATATTGGTTAAAAGAAGATCAGAGAAATGTCTTGCCCAAGAAAACATAGCACATCATATAACACGAACATGCTTGAACCTTGGTTTAACCTTTTAATCTTTTAACTACCGAAGACATGTAGTGTAGTTCTAACTTTTGAGTTTGTGGAAGAAATCCTATGGTGCGACCATTCAATTGAAACCTCTTCGGCAGTACTTTTGTATGGTACCATTTGTTCTAACTTTTGAGTCTGTTGATGAAATCCTATGGTGTGACCATTCAATTGAAACCTCTTCAGCAGTACGTTTGCATGGTACCATTTGTTCTAACTTTTGAGTCTGTTGATGAAATCCTATGGTGTGACCATTCAATTGAAACCTCTTCAGCAGTACTTTTGCATGGTACCATTTGTTCTAACTTTTGAGTCTGTTGATGAAATCCTATGGTGTGACCATTCAATTGAAACCTCTTCAGCAGTACGTTTGCATGGTACCATTTGTTCTAACTTTTGAGTTTGTGGAAGAAATCCTATGGTGTAACCATTAAAATGAAACCTCTTCAGCAGTACTTTTGCATGGTACCATTTGTTCTTACTTTTGAGTCTGTTGATGAAATCCTATGGTGTGACCATTCAATTGAAACCTCTTCAGCAGTACGTTTGCATGGTACCATTTGTTCTAACTTTTGAGTTTGTGGAAGAAATCCTATGGTGTAACCATTAAAATGAAACCTCTTCAGCTGTAGTTTTGCATGGTACCATTTGTTCTAACTTTTGAGTCTGTTGATGAAATCCTATGGTGTGACCATTCAAATGAAACCTCTTCAGCAGTACTTTTGCATGGTACCATTTGTTCTAACTTTTGAGTCTGTTGATGAAATCCTATGGTGTGACCATTCAAATGAAACCTCTTCAGCAGTACTTTTGCATGGTACCATTTGTTCTAACTTTTGAGTCTGTTGATGAAATCCTATGGTGTGACCATTCAAATGAAACCTCTTCGGCAGTACTTTTGCATGGTACCATTTGTTCTAACTTTTGAGTCTGTTGATGAAATCCTATGGTGTGACCATTCAAATGAAACCTCTTCAGCAGTACTTTTGCATGGTACCATTTGTTCTAACTTTTGAGTCTGTTGATGAAATCCTATGGTGTGACCATTCAAATGAAACCTCTTCAGCAGTACTTTTGCATGGTACCATTTGTTCTTACTTTTGAGTCTGTTGATGAAATCCTACGGTGTGACCATTCAAATGAAACCTCTTCAGCAGTACTTTTGCATGGTACCACTTGTTTTTCAATATATATATAAAAAATGAAATTTGGAATTTTTAACGGTGTATCAGATTAAAAACGAAGAGAGGTGTTACCTCGTCAAATAATTGCAACATGACTGTCAAAACATCTGGATGAGCTTTGTCCACCTGAGGAAATACAAATATTCATTGCCTAAAAGTGGTGCAACGTTTTTAACCAATCAGAGGGCATAGTAATGCAAAACCAAAGCAAATGTGAAAATTATTACTTAACTTTTGACACTCAGTTGAAAACTGCCTTAAAAAGAATACCAGGCACAAATCTCCTGACCTCATCAAACAGCACCACAGCATTAGGACATTCCTTGAGTTTCTTGGTGAGCTGTCCTCCCTGATCATGACCTATATATCCAGGAGGTGAACCTATCATCTTTGCCACCTACAAACAGTGCAATGCATTTAAACATTGTAAGGGCTTGGCTAATCTTGGCTAATCTAAGGAAATGCACATGTTTGACAGTCTAGTTGCAGGAGAAGATTTGTTGCAAATGTTATTGAATCAAGTAAAAACACATTTTTGCTTCCTGGACGCAAATTTTGATTCTCACACAAACGTTTCTGAGTCCCCCACCTCCTGAAAGGACCCTTCTTGGGGAGGAAAAACTGCACTAGAGAGAGTCACATACATGTAAAGCAAGCTTATGTCACAGTTACCTTGAAAATATGACAAGATATTTGATGTATGAATGACCAAGAAATTGAAACATAAACACAACATAACAATTATTAATAATGAAGTCAATCTGGTGGAAGAGAAGGACAAATTCCTAAACAAGACTGTTGACTGACAGTTTGAAAACAGTCAACAGTCACCAAACATCTCCTACAGGTTACTGAAAAACAAAGGGAACAGAAGATACATACTTCATGTTTTTCTTGGTATTCTGACATGTCCAACCTTATAAAACCCTGAAAAAGAAAATTGAAAAGTACAAAAAAGTAATGATACATAAGGGAAAACAAAGACTATAGAACAAAAGGTTTTCCAAAGAAGAAACAGATAAATAAATGCAAACTAATAATCAAATTAAACCACTGTCTCATAAAAATAACCATCACTACCTTCTTGTTATCCTTGTGAAGGTATCTGGCAACTTGTTTTGCTAGTTCTGTTTTACCTACAAGAATAAAATAATAAATAATAAATATATTAAATGAGTAAAGAATCATAAGGTGTCATCCACTTAATAATTCAAGCTTGTTCCTGAACTAAATTATTACAAACAACATTTCCATCACCACTATATAGTGCCAACAACATCCCAGGAACTATAAAATGATGCATGGTATAGTGGTTAGTGCATTGAACTTCCAATCTGAAGATCGTTGGTTCCAGTCCTGGTCTCTTCCATCCTGTTGTTTCCTTAGACAAGAAACTTTACTCCACATTGTCTCTCTCAGGTGTATAAATGGGCACTGGCAATATAATGCTGGGGGTAACCCTGTGATGGACTACATCCCATCCAGGGGGAGCAATACTCCTGGTCACTTCATAGTATGTCAACCAGGTCACCCTGTGATGAACTAGCATCCCATCCAGGGGAGAGTAGTAATACTCCTAGTTGCTTCATAGTATATAAACCAGGTCACCCTGTGATGGACTAGCATCCCATCCAGGGCGAGTAGCAATACTCCTAGTCACTTCATAATATATAAACCAGGTCACCCTGTGATGGACTAGCATCCCATCTAGGGGGGAGTAGTAATACTCCTAGCTGCTTCATAGTATATGAACCAGGTCACCCTGTGATGGACTAGCATCCCATCCAGGGGGGAGTAGCAATACTCCTAGTCACTTCATAGTATATAAACAGGTCACCCTGCGATGGACTAGCATCCCATCCAGGGGGGAGTAGCAATACTCCTAGTTGCTTCATGCTACAGAAACTGGTTAAGCTCTGGACTTGTAGACCTCCTGTTGCCTCCATGTGCAACTTTATCTTCTTAACTTTGAACCAATCAAGGGCAATACTAAATCTGAAAACAAAAAAAAATGGATTTTTGGGTCGTATGTACAGGGGTCCAACGGCTATGCCATGCTGATGAGTCCTAATATATAACAGTGATGAAACAGCTGTCCATGGCTGCCACTGCCTGGGTGATATGGCTGTGCGCATACGTAAGGTACTGGCCAGACTGCGGGGTTGGTGTTCATGTGTGTCCCTTGCTTTTTTTGTTTTTTTTTTTTTAATCTGAAAAGCAGAATTTTGAGGTCTTTCATGGAATATTATTTTGCACTGGAGTTAAAAGAGGCAATGCAAAATGTCATTTGTTAACTCAGGCTGTCAACAAATCAATTTAACTACAGCTTAAGTAGATAATTACCAATTCCAGATGAACCAAGAAACAAAAACACCAGCGGATGTTCTTCATCATACCAGCCATTCTCTCTTCTACGGATTGCTAAAAAAAAGACATTTCTTTTTTTCAGAAAATGAGGGTGTTGAGATTAGAGTGTGGCCAATGTCCAGTGAAATACAGTGATTGAAGGGCAGGACCATAACCATCCTAAATTGAAATTGACATTTTCCACACACAAATTGTGTTTTTTTAGCTGAGAAAGCACTTTCTTGCTGAAAATAATGACCGGTTCATTTTAGTTAAGGTAAAACGGAAACAATCAGGCCAAAATATCATATACTTAAAAAAAAAAGATAAAATAAAATTTTGGCTAATAAGCACCCTTAGATATGACTCTTTGGGTCAACACATTTTTTTTCCAAAGATATAAGATTTTTTGGTCTAATTGAATCTTTTATTTCAGTGAACATTATCTAGCCATTATTTTAGCAAGAGAATGCTGTTTGTGCTTAGAAATTTGTGAGTTAAAAATCTGGTCTTCTCCCAGCCCTTCAAATACTGACTGTTACACAATTTATTGTAAATTTCCAACACATACTTGCAGCCACGGTAAGTATGGCCCCTTCTTGTCCCACAATATTTTCTCTTAGCCTCATCTCCAGCGGATATCGTCTCCTTTCTTCTGCTTCTTTCTTCTCCTTCTCTTTTGTATACTAAACATAACGGTCCAAATATAATAATGATTAGTATAAATCTACTAGCGTTCTATCACAAATGCTGTTCTCTTATTGGCTACACTACTATCTATTCTGTTGCAGAAATTAGTAGAGTGAGTAGCTAATGGCGGCCACTTCTTCACATTTTACAAGTGTCTGTGAGGAATATTTGTTGTTAAGTTTTGAATGTCTAGTAGATTTAAACTAAAACAATGAGATTATGAGCTGGAGATTTCTATCACATGATAGTTGATGTGGGCTTCACCCTCATCAACTGTCACGCGATAGAAATCTCGAGCCCATAATCTTATTAAATATTTGTTCATTGAAAGTAACGTCATTAATCTCTTTTAACCCTTTCACTCTCAGAGTCAATTATGAAGACGTTAACATGGTTCTAACATTTCAGTCTGTGGATAAAATTCTATGGTGTGACCATTCAAATGAAACCTCTTTGGCAATACTTTTGCAAGGCAAAATTAAATTTGGTTTTCAATATTTTACAAAATGAAATTTAGGGTTTGTCTTGAGTTTTTGATTTTTGCCACTGTTGGGAATAACAACAACAACAACAACAATAATTTATTTTTCAAATAATAAAATAAAATATAGTAGCTTCCCGCAAATAACTATAAGAGTTAATCGTGGTGGGTTGCTGCACACTAAACAGTTACAGAAGCTCACTATAAAAAAAATGAATAACAATAGATAAGAAAATAAGGAATGGATAATTTATGATTAGTTACAACAACAAGTAAATTAATTAATAGAAATAAATTAATTAATGAAGGAGAAGGGGTAATAAAATGCAGATTAAAGTCAATTAAGTTTTTTAAAATTACGAAGACTGGTACAAAGAAATTCGACATCAACATAGATATCCTCACTCTCCAAGACCTCCAATAGTAATCTGTTTAATTTGGACTTAACAGGGTTAAAATCTAAGTTTGAGTCTAAGTAATCAAATATTCTGCCCTAAGACTAATTGATCGTTATAATGAACAGTGACAAAGAGTTACTCTTACCGCATCCATTTTATTATTCAAAAATTCTTTGACTTTTACACTCCCTGTGTATTCCACTGCTGTATGCCCAGAACCATCTTTCAGTGTTGGGTCAGCCCCTATGAAGATAATAAAACAACATTGAAAGTAATTCAGCAAATTCCTTTGGTTTTGCATTGCTACATTTTGTGATAATTTTGGCTAAAAAATCTCACGCACTTTTTCGACCAATCAGAAGTAACAGCAAAACCAATCATGACATGCCTACATACATTTTCCTGCACTTGGTAACGGCTATGTGTATTTGCTTTGAGTTCTGATTGGTTCATTGGATTGTCTGTGTCTGTTGTGATTGGTCAGAGTTAAGTGAAAACTGCTCTAAAAAATAATTTTACAGCTGTCTTCCTAAACTGCAATCATGTCAAACTTTCTTTCTGTCCAGTATGATCATCTGGGTGACAGTGGAAGTGGAAAGGATTGTTGCTGATGAGAGTTACTGACATTCTCACAAACTGAGTAAAATTCATCAACAGAGCCAGATCCGAGTCACCCAAAATGAACTGCGCACATAGACAGTGAAATCTTCCATTTTCGAAGCCATGAAAATTACTGAACATTGTGCAAAAGAAAACATCGCAAAACAAGACTAGGTGGACGACGATGGTTTCAGACTTACTTTCCGCGAGGAAATAAGAAGTTTAAGAGTGCAAAGAATCAGAATCTTACTGCATCATCTCAATGTTATTCACGCTCTGCTTCTTAAAATATCTCTGACCTTTCGTGGACATTTCACGGCGATTTTCTTACGTTTGGTCATACACATATACATAATACCAAAACTGATGGCTCACTTAGGTCAATGAAGACAACACTTGCTTGGGTGGATGGGAAGGTCAGCAACAGTGAATGCAACAAAAATGATTTTGCAGGTCAGTTGACCTTAACTAGATCTGTCTCTTTACTCAGCCTTACACCCAAATATAAAAATAGTTCAGTTCCTAGAATTTTGGGTAGGTGCGCAACGCAGAAATGAAAACATACAATGTAACTCTATCTAGAAATATATTTAAATATAAGAATTTCCACCCTTTTTCTGGCCTAACTCCTAAAACCTTTCTCCCAAAACATACTCTAATTCAGGCAACAGTGGTCCACAACACATGCATCTACTTGAATAGCCTGTGGAATAGCACACACCAGAGCCTGTGTGAAGGAGGCTGAGGGGTTGATAATAAGTATGACTGGCTGGTTGCAAGTATGACTGGCTTTTAAGTGTACTGTATTACAATTTTTAACAGGCTCACCAGCATCAACAAGAAGACGAATGCATTCAAGGCTGTCAGCCAGAGCTGCATAATGAAGTGGAGTGAAGCCACTGAAGTTTGCACTCCGATGGAGTCTCTCACTAAAATCATCATCCCGCATGAAAATCACTGGTTGAATTCAAACAGAAAAAAGTAGTGGTGAGAATTTGGATGTATAACGCTGTATCCCTTAGTTGATATAATTCGTTATTCTTATCAATGGCCTGTCTACTTGACAATGTATTGCTAGATTAAGGAGAAATGAAATGTTAATCACTTGTAGAATTTGGTGAAACAGTAAGACAGCATCCACTCAGTGATGTTCTTTAATATTCTCACTTGTAACCTGTCCATAGACTCTGATAGAATACCAATACTAACAGTAAGGAGAAACTACATCTTGATCAGTCTTGAAAATTGCACCATTGATTCAAGATCCTTGACTATATATAGCTGATCAGTAATATATTCTTTTATTATTCTTACATATATTACCTGTTTACTTTATTAACGTAAAGGAGAAATCTGATTTAGATTATTTTTGGAAAGTACATGTAAGAATAAGGAGAAACTAACCATCAAAGGATCTCATGTGTTTCTTTTGAGCTGTTTTAAAAGCTGTGCTGAATTCCTCTCTTGCATTAACATCAGCTCCAGCCTTTATAAGCAATGCTAGACACCTTCAAATGTAACAAAAAAAAATTAACAACCACAGATGTAAGAGTGTCAGACCAGGGTACAGCCACAATTTCCACTCTCCTGACCAGCTGGCCAACTTGTTCATGAGCAATCTTAGTTGTCAATTATTTATTCAAATGTAGGCAATTATTTCAAATTGTAAAATCAAAGGCTACTATGAGCCATCTTGTGAATACAAAACAATATTTGTCCACACCCTCCCCTCCCCTCTCCTAAGTGTTTTGCTTCACCAACCCCCCCCCCCCCCTCCCCACCAATCTCCTGTCTCCAACTTCGCACCCTCCCCTCCCTACATGACCATTACATATCACGGGGCTCAATGTTTACAGTCGATCAACTGAGTGAAAATTTGCATATTTTTCCACCTATGCTATAACTTGTTTAACACTTTGTGTATTCGCAAGTTAAAAAGGAAGCTTTTTTTCATAATGATCTTCTAATTAAGGGATAGCTATTATTCAAGGAAATGTAGTAACTGTAATAATATTTAACCCACCTTGCACTTCCATTAACAGCAGCAGCATGAAGTGGAGTCCATCCAAGAGGATGTTTCTGATTCAGGTCATGACTTTGGCTGATGAGTCTATTGTGTAATAAGAAAAACAGCTTAATATTTATATTCTGTACCATGAGTACCAAATCAAATAATTATTAACAAGCAGATGGTCTTTTTGCAGCTAATAAAACAGGTAAGTACCTTTGAAGTTCCAAACTGTCATTATTTTTGGCTGATCTGCACATTCTTTCAACAAGTCCTGTAGAAAAAAGACATCTATGAAAATAAATCAAAAGTTCCTATGAGCCAACTTGTGAATACAAAACACTCGAAATAAAAGATTCCGCACACCTTTGGACCCTCCCTTCTCCTAGCATTTTGCTCTGCTGACCACACCCTCTGCATCCAACTCCCCACCCTCCCCTCCCCTCCCCTAATGCTGTCCCCATGGGTAAGGCAGATGACCATTACATATCATGGGCTCAAAAGTGTACGGCTGATAGAGCGATCCAGTGAAATTTCCACCTAAATGCTATAACTTGTATAACACTTAGTGCATTCATAAGTTAAAAATCAGCATTTTACCCCTACACTTTTAAAAGCAACCACCAATTTCAATTGCAGAAAATCAAGAATTGAACAGCTCAAATGAAAGTTATAATCCTAACCCTAAACAAGGTCTTTGAAAGCTGACTGCAAGCATTATCACCTCAGGTAACTGTGCATTTTTTATACCCCCACTGAAGTTCGTCAGAGTAAATATTTACATGGAACAAATCCTGGATTCTGATTGGTTGTCTTTACTGGGGCATTCCATTTTTTTCAGCACATTCCCTATAGAGGGATCCTAAATTTTGTTTGCTTCTTTGGAAAAATATTCCAACACCATCTGTGACAGAAGCCGAGTTCCATGGGAAAGGCGGGGGGGGGGGGGGGGGGGGGGGTTGGATAATTTTTGAAATGTCCGAAAATGAAACATTGGAGGACCTATGATTTTCATCAACCTTAGCCTGATTTACAGATGGTCCAAGGTTGTCCGTTTTCTCTCCATGAAGGACAAAAAAATGGTCACCAAAGGACCAAAGGAAAATAGTGGACAACCTCTCACCGTCGGATAAATCAAGTTTATGATAAACTCCCACCTGAGCTTGCAGCGCAGAAAGCAACACTTCCGCACAGTATCCCAGTTGTCCCCACAGCAACTCCCCAGTGCAAGCTCTTTCTTGGTGGTAAATAGATCCTACGCCACCTTGAAGCACTGTTTGAACTTAACCTTAAGACTGCTGTGATAAATGGCCGACTCTTTTGGATGTACATCAAAGATAAACGCGATAATTTCGCACGAAGAAAGCGTGCAGCGGCCGCCATGTTGTTGTCTGACGTAATACTAAAAACCGAGGAAAACTGGTAACAACTTGATTTCAGTCCTCCTCTTTCCATTCTTTCAGTAAAATCAAGATGGCTGACAGATCGAAGAGTTTTTGTTGAGTGTTCCTTTCAATATTTTCGTAGCAGCCTGACGCCATTGAAATTGATAGATTAACATAACATCTCAAACATGAACAGATGGGAGGTTCAAGGGGACGCTTTAGGGTAAGCATTTTTACAATTTTTCAGTGAAAGATGCCTATTTTCTCTCTCGATCGAAGTTCAGCTTGCATCGTAGCAATGAGGAAATTTGAAATGATGATGATATTCCATGACGGCTAATATAACAGTAATTAAATACCTGGAGCAACAGGTTTTTTTAACCAATGTAGAAAAACATGCTCTTTCCCTAATAGTAATCTGGCTGCACCTTTTGTAATGCACCTATCAATGGTTTGCCCCAGGATGGGGGGTGCGGGCAACCCTAGGGGAATTTGACTTTTCAGTTTTTAAAACGTCAATTTCCCCACCCTTGGGACTACATTTTGAGTCAAATTTGATCGAATTTCCCCCTTTGCCTCTCTTAGAAATTGTAAAAATAGTCAAATTTTGGTGTCAAAATCCTACCCTGGTGGAGCTTTACGAATCAAATTCCCTTGGGTTGCCCGCACCCCCCATCCTGGGGCAAACCACTGATAGGTGCATAACGCCTCACAGGATTGGCTAAGAAAACAATAGAACAAAGAACACAACAATGGACCCTAGCCCTAAAAACAATAGAGCTGCACCTCATCCAGGTGCAGGCGTACTGCGTGGAGGGAAGGGCTAGAAGCCTATTAATTCTTTCTCTTTTATTTTTCTCTTAATTTTGGAATATATTTTTTTCTGTAACATAGTAAGTGTGAAAAAAATGAACTTGAACTTAACTTGTGAATATGTAAAGTGTTGAATGGGTTATAGCAGTCAGATACCACGCAGCTTTTAACAACCTCTAATTTCATTGGACCTGGGTATCACGCAGCTCTATTGTTTTCAGGGCTAGGTTCCATTGTTGTATTGTTTGTTCTATTACTTTCTCAGCAAATCAGAGAAGACCTTGTAAGAACTGCGTACTGCCCCATAGCAGTAGGACAAAATTTAACTTGATCGGTCAATTGGCCCTTAAGATTGAGCCTGTGATATGTTGTAGTCACCTGCCTTGCCCATGGGGATGGCATTGGAGGGAGGGGAGGGTGGGTTGGATGTTGGGGGTGGGGAGTGGGTTGGATTCAGGGGGTGGGGGTGGTTGGATGCAGGGGGTGGGGGTAGGTTGGATGCAGGGGGTGGGGGGTGGGTTAGATGCAGGGGGTGGGGGTTCAGTGAAGCAAAAACATCTAGTAGAGAGGAGGATCTTAACACTTCATATTCGTGAGTTGGCTCATAGGATCGAGCCTTTGATTTCAGGCAGCAGCCAAATGTCATTAAAGCAAGTGACTGAGTGATGGAAATCAGAAGAACTGGAAGAAAGAAGAGCTGATCATAATGTTATCAAATGGTCAAATACACCTTATTCGATGGATTAACAGATAATATGCGCGGATATTTTATGAGTTGCGTAGTATTTTTTCGAGCGATAAAAAATGCGAGCAAAAATATCCACAAGTATTATCTGTTAAACCATCAAATAAGGGATTTATTATTTGACTAAACTACTTTTTTTTAATATATAGCTTGTGTCTTTGAATTGGGACACTAAGGTGTAATACGTTCGGATATTTTGCGTGTTCTCTTTTCCTTATAAGTTAAAATTACGTCATAATGCAATAATAAAGAAGGATAAAATGGATCCATACATCAGTTTCAAAATTATGTGAATGGAATACAATGTCTGTGAGACCAAAAATGTTAATATACAACTTTTTTTTTGTTTTGTTTTATGCAGGCCTCGGGAAATTTCAGTACTCTTGACTCTACTGAAATATTCTCTGGCAATGATTATATTACCAATTTCTTCCTTTTTTCTCTCCAAGAAATATTTATTTGAAGGTAAGTCAGTGTTAATGTCATGAAAAATATTGTTATTCATCATGAGGGTTTCAAAATGATAGCTTACTTTTTTGTTTGTCTTAGAGGAAATTGAGAAAATAGAATCTATTCATTGTTTTAAATCTGCAATAATAGAAAATTTATTTGTTTAAGCTTGCATTTTCTACTTTTAAACTTTACTGTATATGTAATAGTTTAGTTTTACTATCTTATTTTTATATTATTATAGGGGTGGCGAATGGTAAATCCGAGACTCGCCGAGACGCCGAGACCCTTGTTTCAAAACCCGAGACCGCGACCGCAGCTACGTTATAAAATCCGAGCCCAAGACCCAATGCGGAAAAAAACCGAGCCCGAGACTCAGTGCCAAAAATATCCGAATCACCTATCAAACAACCGAACAAGGATGAAGAATCAAGAATGCTTAAAAAAAGTATCCGAGACTCCGAGACCTTGAGGAAAAAAATCCGAGACTCCGAGACAGTAAAAACACCAGCCAAACGAGACTTTGAGACTTCAAACAAAAACTGCCGAGATTTCGAGACCGTACCAAAATTTTCCGAGACCCACGATTTTGAAGGTACCATTCGCCACCCCTTATTATAATACACATAAGTAATACATGTAGTTCAGTTTCACTATCTTAATTTTATATCATTGTAATGTTCATATGAACATGCGTTTATGTAAATATATGTGCAATATAAATTTTATTATTATAATAATTATTACTTCAGATGTGGACATGACTGTTTCAGTTTTGTGTGCACCACTACATGCATAGCTCACACAGGTAAAACTCACATAATCACAATGTGTAACAAATTGACAATCCTCACATTCCTTCAGGCTAGGCTTATCACACTGGATCAAGAATGTGTTCCTGGTGAACTGTGCTACTGACTCAAACACAGGATAATTTAATACCATGACTCATCAGGGGGGGTGTTAGCGAGGAGATGGCTGACTCTTCACACCAGCAAAGTCCATGATAATTTTAATGTTTTGTTAATTTGCAGATTTCCTTGGTTATCAAAATGGATCCATTGGAGCAGTAACAGTAACAGTTGCAGTTGTTCATGTTATAGTTGCTTTATATATCTGGAAGGCTGTCCAAGAGGAAGTTTCACCAAGGCCAGTAAAACAAGATTAACAAACTTTATAGGATAGCAAGAAGACATAGAGAATGTATTGCATTCAATAATGCAAAAAGGGCAAAAAGGTCCTGGAAGCCAATCAGCTGGCCAGAGGATGAAAACAAAAAAACTTTGTGGAGACAGCAGCCTGTCAAAAGACATGCCTGGACTAATTTATAATTTATATAAATACAATAACCATTATGATGTAACAATTTTAGCTTTTGCTGAACACATACTTTGCTCCCGGTCATAAAATTCCTCATAGATTCCCCTGGACATTTAAACTCAATCCACCCATGTCTTGCACAAGACACTTAACAAAGTAAGACCCATTGTTTTGTGATGCAGAGGAAAATTAGAGCTAAACAAAATTATCACAGCAATGTAATGTTTTAGTTGAGGATAGGTGTTTTTTAGCATGCATGCAAATCGCATGCTTGGAAATAATTGAAATCACGCATAACAGCAATCAACGGTTTTTAGCATCTAACCTGATGAAGACATCAACAGTTAAAAAATAGCTTTGAACACTATTTTTTAACTGTGTCAACTCCTGACTGCAACTAAGCTATTTTCAAAATGGTGAACAGATGTTTATAAAAACCAAACCAACAACTGCAATATTGTGAAAAGTAATTTTTTATTATTTTATTCTTGGATTTGTTTTATTACATACTCATAAATCTTCTTAATACCGGTTTTTTTTGGTCTTGAGAGAATATAATAATACATTCATTAGAGCAATTTTCAGTTGAGTGTGGAAAATAATAATTTATTGGTATTTGGTACTATGCTCTGTTACGGGTTAAAAAATCTCACGCCACTTTCTCAACCAGAACTTGAAAAAAAAAAAACTAAAATTTAAGCTTGCTCTTTGGGCAAGCAAGTCTTAAGTGTTACTTAAGCTTAGTTCACAGGCAGCTTGTCCATATCTTTGCCCATTGGGAAAGTGAGTGGGAAAAGTAACTTGCCCGACACAAAAATCTACTTGTTCCGGACGACCAGGCGGGACTTTTTTTGAGCCCAGTCAACCAATCAGAAGTAAGTCCAAAGCCAATGCAGACTTGCTTGTTTACAGTTTTTTTCACACTTGGCATCATATCCCTGTATTTGCTTAGAGTTTTAATTAGTTTATTGAATTGCTTTCATCAATGATTCATCCTTTGTTATTAGCATAGTTTTGGTTTTATAACACCCGGTATAACAGTCTGCTCAGCTCAGCCCAGTCTGCTCTAAATAAAAATAATGCTTTCCCAGAAAATACATTTACAGTAAGCAAATTACATGTCTGCTCTAAATAAAAATAATGCTTTCTCAGAAAATACATTCACAGTAAGCAAATTACATGCAGTTACATCTTCATTGACTAAGACGTCTGTTCCAGAGCCTTTTTCATATGTTAAAAGCATTATAACTTTAAAGTCAACTTTCTCAAAGCGGACACCTCACTCAGGTGGACATTGGTGTTTGGCTGGTTCCGGCCAAACTTCACTTGTTTATCTGTAACTAAACTTTCTAGGACTGGTCTGAGGGTGTCCACCTGGTGTGTTACAAGAGCGAAAGTTCATAACAACGGGACTTTGTTTCAGTAAAAATTAAGTTTATAACATTTAGAGGGTCTTCACCCTCTGTCTGTAATAGTAGAAAGAAAAAATGCTTAAAATGGAAAATAAGAAAAAAAAATTGTCGTAAAAAATAAGAAAGTCCAAGAATGCTACTGCACAAACTGAAAGAGACGTAAAACAAATGACCCCTTGAATCTGTCGATCAGATGAGATACAAGACTTTAGGGAAGATGGATCAGTTTGACTCCTCCCTTTCTCAGTCTCTCAAAGAGCCCTTTCTCTTTTGGGAGACAGTTGGTGCATGGTATATGAACCATAATTAGGGTTTGTAGTAATCAACCTTTTCAACCAATTCAGAACTTGGCTAAAATGGTTCATTGTCATGTTCGATATTCATCACTCTTTCTAATTATATCACCCAAAATCGGTCGAGGTGACTTAAACAGTTGTTCCTACAAGAATGCTCCATAGAAGGGTGGATGTGGTGTGTTTTGTGATGTCCTTTACACAGGCCTGTTAGTCAGCAGAGGTGTTGTTGGGCTTTCCTCAAATCTATGACCATCCAGAGTGAATTGACCAGCTTCTCTGTACTGAAAATTGATTGACAAGCTGTCAGTACCGGTTTCTTTAGCATTATAACGTCATCTTTCATGCTGCCCTACCCCATCCCCAGAAAGAATTGAGCAGCCTCTCTATACTAAAAATTGATTGACAAGCTTTCGGTGTTTTCTAAAGGATTATTTGATCATTTGTCATGCTATCCTCCCCCACCCCCACCCCCAGAGAGAATTGAGTAGTCTTCCCGTCACACCATCCAACATTCACTGAAGAAGGGCTTGTTCAAAAGGTGGATAGCGCTATCCACTGGATAAATCACTATCCAGTTTATTCGAAGTTTATAGGTATTAGCAATACCAATTGTGTTACCCACTGGATAGTAATTTATCCGATGGATAGCGCTATTCACCTTTTGAACAATCGGGGCCTGACATCCATGAGTGTCGAAAGCTATTTCGTGATTGGTTTGGTCTTACATTGCTTCGCTTTGTGATCGGCTAAAAAATCTCGCGCTACTTTCTCAACCAATCAGAAGTAAAACCAAAACCAATCGTGATTTGCTCGCACGCGTTTTCCATGCACACTTGGCGCTGGTTACATGTACTTGCTTCGAGTTCTGATTGGTTCATTTGATTGTCTGCGTCTGTTGTAATTGGCTAGAGTAGTCAGAGTAATTATTATGGTTTTGGTTTAACGAGAAGACACGGAGATTGGTAAATGAAGGCCTGGACACACGATGCAACTTTTGTTACAACGTTTTGCGCGACAAGATTTAAATTTTTGGGGGTGTCACACAATGGAATTTGTTGCGCGCAACGTCGCAAAAGAAGAACTCGATTCTTCTTATGCAACTGTTGTGCGCAACGTAAGAAAGTGGCACCGTGTATCCAGACCTTAAGGATAATGGTCAAGCTTACCCTGTCGAGGATTTCTTGTCTTCTCAGCTGCTTGAAGTTCGAGTAAACACACAACATGAAGTAGACCTGTACAAAACCAAGGCTTTAATTATTTATTGTTTACTGAATTTGAAAGTTTTCGCTTACAAAGCTGACCCCACAAGCGGCAGCGCTTAAACTTTATCGTGTTTAAATAAAGATTATTGATTGATTGATTGATTGATTAATTGATTGATTGATTGATTGATTGATTGATTGATTGATTGAATGATTGAGTGTCTGGAGACAATTATTTTATGCGTCACTGGATATCAAATTAAGCCGTATAATGTTTGTGCTTGTGTTTTCTGTAGGTATATTGGCATTTGCGTTTGAATTATTTCTGTCAGGTGTTAATCGGAATTTTGAGATTTTTTGCCACAGTAAACAAACAGATAGAATAGTAGATAATATCATGTCATTTTATGCTATAACTAGTAGGTGATTTCCAACGAAACAATATACGTTGCTCTCGCCATTCGTTGTTGTCTTCACCCACCCCTCTCGTACACAAAATTGCTGTACTCACGGAAACGATTAATATGACTGCGTCGGATATGTAGACAGAGCAATTTAACTGCAACAGACAGTAAAACATCCACAATGTTAGTGGCAGAGTAGGTATTTTACGCGTCACGACGTCCGGGGATTGTACAGGGGGTGAGGAAACCCGAGAAAAAAAGGGAGACAGGAGCCTGGAGAGAAGGAGGTGGGAGGAGGTTAGAAAGATATAAAAGTCAAATCTGCAAAGGGCCGCGAACGATAATGCCACTAACGGAATACGTAGGATCTGCGAGAGACCGAACCAGCCAAAAAATAAATGAACAAGCATACAATAAACTACAGAGAAGATCTGACTACGTAAAAAAGTAGACTTTGCGAGACACCATCACGACAGAAATTGTATCGGTCTTTGCTTCTATACTTTATTTTCACTTGTTAAACCGATCAGATCACTAGTTTGATCCAACCTACACCAGTAGGATTATCGTCCACGGTTACTTGCTTGAACTTCTCTATTTATGAAGACTCGGACACGCAATAGAGACATTGAATCATCATCTGCTATGGTTTACAATTCAGTGTCGAAAGTAATTTCGCAATTGCTACGCTTTCTGATTAGCTTAAAACCTCTGCGCTACTTTCGCAACCAAAAAGAAGCTTTGCTCGTACGCGTTTTTTAGTTCGGGTTGTGATTGGTTCGTTGGATTGTCCGTGTCTCGGTTGTGATTGACCAGAGTAATTACTTTGGTTTTGGTTGTACGACAATCATTTGAAAACCGTTGTATCAAGCTAAAATGGTCCTAAGATGGGGGTGGATTGGTTCAGTTACTGTGAGCGTCAGAACACCTTGTATTTAAATATATAGTAGTCGGCCCAACATTTGAGCTTTGGTATATGCGGTGCGCCTTGGAAGTTAATGAAAAAATTAAAAACATGAACAAAAGCATGCATTTCAGTCAAACTGGAAATGATGCCTTGTTATGGCAAATATGTCACATAGCTTTGTTAGCCTTTATTTTTGTTGTCTCTTCTGCAAGGAAATTCGGAATTTCTTTGCACTCCATCGAGAGCGATAAAAGAGAGAGAAAATTACCTTGACTCCACAAATTGCAAAGAAGATGATGACGAAAATCGAAAAAATTTCCTCTAACACAACCCACACCATCCACGGACACAACAGCCACCGCCAGCGCTGATACGAAAGAGAAAAACAAACAAAAATTATCCAAAATCACACGCATTACACATGCAATAGCTACCACCAGCTGAAACGCTGAAACTGAGAGGATCAAGCAGCTAGAGTTATGAATTGAATATACTGAAAGCACCCATAAAGTAGTAGTTATATATAGCTGATCTAATGAGCGAAAAAAGTTAATTTTCCAGCTATTGACTAAGTGTTTCGTGTGAGGAAAAAGAATATACCATAAAATCAGTTTCTAGAACTAGGAAACAAGGTCCAATATTTGATAGATATGGCAGCAAATCATATAGTTGATCTATTGGGACGCCGAGTAAAAGGTCCATTAAATTTCGATGTTTTACCTTTCAAACAGTATTCAAAGCAAAAAGGCCTCATGAGCAGGGAGCCCAATTTAAATTCATGTACATGTACAGAAGCGGATCCAGGAATTTTTGATTGGGGGGTCCAAACTTTGATTTCGAAAACACTCCTCACCAGTCGCAGTTTAGTTTAGTAGCAAAATGCAACGCACGTTTCATTGAAAAAAAATTCAACGAGTTGAGTAGTGATATGCGATCTTGCCAATACAAGAATTTCTGTGTCAAACAAGCAGTTTAAAAGAAAACCACAGGTCTGATGGGAGGAGGGTCTGGAAACGGCTCCGGACCCTCCCCCTGGATCCGCCACTGATGTAGAACACACAAGAGAAGATCGTATCTTCTCTTGGATGGTACCCAGCGTTTCTTTTACTTTTATCTGTATTTATCTTTATTTTATTAATTATTATCTTTATTTATTATCTTTAATTATTATCTTTATTTATTTTAATAATTTTATTAATTGTCTGTAACTGTATTCTATTGTAGGGGTCATCCACTAGATTAGCCTTTGCTATTTGGATGATCCCAACTCACTCTCTATTTTTTGTTACATTTTTCTTTTATTCCTTAGCTGTACTTGTGTTTAGTTGCCTATGTAAATTTTACCTATATGTCATGTAAAACTGAGCTGAGTTGAATAAATCATCTTGTCATCTTGTCTTATCCTATAAAGACCTCTAATACACTTAGCTTGTTATGAACTCGAACCGATACATTAAAGAAGAATTTAAGAGAAACGCAAGGAACGGACTGCAAAACAGCCCGTATGTTTGCGCGATTCTAACGGAAAAGCAGCGAATATGAAGACTGGGAGCCAAAGAGATCTGGAGCGAGTCAGAATACAAAAGGTGAGACTGGGAAAACTCGCTAAAAATACAAAATACGATCGCTTTGCTCTCGCCTTACGCACCCATGAAGGGATTTCCGACATCGTTTGGGATATTAGCGGACGCATGAGCCTCGCGTGCGAGGATTGGTGCTTCTCGCCTCACCTCACGTGTTTTTGCGTTTCCCGCTCCAGAATCACGAAGGGAATGCAGCTTACAAACCTTTAAAAGTCCAATCAGCATCACAATCGACACAACCATAGATATGGCGGCGACAGACATCTGTAGGATGGTTATCAGTTGGAGAGCTGTATCAAACAAATGAAACACATGGTATAAAGAACTGATCCAGATCATCGATACTCGTGAGCTTAATTAATTAGTATCGTGCTAACATCTCATCTCAACTTTATTTTAAAAATTAAAAACACGGCACCGCTTCCCGAGTCTCGCGCGCTTTGGAAACCGAGTGCATGATGCGATGGACAAAACATAGAAGTTCTTCTTGTCTAGCAAAAAATAAATTATCCAAGGTTATAAACCGGGTCTGAGCTGTGGAGGTAAGCTCATCAGGTGTTGTAAACGCGAGCTGGCGTAAAACACAATTATGTCGTCAATCGCCAGGACAGCTTTGGCTCCCTTCATTCCTTCACATGTCCTAGCTGTGGCCCTCGATCATTATAGCACGACAAATGCCTACAGTCCATCACATAGGCTTGTCAGTATCAAAGCGGACGTGTATCTTGTTACTGAACACGATGTGCTTTTATTTCCTCTTTACTTGAAGAGGTCTTAATTTTAAACAGGAAGTGAAGATTGGGAGAAGTGAATAACCGTAAAATTAACAGGATTTTAACGCTTGAAATTTACAGTAAAATTAATAACGAGCAAGAAGAGCGACGACAGAGGTGACAGAGAAGGATCGATTTTGATGTTTAATTTACTGAAGCATGCAGCAAGTTTGAGTCGACAAATCAACTGAGTGATAATAAAAAAAAAACAGTTCTTGTCCTACAGTTAACTTACTGTTAAATTCGATCTGTAACTGCCTTCTCGCCATTTCTGTCATCCGTTGGCGGAACTCTAAGTTGAACCACTGAAGATACACTCTCAAAGCCCCGAGAAGCTGAAGACAGAAGAATGACAAAACAATATTGTAGCTTTCAAAAGCTTCAGTGATTTCATCAACGTGAAACTATAGATCAAAATTCTGTTGTTTTACCAGACTTGAAGTCCCGCATATCCAAGATCCTTCATGGACGTTGAAACAACACAGAAAAGTTTGAAGAGTCATTTCGGTTGTCGTTGTGGTAGTCAATGTGAGTTGATGTGGTTTGTATATTTGCTCGATTTCCCAAAATGCTAATATGATGCCTAATTTATTCTTACATAATAGTGTTTCGATTCCCTACTTGAATCAAAATTTCACTTTCCTAGGAGGTATGTCTTACGTGGTAAGAATAGTAACCACGTCATAATGGTACTTGTCCCTCATACATTTTCAATTTCCGCATCACCGATTCTATTTGTTACAGAAAAGCGATCGAGGTCCAAACATTTTCACTTTTAACATCCAGCAGTTTTAATTTATTGTTATAAGTGAAAAAGAAAGTTTCAGTCAACATAAGATATGTCTTGACAGGAGTCATAATTGGGGACGATTATGGCTCCTGATCTTGATTATTTTAGTTTGTTTATCATGTATGACTTCCGGTACTTATGAATAAATTTGCATTCATTGCGTGCCTATCAAATGTGGACTAGTCCCCAATTTCCCAGCGTTTGCCAAGAAACAACATCAAAATGGCGGCCATTTCAAGAGGAATGTTTATGAACTCATCAGCTGGAAAATGCAGCATTCTGCGCATATATTCAAGCTGGATGCAGAGATCCTGCAAACCTATATCGTGCGGATTTTGTGGCAGGGCCCGATTTTCATCCACAAGGTAAATACGATCTTAAATTTGTGGCATTTTATTTTAAACCACCTTAGTGTGCATGAGCATTCGCGTTATCCTGGTTCAAACGTTGCACTTTTGCCGCGTCGAATTCAACTGAGGGAGAAAGATTTCCGTATAACCACATACATTGTTTTATATGCAAGAAAAGCCGAAACTTATCTATCTATCTATCTAGACAATACATGGAAGCAAAGCACGGAAGGGGCAGATATGCGGTCGGGTGGGTGAAAATCCGACCCCGCCACAAAATGCGCACGATTTAGGTTTACAAAATCTCTGCATCATTTTCCAGCTTATGAGTTTATAAACATCAATTTTTTGGTCCATGACTGTACTTTGTTATAATATGCATGTACATATAGCTTATACATCGCTTATACAGGGTTGTGCAACCCAATAGCCCACAATATGTACTGGTCACCTGTCATCCATTGATTGGAGGGAGTTGGAGGGAGGGGAGGGTGGGGAATTGGACGCAGAGGGAGGGGGTCATTGAAGCAAAATATCTTGGAGAGGGGAGGATCCAAACATTTCATATTCACGAATTGGCTTATAGGAGCCTTTGATTCAACCAAAAGTAAAAGTAGGGTATAGGTATGTGATGCAAAATAGGGTGTGGTGCAAAACTTTTGTCATAAACACGGTCACATATCCCCGTTCTTATGGAAGGGCATTCTTATCCTTAGTCTTTTATTCAACAATTCGCTATTTTGTTAATAACATTAATTCAGGGACACAACTGTTTTTATTTGTCTGTAACAGTTCCCTCGAGCATGAGAAGCTGAAAGTCAGTTACTGTCAAGGATTATCTTCAAAACGTTTTATTGGTGAAACAATTGGCCAGAGATTGGACAGAACCGTGGATAAATTTCCAGACCGTGAGGCTTATGTGTGCTGTGAAGATAACCAAAGAGCAACATTCGCCGAATTTCAAGGAGAGGTAAGCATTTAACACAGAATAAACTATTATGTTATGTTGTGTTATGTTATTGTTACTCCAAGTCATATTATTTGGCATATAAATACATTGTATAATAACAATAATTAACTTATATAGCACTATTTCCCGACACTTGCATGCCAACACCATCACCTTGTTGCTCACAATCATGAAATTTTTTGTTAGTAGTGAACCTACCTGTCCTGGCAACCTTTTCTTGTGAACAATGCAGTTAACTCCCAACTCAACACTGTTGTACAACATTATTTTGTTGGTTCAACAATGTAACCCCATGATAGATGATGTTTGACCAACATTGCCAGCAACAGCCAATCATGTTTCAGCCACTTGTCCAACCATGTGTCCAACGAATGTTGGACAACAATGGTGGGACATTTAGCCAGGAATCTAACAATGCTGTCCAACAAATGTTGAACAACAATGTTAGGATGTTTAGCCGGGCATCCAACATTTCCACCCAACAAAATAATGTTGGCTAACAATGTTGGAATATTTAACTGGGGCTTTATAGTCATTAGTGTCAGTCACACACAATGCTTTATTTTGTACCTCTCATCAGCAGACATTTTATTTGTTTTCTATGTTGGTAATCATTTCCTTTGTTCCTGCTTATTTTCCATTTTAGTTATCAAAACATTTTTGTGCGATCATATGGTTGTTTTCAGGTGAATGATCTTGCAGCTGGACTTGTTGCCATGGGTTTAAAGAAAGGTGACCGTGTGGGGATGTGGGGTCCTAACATGAGAGAATGGGTCATTACTCAGTTTGCCACTGCTAAAGCTGGATTAGTCCTGGTTAGTAGATGGTATAATATGGTACAAACAACCCCTTACTATTAAGCTTTTCTCTGGGCAGAAACTAAGAGTGCGTACCATTCGTCAGAACTGGCCAGCCAGACTGGTTAGAAAATAGAATTTACTTTTTATAAGACCTGTTCCTGAAAGTCCATCAGAATGGTGCATACTACTGGTATTTCCAAATTGACCAGTGCACCCCCTCCCCCCCCCCCCCCCCCCCCCCAGTTCTGACAAATGATGGCATGCTATCTAGGTTAGTACTGGACCAGCCGGCTAGTTCTGACAAATGGTAAGTGTGTTGAGGCATAGTCCCAGTCTCATACAAAGAAGTTGCATTTGCGCCTCCCATAAGCAGACGACTCTTCCAAGCAGACTGTTTTAAATAACATGGTCCAAAGTGTGATGTACATACTGAGCTTTAGATGTACATAGGATGCTTTATTGGGGTGTGGAGGCAGCATGTCCGAGTAGTTAGGGTGCCAGACTGCAACCCTAAAATACCAAATTGAAGACCTGCTCTGATCACTAGCTGGAGTCATTTCACGTTAGACCTGAGTCCAACTCCTCAAGAGTAAATTACATACATGTATGTAAAAAAAGTCCTATAGTGTGCTTGCAGTTAATTCCATGATTATAATGTACTATGTTTCTCTTTTTTTTCTAGGTCAATATTAACCCTGCTTATCAAATTTCAGAAATGGAGTATGCTCTAAAAAAGGTAACTGGTATTGTCAAATAAATTAAGGTATTTTGTCATCTTCTTTTACTCCCTTTTTTAAACCATGAATACGTGCAAGCATAATGAACAGGTTATCAGTAATGGTGGCTAATTCACTCACTCACTCACTCGCTCCTTCCATCAGCTATAAACTTAGTGACATGATGCTTTGTTACGATTGTGTTTTGTAACAAGAACAACTTGTGAGTAGGGGAGGTGGTGAACGAGTTGGAGACAAAATTCACTCGATTGATCGGTCAGTGGGCTGTTACTGTTGAGCCTGTGATGTGTAATGGTCAGCTGCCTCGGGGAGTTGGATACAGAGAGTGGAGGTCAAAACAAATGCCTAGGACTGGGGAGAGTTGATTGTTTTATGTTCACAAGAAGGCTCATAGGAGGCTTTGATTTGAAATCATTACTACCGGGTAGGTGAAGTGTACTTGGTGGTTATTTAATGCTTTTTGTTAATTGTTATTATTGAATCTTAGGTCGGCTGCAAGGCACTCATAATGGCGGACCAGTTTAAAACCCAGGATTACTACAACATGTTAACTCATGTCGTACATGAGCTGCCACACTCAAAACCAGGAGATCTCTACAGTGAAAGGTAGACCAGTGTTTTATAGTGGAATGCCTACAATAGCTTGTGCAGGAGCAAACTCTGGAAATTATTTAATGAGGGAATGTCCTTGGAAAAGTTTGAAGGGAAATGTAAAATGTCTCCAACAGTGCCATAATGCAGTCCCCTGGTTCAGACCTGACCCCCTCAACACCTGTGGCTCCCTCTGCATTCTCATTTGCTATGTACACAATATTATGCATTTGTTTGTATTTTTCCTGATTCCTATTATCTGTATTCTGCTCCCTTTGTTTTGCAAGCTAGGTTTCTGCCACAGTTGCCCCACCCTACTCTATGCCTATCTTAACTGCATTAATAAACAGTAACTTTATGGATTAAAATCAAAAACAGCCATTTTACATGTAGCACCTGCACGTGTTGATTCTTGGATGGGACAGTCATAGATGTAAAGAATGTTCAATATACCTAGAATTTAATTATGAAATCTGTTTTTTAGAGTTACATGTAGATTGACCTGAAGCAGCATGTGGCAAGCAGAGGATCTAGACAGTTAGCAAGTGAATACAAAGGCAGAAATAGGTAGTTAGTAGATCATTTCGTGCTCACTTCTTGTAGGAATAGTTAATAAGAAGTAAAGTAATGCTCCACATAAGAACTATAGTAAACTCCATTGTTATATAGCTGGGGTTTTTCTCAATAGAACGCCCACGTTGATTGGTTGATTCATCATCACATGACATCTAACAAACAAACTGTTTCCTGCCAATTGTGCTAAGCGGGCAACATTTGTGAAAGCGGGCAACAATTTTGACGTCAGAGGGTAACATTGCACTGTTGCCCGCTAGCGCGTGTGATCAGACCGTGACAAAAGGTGGCATGATTATGATGGATCGAGTGCTCGGCACATTTTTCAAACTGTGTTTTTTTTTTGTGTTGCTATATAACAAATCACTTAATGACTGATCCCTCGGGAAACAGTGAATTTTGTTTCCCTCGAATCTCAATGTTTCCCTCGACGAAACATCGAGATTCTCGGGAAACAAAATTCACTGTTTCCCTCGGGACCAGTCATTAAGTGTTTATTGTTCTGCGGCATTGGCTCTTTCCCACATACAATACCTTTGATTTCAAGGATAGAGGAGGGGCTGATGGTTCATAATTATATTTCAGTATAAAAATAAAGGAAATCCTTTTGCATCAAATAAATTTTAGGAAATGTCTGTGTTTAACCAATCAGAATAGCAAAAGACAATAGCTAATAATTTTGCTTCTTTGATGAAGTTCCTCAAATACAATATCTTTTTTAACTTGCATGTTGTGCAATTGGGTCTTGAATTACTTGAAACCTTAAAAAAATTCAAGACATTGCTGTTCAGCAGTATCCTTCTTATGTGGATCATTACTTAAAAACAAAAAGACAATTAAATTGTAGCTATAATCAGCATCAAAAATAGTTGAAACACTTTGAAAAAACAACTTTTTCACTAACTTCCCTACTTCTACTGCAAATATATGCTGAAAACTTCACCTCCCTCCCCACTCCGCTATTCAATGTTGCATCACTGCTCAGGTAATCTGTGGTGAACAAAAATAATACAACATTTATTGGAGGGGGGAGGGGAAGTGGGAGGGTGGGGTTCTATTTGGCCATGGTAAAGTGTCTTGCAACAGACACTAAATAAACAACCATTTTGCTAATGTTAGCATAAATCTACACATTATTATTCACAGAGTTCCTGATCTTAAGTTGGTGGTGGTTGCCAGTACTGATCATGACAGAGTGTTTAGGTGAGCACCTTGGGTTCATAATGTTTTGTTGAGCCTTTAATTTCATTCAAGGAAATTTAGGTAGTCTTCCAAATATAGACAAGTGTACATTGTAAGAGTCCAGGAGATGGTGCATAACAATCAATCACATGACTGCATCACAATAATTATTGTTGGTGACTTCGGTTTTCAGTGGCACAATGTCTTTTCAAGAATTAATGGAGATTGGTGGAGCAGATGAGAGACAGCAGGTGCAAAATTTACAGAAAGAACTTCAAAGTGATGATCCTATCAACATACAATTCACTTCAGTAAGTAATAATGCGTACCACAAATTTTCGAAAATTAGCCCTCACCTCCCCTCCCCTCCCATCCCCTGCCCTCCCCTGCTCTGCCCTGCCCTCCCCTCGCCTCCCATCCCTTGCGCTCCCCTCCCCTCCCCTCCCATTCCATGCCCTCCCCTCCCCTTCCCTCCCCTCCCCTCCCCTCCCCCCCCATTCCATGCCCTCCCCTCCCCTCCCCCAACCCTAGCATAGACACAACAAAAACTCTGTAATAATAAGATTTCCTAATAATTTTTTTTGTTCAGCTCTTAAATAATGATTTTTTTCTGTAATGTATTCTAAATGTTTCTCTTTAAACAGGGCACAACAGGCAATCCAAAAGGAGCGACATTATCTCACCATGGAATTCTAAACAATGCTCATTATGTTGGAGAAATTTTGAATTATGAAAATCAGGTAATATATGTTTTTGGGCAGGGGGAAAGGTTGCAAGTCCCAAGTAATTTTTCCATAGTGTTTTTACCTCCAATGAGGTCTCAACAAGTTTGGAGAAGGTGATAGCAGGTACATTACTGTGCTCATTCATTTAGATATGATTCAATCCCATCTGTGGCTTGTAGTGATTGCATATATGACTACACTGTGGATGTAGTATGACATGAAATGAATGTAGTTACTTGTTTTTTAACTACTTGCTTGACATTGAAATTCTTGCATATCACTATTGAACGGTTGATTTTTTTTTAATGAAACATGCGTTGCATTTTGCCACTATTAGAACTTATTTGAAAATTCCAGACATATTCAAAAATGTTATTGTGTTTGGGTACCCTTTTATGGTCTACTTGCAAAGCAGTACTGCCCCGACTGGTGTTAAAAGAAACATGTGCTCGTCCCTTTACGATTAGAATTCATTTTACATGGTAAGGGGCCAAGGAAAGTGACGTCAAATCAGGATTGTAACATGCAACTGCGACTGGGGGGGGGGGGGGTTTGGAGGAGAAGTTTGGACCCCCCCCCCCCCCCCCCCCCGCATCAAAAATTCCTGGATCTGCCTCTGTTTCTGTTGGCTTCATAAGAGAGCCGAACTAATATCTACGTGGTTTTTAAATAGAGGAATAAAGCAATACAAAATTACCCATTGGAACAAAATGAAGGTGTCCGCGTTGGCTGTTTTAAAGAGGGTTTTTTTTACTGTAATTTACTGACAATTTTTCAGGACTATGACAACTGGCTGCTGGCAAGAATAAATACAGCTTATAAAAATTATTCAGTGGTTTACCGCAGGGGCAAGAAAAAAAATGCAAGTAATGAGTCAAATGTAGGATGTTATTCAAAGAATCAACTGCAGGAACCACATTGAATGACGTTTGACTGACATTTGTTTTAATCAATTTAGTATTCCAGAATATGTATTCCTGTGCCACTTTACCACTGTTTTGGAATGGTGCTTGGAAGGTAAGAGTGAATATGACTCCACATCCTTCTGCTGTCTCTCAGTGTCAAACGTATCACGTTCAAGGAAATATGTACGAGATATTGTTCTCCACTTCTCCATGAAGGTAAAGTCGCACACGAGCCAAAGAACCGACTCACATTTTAATAAGCTATTTATTATCCTGCTCCGGATCCAGCCATACAGATAGTGAAAAACTAGTTCTCCCGCCAGTCTCCCCGCCTTTTTCTACTTGCAATTCTTCTTTTGCGCTGCTCCTTACTATCTGTTCAACACTGGGAATAAGCTACCATAAAGTTCCGAATTCAGAGTAACGACCCTCGTTACTTACGGATTAAGCAGCCTTTCACTATCGTCACTTTTGGAGAGCCGCTTCTTTGGAAAGGTCGCAAATTTCAGCAAAGAAGTGTAACGTAATGGGCCGATTCATCTTGGTGTTATCGGGCGCCACATATGTAAAAATATAAACACAATTTGTTTTTCAAAGGTAATTGCTTGGGATTTTCGAACAAATCAATCTTTCCTTTGCAGCCTTTACTACGCTATATGATATAAAAGACCGCTGTAAAGGGTCTTTCTCGAGCACCCTTAAATTCTATCGTGAGCATTTGAAGTGAATTATTGGGGGAGCTCCCTTAAGGCCGATTTACAAGGTACAACTTTGTCGCATGCGACACGCTTAAAACATGCTTACGACATGCTTGCAACACGAATTACTCCGTGTAAATCAACTCAAGTCATGTCGTAAGCATGCGTTAAGCGTGTCGCATGCAACAAAGTTGTACCGTGTAAATCGGCCCTTAAAGATCTTTCCGCAGTCGCCCTAAGTTTGTTTCTTATAGAGTCTCGCTACTTTTGGGAATAACTAACAACCGTCAAATTTTTATTGTTATTTTAGGTCGCTACTTTCGGGGGTTCGTTAGTTTTGAAACTGTACTGTATTTAGTTTCGTGTTCAAAGCTGTTGCTCTTGAATTACTTGAAATACCAAACTCATTATAACACCTCTTTCAGTTTAATGAGCATAACTTATGGAACTACGTCAGTTTATCCTTCTCGTGGATTTGACCCGGGAGCCGTCTTGACAGCCATTCAACAAGAAAAGTAAGTTGAGTTTTCAAACTTTATAATTTATGGAAATACAGAATCATAAGAAAGTACTGCTAAAAAAACATTTATATAAATGGCCACACCATGCCTCAAAAGTAAGGTTTACAAAAAAACATTGCCTGATTTGAGTTTCTGTTCAATTATATTGACTATATTCAACTAAATAATAAATATGTATTTACGCGAGCAAGCTCTTTACTCGGGAAAATAAGAAAGGCATACATGTGCAGGCTAAACACTAATGAACGCCAATCAGAAAATTGCCGCGTTAAAAATCAACTCGGTTCAAAAGTTTCCGTGGTCTCACGTGCTTATCGAATGGCCTCTAAGTCCTATAATCAAACACATTCCATAATTATGCAATTTTTGCCATGTCTTATTGTCTACGATGACATTTTGTTTTAGGTGTAATTCCCTCTATGGCACGCCTACGATGTTTATTGATGTCCTTAATCACCCTGCTTTTGACAAATTTGATGTCAGCAGTCTTAATACAGGTTGGTAAAAGAAAAACGTAGCGTTTGGGGCGTACAACTCTCTTATCGACTTAAATTTTGCATTTTTGATTTACTTTCCCTGAGCCCAGTAATTGGTTTAAAAAAACTCACGCAATGTACGAGTAACCAATCAGAGCGAACGCATTCTTATTTCAACCAATCAGGAGCAACATCAAAACTAAACGTGGTTCAGCTTGCACGCTTTCCCGCGCTTGACACCAACTGTATGTTTTCCCGCGCTTGACACCAACTGTATGTTTTCCCGCGCTGGACACCAATTGTATGTTTTCCCGCGCTTGACATCAACTGCCCTTCCCGCCCTTGACTCCAGATCATATGATCACGTTCTTTTCTCTCATGATGAACCACTTTGTTTTCAGGCGTCATGGCTGGTTCACCGTGTCCCATTGAAGTAATGAAACAAGTCATTACCAAGCTGCACATGCCGCAAGTCACGGTAAGAAGAGACACAAAACATGTGAAATGTATAACTTCCAAGCGCAGACCTTTTTTATTTTTGACCTACCAGCAACACACACTCTAACCAATCAGCCAAACCAAATCCAATAGGCCCTTATCACGCCCCGCCATTTTGTATAAAAACAAAAGATTTACACCGCTCAGCCTCGCAGTGAAAAAGTTGAAAACGAGGTTAGACGGGCAAAAACAAAGCGTTTTATTCTCCGGGGAGTCAAAATGGCCGCGGCGTGATGAAGGCCTATTGTTACTTCACTTTCACGCGTTTTCGCGCCATTTGCACCGGTTGCATGTTTTCCCGCCACTCGCACTGTTTGCATGTTTTCCCGCTCTTGACACCGGTTACATTTTTCCCGCCCTTTGAACTCATTACATGTTTTGATTCGAATTCTGATTGGTTCATTGCCCTCTTTGCGTTTGCAGTGTTTGAACAGATGCGATTAATTTAGTTTTGGCTTTACGTCAGTCAAACCACTGTTGACGTGTTGTAAACTGTTTCTTTTCCAGATCTGCTATGGTTTAACGGAAACAAGCCCAGTTACCACGCAAACGTTGATGGATGATCCTGTAGATTTACGAGTTTCAACAGTGGGACGAGTGCACCCCAATACAGAGGTAAGTGAGGGTTATCGGCCTGAAACGAGGGGATATCAGATTTATTCACCTCTGGTTCCGCCCTCGGGCGCAGGGAATAAATCTGATATCCCCGAGTGAAAGGCCGATAAAATGCTTATGTTACACATTGGTGAGGTTTTCTAAAACAAAGAAACTATTAAATTTTTCGGAGAATAACATTCCGTTCAATTCAAATGCAAAAAAGCATGATTCCGCAAGGCCGCATTGGGATCACGGCACATTTCGAAGCGAGGCGGTAAACATGTTTTGCTTTTGCCAAATTTGCATTGAGCACGTTGCTTCGTTATGAGTAGAAGGAGGGAGAGAGAGAAGAAAATGTATGAACGGTACTCGTGGTCTCGCCATGGCCCAACTGCCCGCCTTCATCTTTCGAAACACAATGGAGTGGTTGCGGTGTGTTTTCCAAAGGAAACCGGTGGAAACATATTCAGGTTCAAGCGTAAAACGAGGCGTCATACATTACTGAATACCCGAAACCTGAATCGAGGTACGATACCATCGAATAATGTTATTAACATTTCGCTTTTTGGTCGCGACCGGCAAGTTAATTACGTACGAATAAGATTGATGAAGTTGTCTTTTTATGTAAACAAAAAATATTGACCGATGCTAGAGTGTTTTCCTTGTTATGCCGTATTTTGTCTTCCCGTTTATGTTATTCTATTATGAGGGGAATAAGTCGAGGGGAATAACTGCAGGGGAATAACTGCAGGGGAATAACTAGACGGGAATAACTACAGGGGAATAAGTGCAGGGAATAACTCAGCCCCGCACTCCCCTGTTACAATCAAAAGCCGCCACCAGCTTTTCAGACAGTTTATTATTGGCGAGGAATATTCGATATAATCCCCTGCGAGAACAAAGGAAACCGAGCCATGTGGAAAATAAGTGTAGTGTACACAAAACTGTCCTACCCCTTAAAGGAATTGCAGTTTATTTGTGTCATTTTATTCTCTTGTTTTAGGCAAAAATCGTGGACAGTGACGGCCATGTTGTACCCATCAATACTTCTGGGGAGATTTGCTTTCGAGGCTACTGTGTCATGCTGGGATACTGGGAGGATAAGGAAAAAACTGACGCCTGCATTGAGGCCAGCGGGTGGTTCCACAGTGGGTAAGTACTTCATGATATTTTTTTTCGGACTAAGATTCAGTTCCAGTATAGGAGTCACAAGTTTTGTTTTGTTGTTTTTGCTTGTTTGTTGAAGGGATTTGGCGACAATGGACGAAAACGGATACATAAAGATTATTGGGAGAATAAAGGTACGTTAAGTAAAAAAGCTTCATTAGGCCACCAATCCTCAGTTTCTTTAGACGTAAATGAAGCGTCTTAAGTGATTTGATATTTTGCTTATTTTTAAGGATCTGATAATTCGTGGAGGAGAGAATATTTACCCCACAGAAGTGGAGCAGTTTCTGTACAAACACCCCAAAGTACAAGACGTGCAGGTAAACATACTTCTATTTATCAGTTGTGGTGATTTTGAAAACCCTTTCGGGCATTAAAATTGTGGGCAGCGATGAAACGACGGGGCAAACACTATAACGAGGGGAGAAATTGGGGCTTGGACAAGGGAACTCTCTCACAGCCACATCCAGTAGTGCTCTCAGCACTTTGTAGATGTAGATTTTTAGATAACTTGGCGATGATCTTTTATATATATATTTGTTTTTAACATATTTAAAATATTCTTATAAATAGTCATGCAAATACGTAATTCAACCTTCGAGCTGCAGATGTGTTTATTAAAACAAATTATTAACTAACGAAATTCACTAACTTTTATTTAGCGCTCCGCGTTTCCTTTCGCTTTTCTCAGTCCAAGTTTCTGGAACGGACTTTCAATTCCTACAGTGTGTGTATTTATTTTCTCTGGTGTACTTTTAGGTAATCGGCGTCCCGGATCATCGCTTGGGTGAAGAAGTTTGTGCGTGGATCAAGTAAGAAGTTTGTTTCTAGAAATAAGGAAACTTTGAAATATTTTACTATAGGTTTGCCAAATACTCATATAAACACGGAACCACTTTCCGTGCAAATAAATCACATACACGTCCAATTTTCCCGCGAATTGGCGCGTGTAGCTGGGCTTTGTCTCCCAATACGATACGAAAAGCAGTCACAGTCAGTTTTCATATAGGATGTCAGAGATATGACGTACATGACGTACTTGTTGTGCGGTTGTATCAGAACTGCTCGGTAGGGTCGTACCTCTCATAAACCTCTATTTTCATTGGCCGTTCTAAAACAGTACCTGCTATTGTTTATAGGGATAGGGGCATTGTTTAGGTCGTTCATCTATTGTTTTGGTGAGCCAATAAAACAACTCGTTCAAAGGAGGTACGACATGACCCGAACTGCTCATCCATTTGACTTTCCTTTCAGATTGCACGCTGGTGAATCAGCTACTGAGGAGGAAATCAAGCAGTTTTGCAAAGGCCAGGTATGTTTGATGGACATGTATTCAGAATGGTACCCCGCACCCCCATCTGTGTTTTGCTTGCCTAATAAACGCTTTGTATTCTCATTATTTTATTTTTCAGATTGCTCATTTTAAAATTCCTCGTTACATCAAGTTCGTTGAAGAATTTCCTCTTACTGTAACGGGAAAGGTAAGGCCCTAGTGGGGTGGGGTGGGGATACTCTGTAATGGGAAAGGTTGGAATTTGATGGGTGGTGTGGGTTGGGGATGCTCTGAACGGGAAAAATAAGGATCTGATGGGTGGGGCGGGGCGGGGCGGGGATGCTCTATAACGGGTACGAAAAAGAACCTGGTGGGTGGGGTGGGGATGCTCTGTAACGTGAAAGGTAAGGACCTGACGGGTCAATCAATCACTGATCAATTAACTTCATTTCAACACGGTAAAACGGCTCAGTAAAACTGTTTTTCAGACATACCGTGCACTTAAATATAATCTCATCAAAATGATAACAAAAACATTATATATATATAGAATGAGTTGTAATTATCAAGCTTCCAACTCCATGTCTTGACTTGATTGTTACTTTATTGACCCAAAGTACAAAGTACAAACTACTGGAGTGATCCTCTGTCTTCGACAAGGCATACAGCATTGTTTGAGAGACCTGTCACAACACTACATATAGTGGCAAAACTGTTATACTATACTAATGTAAAGAATACTAATAAGATTAATAAAAACACTAACTTACATCATAATATCCTCTATGCACACATAAAAATTACTTCAAACATAGATGCGTGTTATAGAACCAGTGGTTCTATTTTTGTTCGAGAGATCTTTTGAAAGCGGTTAAACTACTGAGTTCTCGTATTTCGTTAGGAAGCTCATTCTAGGCAATGGCACCGCGATAGGAGAAAGATCGTTTCATGAAATTAATTCTAGGCATAGGTAGTTGCAGGTCAAATTTGCTGCCTCTAAGATTGTAGCTATGTACCTCTGAGGTCAGGGTGGGGATGCTTTGTAACGTGAAAGGTAAGGACCTGATGGGCGAGGTAGGGATGCTCTTTTACGGGAAAGGTAAGGACATGGGGGTGAGGATACTCTTCATGAACGTAATTTCGTTTGACTGTCATAGTAACCGATTCTGAATCGCTTTAGATCGTCTTTTTGAATACAATTTCAACGCTTTTAACTTTTAAATTGTTTTGTTGTCGTTTTGATGCCGGTGTTTGGCATTCGAGAACCCGGTACGGGCGGGTACGGGCGGGTCCGGGCGGGTCCGGGCGGGTCCGGGCACACCTCTCCTTAAACTACAATTGATCTTAATACAACGCAAGAAAGTGAATCTCAATTTTTTTGTTTCCCAGGTGAAGAAATTTGTAATGAGAGAGAAAACAAAGGAAGAACTTGATCTTTAACTATCAAAGCAGAAGAGATGCCAATAACAACACAGAATTATATCAATCTTCTGAACCATACTGCATACACCTAACACGCAAAGGACAAAGGAAGATGCTAATGTGAACGCAACACCATACCATTAGTGTTCTCACTCTAAAGACTGGCTGGACCACACTACATACACGCAGGACAAAGCAAGATTTTTTTTAAAAATAAAAGCCTCTATTCACGTACAGTTACAGTTACGTTTTACATACAACTCACACACTCACACAATAGACAGAATACAAAAAAAAAAAAACACTTGGAAAGCATGCATTATGTTAAGAAATTAGACCACTCAGTTTTTAACAAAGGCAGTGCGTTTGTTTCTCATTACAGCAATGTTTTTCTCTTTTATTTCGATTTTTTCTTGCACAAGAGTAATAAAATCTGCAAACTGATATTTTTTTATCATCTGGGCCCGGTTGTTCGAAAGCCGATTAACGCCGGATTAAAAGTTAACCGAGGATTTCATTTCTCTGTTTAAAAATGTTTTCAAAAGGTCATTTTTAGCTAGTAGTGAAGACAAGTTAAAGTCAAAACTGAAGGGCAGAAAACTTTGGAAAATTTTCAATTGTTGAGTTGTTTAACTGAATTCAAAATTGACTCTAATCCTGGGTTAGCTTAATCGTGCTTTGAACAACCCGGCCCTGGAGAATGAACATATTAAAAAATATTTTCAAATTACTATCGAATGATTAAGGGTTAAACATGACGACCAGTCGTTTAACACACCGTAAATAATTTTGTTTTTGGTAAGAACACTTCTTCTTTTTGAGCTATGAATTATACCAAGCGGTGAACTCAGACCAAAAAGACTCAGCTACTGAACATGAGAAAAATAAATGCGAGATCGTTTGTTCGACAGTGGCGCAAAACAAAGGTGTTTTTTTTCCCTTCATTTTATACGGAATCTTGTTGGTGTACAGGATGTTGTGAACTATCTTTTAGCCGACTGGGCCACACTACATGTCTGATACAAGAACAAATATTGTAAAAAAATATAATATATGAAATGATGTTTGAAATGCAGTGGAATTTGAATTAATAATAAAACATTGATACATCTTGACTCAAGTAGAAGTTCACCAACCGTAATTGGATTTTTTTAAGATTAAAAAAGACATCTTATTTGTACAAAATTGTGTAAAATAATAAAACTGAATTGAACTCGTTTGCATGTTGTTGTTGTTTTTTTTTTGTATGTTTGCATGTTAAAAGGATAGATGAACAAACACACAAAAACAAAACAATGTAACGCCCTGCACTGCCATGAACCCTGCCCTACGTTCCGTATTTTTTTTTTTTTCATTTGTTTACCTCTTTTTACCCTGGGTGCCTTGTAGGCTTGTCTCGCGCTCTCATCTGTCTCGCGCTCTCATCTGTCTCAACTGCCTCTTGTGTTGTTTCCTTAGACAAGAAACTTTACTCCACACTGTCTCTCTCCACCCAGGTGTATAAATGGGTACCGGCGACAAAATGCTGGGGGTAACCCTGCGATGGACTAGCATCCCATCCAGGGGGGAGTAGCAATATTCCTAGTTGCTTCATGCTACAGAAACCGGGTTAAGCTCCGGCCGTGTGGGCCATTCGTGGCTCGTGTGCGACTTTACCTTACCTCTTTTTACCCTGGGTGCCTTGTAGGCTTGTCTCGCACTCTCATCTCTCTCATATTACACGCCTCTTATGTCTCTTACATTTTCGCCGCTCGTTTCCGGCCTCCGACCGACATCGGCCGTCCCCGGCATCTCATGAAAGCGTAATGTAATGTAATGTAAAACCTTTATTTAAACACGATTAGTGATCAAAGCTGTACAGATTGTGGGGTCGTGTATAACTGAACTACTACTTCTTAAACTGGTTGATAATAACTTAAACTGGTTGAGAGAACTTCTGGTTTCCAGGGTACTCCTTTTTTACCTTAACTAGTAAACTTATTTAACAGTTAAACAGGGCCGAGTTGTTCAAAGCCTGATTAGCACTAATCCTGGATTAACTGTCAACAGAACATATGAGTTGTCATGGTAATTAACCCTGGATTAGCGCTAATCGTCCTTCGAACAGGCTCAGAATGTCAAAAAGTGGAAAGTAAGAGAAACATACAATTACGAAAGACATACGCCAGATTGCAAACAGACCAAGCGGTACACAAACACGATAATTTGAGGTCATATGAGCTACCAGGCTTCTGGCCAGCCATTTTAGGGTTATTTTCGCGAATTCTAAGCCTCCGGGAAATAAAACGACTTTAGGATGAAAGCAAACGCGAACAGCAGTGTCCAATATAAAATACCTCGCAAACTGAACCTAACAGCGGAGAATAGACAGAGGCAAAAGGACAAAATGAAACATATATATGATTTTATTTTTATCATTTTCCCTTTGTACTTTTCTCCGCCGTAAGGATCAGTTTACCGTGTATTTTTTGTTTGTCCAAGATTTTCTGCGGATTCAGATGTTTGTCATAGATCCGGCCACCTGTTAAAAAACTAATAAAACAAGGCTGACTGTACAACTGGGATTATAATATTCTTTCCAATATTTCGTCAGGCACGGCCTGACTTCTTCAGGGTACTGATTATAGGCAACATCGTTACAATTCAAATAACCAAGAAACAATGGAATATAAGGTTACAAGCAAAAACGTTACAAAATTCAAATAATACAAGATAAGTAATAAAAGATGACATGTGCTAAAAATATAAAATAGGGGGGTTTACAATTCCTCGCGCTTATTGATACCCTTGGGTTCAAGTGTTTGACCCCGTTCTATTAATAATCCCTCCCTTGCTTTGCGTGTAGCGTCACGAGATGAATGCATGAGTTCTAATGGGATGAGTTCCATGTCAGTGGGTGAATGGTTGACGGAAAGAAAATGGTCTGAAACTGTAGTAGGTCTCGAGGTAGGGGTGGGTCTGTCAACTGGTCTTCGGTGTTCGTTAAATCTGTCTTTAAGTCGCCGTTTCGTTTCACCTATGTACTGTTTGTTACAACGTCGGCAGTGTACCATGTAGATGAGATTTTTAGAGTTACAGTCAATGTGATGTGTGATAGTTCTGGTTTCCCCAGTGACAGAAAATGAGTAGTTAGTACGTCCGTCAGCAATGAAGCAACAAGTGAGGCAGTTGCTTCCGCATTTAAAGGATCCCCTGGGCAGGTTAGTTTGTGTGTCGCTATTAGTACGTAGTTTGGATCTAACTAGTATGTCACTAAGATTGTTAGTGCGTCGGTAGGCGACAATGGGTGTGGATGTAAATATACTAGCGCAACGTTGGGAAGAGGAGAGAATACTGAAATGTTTACGAATGACGGATGAAATAGAGCGAAGGGCAGGGTTGTATGTGATAACAAAAGGAACACGACTGGGTGAGTCTGATGTGGTAATACTGGGTTTGAGTGCCTCAGTACGTGTGATGACGTGAATACGTTGTACCTCGCGTTTGAGGAAACAGAGGTTGTAACCACGAACGTTAAGGTATTGTATAAGTTCGTTGGTGCGTTGTACGAAGGTGTCGTCGGAAGAGCATATACGTCGCAGTCTGAGGCCGAGGCTAAATGGAATGGCTCGTTTGGTATGAAATGGGTGACATGAAGAATGTAAGAGGTACTGATGTTTGTCCGTAGGCTTGGTGTATAGATCTGTGACGATGACACCATTGTCTAGAGAGACATTGACATCAAGAAATGGTATGCACTGTGATGAATGGGAGGAAGTGAATTTGATGGTGGGGTGACCGCTTGAGCTTAGTAACTCTACGCAGTGGCTATTCGTACGGCACCCGTACGCGGACTTCGATTTGCTATTCGTACGGGAGTCCAAAACTTTCATCAATTTTCGTTGTTATTCTTCACTTTTGTTGATCCACAATATTACATGTAAATGTTCGTTTAGTTTTACGAAGCGCTTCTGGTAAACGATGCTGATTTGGCTCAGACTAAGTCTACGCGAGCGACTCTTGTTACCAGTTCAGTGTATGCCCTCCCTTCCCCTGGAAGTATATTCCCGTTCCGGACCACTGAAGGTTGCGAGTGAACTCTGTGAACTGCAGGAACTTCGATCGAAGACATCGAACACCCATCGCCGTTCACCGGTCTTTCTGCGCTGCATTTGCAACCAGTTTTAACATCAAAATGGTAGCTATTTCAAGGGGAATGTTTATAAAGTTATCAACTGAAAACTTAAGCATTCTTCGCTTGCATTGTCGCTGGATGCAGAGACGAGTGTGCGGACTTTGCTGTAAACCGAGGGTCAAATATTCATCCACAAGGTATGTTGCCCGTCTGTCGTTGGGACATAGCTAGTTCTGTTGTCCATTAAAACTTATGCCGTACTATGCTAGCAAAATCTCATGGAAATGTTTTCATGCATACTCTACTCTAGTGATAATGTGGACAATGCAAGAATCACGAGACATGACGAAATTAGCTTTGTCGTTTGTTTGTAAACACTCTTTAGCCCGATACCGTGAACAGAAACGGCTGTTTACTTTAAAATCGACATTTTCCTGTTAAAGTGTTAGGGTTAGTAGCTTGGTTGGGGTTGGTAGGTCTCGTAGGTTGCACAACAATTGTTTTTTTTTTCGTTTAACGCCCGCACATTTATTATGCATACATCACCAGGGGCATAGCTGGGGAGGGGGGGAGGGGGCTCCTAGATCCCCCCTTTGTGAGATAATTTTAGTAAAACACAGCGTGGATGTCGACATGATAATCTGGTAAGTACCCTGTGCGTGACACAGTGTGATCCCCCCTTTGAAAAATCCTAGCTACACCACACTATTGGATGAAAACCTGTGAAAAACCTGTGAATTTACCTGTGACTGGAAAATACCCTGTGAAAAAACCTGTGAATTTTGCAAGACCCAAATTTTGCAAACAAATGCAAAATTTATGACCCTGTGAAAAAACCTGTGAAAACAATTAGCCTGTGAAAAACCCTGTGAAAAGACCTGTGAACAAAATATGAGGGAAATGCCTAAAAAAACCTGTGAAAAACCCTATGAAAAAACCTGTGAAAAAAAATTTGTAGGAAATATCTTTTAAAAACCTGTGAAAAACCCCTATGAAAAAAACTGTGAGCAAAATTTGCAGGAAATCTCTTTTTAAAACCTGTGAAAAAACCAGTGAGTAAAATTTGCAGGAAATATTTCCTTTTTAAAACCTGTGAAAAAAAAACCTGTGAACAATTAGGCTGTGACAAAACATGTGAAAAAAGGTTTAATTCACTGAAACCAAACATGTGAAAAAACATGTGAATTAGCCTGTGACCACATTTTTGTTACATCAAATGATAAACGCATGACCAAAAACATACATATTGCATGTATTTGTATTGGCTGGGAATATTCCACTGTTTATATATGGATATACATGTACGCCTTGTTTTCAATAAAACCTTGATTGTGTAGTTGTATAATTGCTTTGAACTTATAGATATTTAGTCATGTATTTCAGAAAATATAGCATATTTATTTGAAGTTTGTCCCCTTTGAAATATTAAAAAAGTACATGTATTATTTTAATCTTGTTTCTTGCACTTGTTTCTTTAATAAGTAGTAAGTAACATCATAAGGCTTGTGTGAAAATTAAGTTTTTTAAAATATAGTTGTAAAAAATAATGAGTAAACAAAGTATTGTTGTTATTGTTGTTGTTGTTGTTGTTGTTGTTGATCAAATTAATTGGCCACAAGCTTACTATAAAAAAAATTGATGAGCTAGCTACCTTGAAGTTATGTCAGCCAGTATCATACTGGCCCACAGAATATGGCTGTGGAAATGTATCCAGCTTCATTCTTGACAAAATGTTGATTTTTAATGATGTATGACATTCACTTTTTTAAGTCCCAGCAACATTATTATAATCCAGGAAAATTCTGACAAGTGAAATTCAAAATGGCAGCCAAGCACTTGAGCCTACAGGTTTGTGGTCAGCTGACTTGTACTTCCAAAAAGCCTGGACCCCAGTAGAAAAGGCGGGAAAATGAGCAGCATTTGCGTGGCTGACCAATGAAAGAGCAGTATTTGTGCGGCTGGCAAGTTTTCCGGGGCAGATTACACTTCAACTTCAGTTTTTCTCTTCTGATACTTAGAAAAAGGAGAAAAAGGACTTTTGAAGAATGTTTTTGCCACAAAAGGTAAGTTTTTCTTGATACAATTCAGCTGAGAAGATTTTTTCCTGCATATATAAGCTTAATGATCAGTGTTTAAGAGGAAATAATGAGATCTTTTTATCTTGTGCAGCTCGGAAAGTAAACTTAACTTAAGGTTAAGTACTACACGAAGAAACTTTTGAAGTCCTATCGCTTTGATATGGAGATGTATTTTTCATGCATGCCACAAAAGGTAAGCTTTAGTTTTAAGCTTATTAAACTTGAAGATAAAATTAATTACGAACAGCTTTTAAAAAAGAATTGTCTATAGTGAGTAAGCTTAATACTTGCTATGTTTATGTTAAAAAATATGTTGTCTTTGATGTTTTCTTGTCTTTTTTTGATCAGCTCATTTAATAAGCTTAATGAAAACTTAATAATATAAGCTTAAGCTAAATCTTAATTAAATAGCTTACCGAACCTTACAATGGCTTATAATAAGTCTTAATTAATGTTAGTCTGCTAAATTTACAAAGCTAAACCTACATCTTATAGTTGTACATGTAAGTTACGTGTAAGCTTATTTGTGCAGTTTGATAACAACTGATTAACACTTCAAAGATAGCTAAAAAAACTATACTAGGTCTTATTCAGGTGAAAATCTATAAATATATAGGGCAATATAATTACTTCTGTCTAAAAAGACAATTTTAGTAAATAAATCTGATATAAATGTACACTGTCTTTTGAAGGAAATATAAAGATGGCCAGATACATGTAATATGCCCGGGGGGGGGGGGGGGGGGTACTCAACAACGTTTTGTACGGGGATGCTCCGCCCCGAGGTCCAAACCCTTACCCTTTCATATACCGTCTTTGACAGAAAAGGTACCCCTTTCATATACCTTTCATTGAAAATGGTACCCCTTTCATATACCTTTTAATGAAAATGGTACCCCTTTTATATAGCCTTTACTTGCGTCTGTTTGATATATTTTGAAAGGCCCTTTTTATAAGACTTAAATGGCAGTTTTCCCTACCTTTTTTACACCTCAACGGCGTATTTTTGGTTCCCTTTCCTATTCTTCGTGAAATCCCTACCCTTTCATATACTTCAACTCGTGAAATCACGACCCTTTCATATACCTCCAGCCTCAAAAAGGTACCCCTTTCGGGCGGAGCATCCCCGTATAGCCCATTATAGGGAGTACCCCCCCCCCCCCGGGGTAATATGCTATCTACAGCTGCTCAAGAACCAAACTGTGCATGTATTTTATGTGTGAGTAATTAAGCCTTAATTTCTAAAAGCATCTGTTTCGATTAAGTTAAAAAATACAATTCTGCACATATACTTCAAGAGCTTCTATATATTTACACCTGTAGTCATTTTAATCCATAGCAATTTATTTATTGTAACAGAAAGGTCCCATAAGAATGGTTTGAGTCTAGTGAGTATGGTATAATTTTGTTATTTGTACAATGACTTATACTGTAATGAAGTTGTATAATTTTCAATTTGTAACCTAATTATTAAAACTGATCAAAATTTCTGAAAGTTATTTTAGACTATGTTTTTACAAACCTGTTAATGAATGCAAGAACATGCAGACTAATTTGTCAAATATGAAAGTTAGTCTTGATGCATGGGAAATCCAGATAGATTACCTCAAACAAGGCAATGGGTAATGAAAGCTTGCCTTTAACTGTGTTGAACCCAAACTTAACATTATGTCGCACTACAGTACTGGGATAAAATAATTAGTAATGGAAATGATAATGGATGAACATCATTCCTTTGTCACGATACATGCATGGATGCATGTGTACCCCATGGGGTGCCCGTGATCCCCCCTTTGTGAGATAATTTTAGTAAAACACAGCGTGGATGTCGACATGATAATCTGGTAAGTACCCTGGGTGTGACACAGTGTGATCCCCCCTTTGAAAAATCCTAGCTACACCCCTGATCACCCATGTTTTTCTTTAGACATTCTATTGTTTTGGCTTTTGTTTCAGTTTTAATACCGCCATGCATAACTAGTCTTTGGGGTTATACGGAATCGTTCAACATCAATAAACACACTTGAATTTTGGACAGTTGATTGTTTGTGGCAGGCAACAGCAACTAAACTCAACCCTCTACAGTCAAACTGTAGTAAGCAGACACCCTTGGGACCGTCCCTAGTGTCTGCTTAATAATTGAGGTGTCCTCTTGACATCACACAAAAATAGTTAATTATTGACCCTCGTACATCTTCACCTTTATTATACCCACACATACTGATTTCATTGCATTTTAATTCATACAGTCAACTCTCTCTTAACAGACACCTCTATAAGATGAACATCTGGTGTTGGTCCCTGCCGTTTTTCAGTTATTTTACTGTAACTAAACTCTCTATAAGACGGACACCTCTCTAAGGACACTTGATAACGGACACTTTGAAACCGTCAACGGACACTTGAGAAGTGCTTTTTTAGTGAAAAATGCTTCAAAACAGAAAAGTAGGTGCTGAATATGGACAAACAAGTCCACTTTTCTAATATTATTTTTATTCCAGTTTTTCGGTTTTGCTTAAGTATATGTTGTTGGTTAAACTAGGTTAATTTTTATTTTCCTTTGTCTGAGGTTATGTTAATGATTCTGAGACAAAGGAAAATTAAAATTAACCTAGTTTGAAATGTTTTTAGCTGAAAATAATTTTAACCTACAGCATATACAACTTTAAACAGACTTAAAACAGACATGTATTCATTGTGCATAAGTTCAGCTTTATTATCTCAGAATTACTGGTGTCATGTTGCCTTGACTCGCTATAAGCCGGACACCTCTTCAAGACAGATAATTGGGGCTGGTCCCAACAGTTTCCATCTTAGAGAGAGTTGAATGTAAACCTAATTCACAACTGTATACATCACATTGAGTTGCTTTTTACTGAAAAACACGCTTTCATAAAATCCCACAATTATCTGATAAAAAAATACATTCTAAAACACTCTTTTGCAGTTCACATGAGCAAGAGAAACTCAAATTCAGTTACTGTCAAGGATTGTCTTCAAAACCTTTAATTGGTGATACAGTTGGCCAGAGATTTGACAGAACAGTGGATAAATTTCCAGACCGTGACGCTTATGTCTTCTGTGGAGAAAATCAAAGGGCAACATTTGCTGAATTTCAAGAGGAAGTAAGCATTTACCCCTTAAAAGACTAATCCATATGTACTAATGTACAAATTGTCCTCTCCCTGTTCTTTGTATGAACATGATGCCAGTTGGAAAAATCAGTGTATGCATGTATTATCAATTTTAGGTATAGTGGCACAGGTGGCCCACTTATTCACCTTGTTGTCTGCTTGACAGTACATACCTTTCGATAACATGCAATTTTTATACCCTTCAATTATGTACTGTTGATGTTAGGTGAATGATCTTGCAGCTGGACTTGTTGCCATGGGTTTAAAGAAAGGTGACCGTGTGGGGATGTGGGGTCCTAACATGAGAGAATGGGTCATTACTCAGTTTGCCACCACTAAAGCTGGATTAGTCCTGGTTAGTACATGGTAAAATGCAATACATGTTCTGCATGTGAACCATTAGTGGAAATGATGCATTTATTTTAACGTGAGCAGTCTTAATAACAGGGTTAGTTTATCATCTAAAGAGTAGCTAATGATCTGTTTAAAACAACAAAACAAGAAGACATCATTAAGTTATCTAATTAAGATGAATATTACAGTGATTAGAGTGCATTGAATATATTTGGAACTTGAACTGCATGGAAACAACTTATGAAGCTTGGAAAAGATGGATCATGTGTCTTATAGGGGGCCTCGGCCGATATATTGACCGACTGTTGACCGATATATTGGTCGATATGTCGGTCAATAGTCCGTCGTCTATCGACAAAATCCCTGTTTTTCATTTTTGATGTCCGAGAAACCCGTAAACTGCTCCAGATTGCTGAGACATGCGCAAAGCCGTGAATGTGTCTCTTTAATATCAGTGGTGACTTCAACATTATTACGGACAAGACAGGAGGCCACTCCAAAAGACACATAATTTCTTTTGAAGCTGTTATTGAAAGGCGTAGTGGATGTCACATCATTGTTCGAAACGAGTAGGGGACGTAGTCCCCGGTGTTGTGGTCTGTCTTGTTCACATTCATAGAGGGGTGGTGAATGGTAAATCCGAGACTCGCCGAGACGTTGAGACTCTTGTTTCAAAAATTATCCGAGACCGCGACCGCAGCTACATTTTTAAATCCGAGCCCGAGACGCTGTGCTAAAAATATCAAAATCACCTATCAAACAACAATCAAGGATAAAAAATGAGAATGCTTGACAAAAGTATCTGAGACTCCGAGACAGAAAAAGCACCAGCCAAACGAGACTTTGGAACTTAACACAAAAACTGCTGAGATTTCGACCAAAATTTTCCAAGACCCACGATTTTGAAGGTACCATTTGCCACCCCTTCATAGGTTGGGTGGGGAGGTGAGATCATAAATGGACCAATAGTGGCTTACATTGGCGCCTTCACATGCTGACGTCTGATCTCACTTTGATACTTTGATTTTTATACTCCCAACTAGAGTGAGCTAATACTGGGAGAACTAAAACTAAGAACTAAACTAAAATCCTGTCATTTAACTCAGAAACTTTGTTATATAAATGCATTATTATTATTTATATGTTTTTTTTTTACTTGACCGATATTCCACCGACACTTGACCAATATTCCACCGACACTTGACCAATAGTCCACTGACACTTGACCAATAGCCCACCGACACTTGACCGATAGTCCAACGACACTTGACCAATATTCCACCGACACTTGACCAATAGTCCACTGACACTTGACCAATAGTCCACTGACACTTGACCGATAGCCCACCGACACTTGACCGATAGTCCACTGACACTCGACTGATATGTCACAGGCAACATCTCGGCCGTTAGTCTACTGACAGTTGACCGATAATCGAACGACTGTTGACCGACTGTCAAGGAACTATCGACGGACTATTGGTCAATGTATCTATGTACTGAAAAGACCACAAATTAAATGCAAGGATCTGATTTCTGCCCTATTTAATGATAATCAATGATAATTAAATGGCATCAATTTGTGTGTACCAGCTCATTTATGGCAATTACCTTATTGTATTTATGTTCATTTTCTAGGTCAATGTTAATCCTGCTTATCAAATCCCAGAAATGGAGTATGCCCTGAAAAAGGTAACTAACCACAGTCAAGAGAATTTCCATTCCTTCCTCTAGCTATACATACTACATATAGTACTTGCTGGTTAAATAACATTGATGTTGTCTTATTATTGAATCTTAGGTTGGCTGCAAGGCACTCATAATGGCAGATCAGTTTAAAACCCAGGATTACTACAACATGTTAACTCATGTCGTACATGAGCTGCCATACTCTAAACCAGGAGATCTCTACAGTGAAAGGTGATTAAGTTTGTGCTCTGAAAAATATACCAACTCACAAAAACAGCTTTCACCCAGATGGTCTCTTGCATGGGTGTGGTTAGACTTCACACTAATAATTCTATGGTCCACAACTGCTCCTCAGGATCTTAATCCGGTTTCTGTACCATAAAGAAACGAGGCTCCAAGCAGCCTACACTTATGCACATGCATAAGAAAGTTTCATGATATATTTGAAACATGATAAGAAGATGTCCGACATGGAGAAGAGTTACTCCTTTCATTCAGTCATCGTTCCTGCAATACAGCATAATATAGAGGTGACCACTAATTAACCACTAGACCTCTGTGCCTTCTCCATTCAACCCTAAATTTCCTGCATATACTCAGAGTAAAAAAGAGAGGGTGGACTGTTTGAATCATGACATAAATGCAGAGGTGTAGCTAAGAAAATGCTCAGCAGGCTCATTAACAAGTCCAGCCAGTTTTTCTGGATTTTATATCTTAAAAATCACCCCAAGTTTTCTAGTGATATTTCAGCCGGTGATAAATTCTCTTTCAGTGGGTGAAATTAGCCGGTAGCCGGCTCTTAGCTACATCCCTGTAAATGCTGCCTGAATTTACACAAGGTTGCAAAAATTAACATTCATTTGCAGATATATTTACATCAATATACATAATTTATTACTGATATTACCCACAGAGTTCCTGATCTTAAGTTGGTGATGGTGGCAAGTAACGATCATGACAGAGTGTTCAGGTGAGCATCTTCATATACCTTTCCTTTCCTTTTAAACACAAAGATGCACTATAAAAGGGGTAGCTCCGTCCCCTGTGTCAGCTTGAGTGAGCTAATTTTCAATGATGGCGTCCTGATAAAACATTTGCTGCGAGTTTTTTGAACAACTTCAAAAACATTCCACAAAAAGTGTACTGTCCCTAGGGAGATTAAACAAATGCACTTTTGTGCAATGGGGAAATTAGCATACAAGAAAAAACAAGAAGACTGATCAATTTCAAAATTAGCACCATCAAAGTTCGAAATTCTCAAAGGAATTCCAAGGATACAAACCTCAACAAATTCTTCCATTGTGTTGAAAATGTTATGGGTTTGCCAAAAGCGACTAGTACAAACAAAGGCAAGTAAACCACACAGACAGATTGCTCAAAAGCTGTCTTTATTTCCACATATTTTCACAGAGGTCCCTACTCGACAACGGTTGATTGACAAATGATCCCGATGTACCTAAGGTACGCTCCTTTTATAGTGCATCTTCGTGTTTAACTGCCAAGAGTGTCAAACTTCAAAATTTAAGAAAAATTTCAAATTTCATTTTGTCATACAGTCAAACCTCCCGTAAGCGACCACCCACAATGTCAAGCCTAGGTGGTCGCTTACGGGAGGTGGTCGCTTACGAGAGTTCAGACCATATTGGGTCAAATTTTGTCTTATTAACATAAGGTAACTGCAGAGACTAATCCCGTGAGTCAATGCCCATCTAATCCCATGTAATAACTTTTAGTAGTCAAAAATATTTAAGTTTTCCAAAATATTTATTCAGAGTTTCATGGTTCGCTTCTGATAAACTACCTAATAAAGCGAATGGAACAAGTCTCACGATAGTTACAAATTGAATCTTTAATGTTGTCTAAACGTTAAGGGGAACTGAACATGAACTAATAAGGATTGGATTGCTAGCTTTAAATTTGACAGCCCTTTTATATTACTGATGATTTACATGTTAATAAGCGTAAAAAACTGTACATTAATAACCCTTTAACACCCAAATTTCCACCAAAAAGACCCTTTTTCAGGCTACAAATGCCATTTTATGGCCATTATCTAACCAAATTGAGGCCGAACAGTCAAAAACATCGTTTACAGCTCAGAAACTAAACCCTCCTACCATTTGTAGAAGAATTTGAGTTCGGCATAGGTTTTGAACGAGAAAAACAGGACTAATGTCTTGAGGAATGCGATAATGTTACAACACCTCTTTATCCAATTTCCGCTCTGTTATCTGTCAAGTAGCTTCAAGTGGTCGCTTACGGGAGGTTAAAAACAAAAGAAAATTTCAAACTTTTAGCTCTAAAAGTGATCGCAGTCGCTTACGAGAGGTGGTCGCTTACAAGAGGTTCCAAATATGGTGATTTGACTTGGAAACTTTTGGTATTTTGGAAAACTGGTCGCTGAGGAGAGGTGGTCGCTTACGAGAGGTGGTCACAAACGGAGGTTCAACTGTATTTTGAAAAACAAATGGCACCATGCAAAAGTACTGTCAAAAAGGTTTCAATTGAATGGCCACCCCACAGGATTTTGTTAAGAGACTCGAAAGTTAGAACTACACACACGTCTCCATTAAATTGACTCTGGGAGTAGAAGGGGTAAAGAACATCTGTTTAAACATGTAACAGATTGTGTGTGACTGAGCCAGTCATTTATAACACTGGTGTTGATTTGGAATTTCAGTGGCACGTTATCATTTCAAGAATTAGTGGAGATGGGAGGAGCAGATGAGAGACAGCAGGTTCAGAATTTACAGAAAGAACTTCAAAGTGATGATCCAATAAACATACAGTTCACTTCAGTAAGTAATAATGTACACCACAAATTTTCAAAAATTATCCCTCACCCCTCCCCTCCCCAACCCTAAAACAGGCTCCCAAAAACATCTCAGACACAAAAAACATTCTGTGATATAAATAAGATCTCCTAATTATATTTTTGTCTAGCTCTTAAAGAACGAATGTTTTCTTTAATGTATTCTAAATGTTTCTCTTTAAACAGGGCACAACGGGCAATCCAAAAGGAGCAACGTTATCTCACCATGGAATTCTAAACAATGCATATTATGTTGGAGAAATTTTGAATTATGAAAATCAGGTAACTTTTACAGTGGAGGTCACCTTACATCCTCCTTGTTATTATGACCACATTCTTTCGGCCTCAGAGTAAAAGCAAGGTCAATTTCTTTACTGAAAACCCTATTGAACCAACCACTGTTAACGGGAACAAGGACCACTAAAAATCACAGAATAAATCAGAGGCTCCTCCGAGCAACTCCTGAATATGTAACAACCCTTGGACCTTCCCCTCTCCTATGCATTTTGCTCTATCGAATCCCCCCCACCCCACCCTCTGTGTCCAACTCCCCACCCTCCCCTCCCTGCAATGCCGTCTCAGTGGGTAAGGCAGGTGACCATTGCCTATTGCATTTGGCATATACTGTTGAACCTCTCTAATATGCCGATACAACATGGATGCAACACAACACAACTTGTGAAATTCACATTCCAGATACAACTCACTAGTGGTTGTATCTAATTTACATTCCAGATACAACTCACTAGTGGTTGTATCTAATTTACGTTCCAGATACAACTCACTAGTGAGTTGTATCTGATTTACAGGGTTAATCATGTGATTGGAATGACTCATTTCTATTTGTTAGCATCCTTATAAATTATTAATGAATTTTACAATACTGTACACAACTATCGTCATCTGATCACCGGAGTGTCTGTAATAAAGAGGCTATGTTTATATAAATTTATATAAATGTGACAATTTTGTCGGACATAGGAAACTGTCTGTAATAGAGGTGTCCGTAAGGAGAGGTTCGACTGTATAGGCAAAATATATGTTCAAGCCTTATGCACTGGTCAGCTGAATTACCAAGATTAGTTTACAGCCAAAAGATGGAAGGAAGGAAGGATTTGCCCCCGTCTGCTGTAACTCGTTCAATGCTTGGCATATTCACAAGTTAAAAAGAAAAGTAGTTGTGCTTGCAAGGAAACATGGGAATTTCAGGTTGAACGCAAAGGGCCATGGGAAGGGTCAACTGAGGAAATGAGGTGCGCATCCTCGTTGCTCTTTCCAAGTTGCTTTGCGCACTTTGTAAATTTGTTTCCAAATTTCCCCTCGATCCAAAATTTTAGAACGCACCTGGGTATGAGGCAGCGAAAAGCAAATAAAATTGACAAAGAAGGGAATATTGATTTTGATTGCAAACTAGATGTGATTTATATTATTAGGTAATTGGCCCCCTTGATCTGTAATTCGTTTAATACAATTTACAATGTTCTACAGCAAGTTGACTTGGAGAAATTGTAGTATCATTACTTTACCCCAAACCATACTGCGACCACCCTGGCCACATTTCTATGGCCCTATCATTATTTTGCTGTACTAAAGCCCAATGTGTTATTATATAACTTTGAACTCACATATTCAGTAAATTACCTGTGTCAGCACCGATAGTGTTAATTTTAAGTATTTAGGGAAATGGTCAAAACTATTGCACTCGTACAGGATCCACCTTTTTACAAAAAGAAATGTTGGTCTCTTTATGTACCCCCTCTCCCCCACCTAAAAAGTTGGTGTCTTGTTGGCATAGCCCCCATTCCATCAGGAGTAGAAACTGAGAAAAAGATTCATAATTTCTTGTGCCGTTTTACTAGCAATGCAAGCTTCATGCACGTGGAATATTGAAGTCTCATCTCAAATTTTTAAGCCAGTAAATTTTGTCCATTAGGCTCATCTTATAGGTGGTATATAACAACAACAACAACAACAACAACCTTTATTCATGTGTCAAATCTAAAATAGCAGTTATACAACCACTAACTGGGGACACTAAATACTACCTAAAAATATAACATAGCCCCCCTTACCCCTTCACAAGGTGGGTCCTGTTCGAGTACACTTGTTATGTCCACTTCCCTTATATACATTTTATTTACTTTAGCATTCCAGAATATGCATTCCTGTTCCTCTGTATCACAGTTTTGGAATGACATTAGGAAGGTACGCCGTGCTCCATCAGTAAAAGTAAACATTAACCCATATTTTCCGAGTTGCATAGATGAGATATCTAAAGGGGTTCTTGTTGGCTTAGAAAGTCTTGAGCCCTGGACAACAGGAAAGCAGGTCGACGCAATTTGAAAAAAATGATAACTTGCATTGACTTGCGCTGCAAGTACACGCACATTTGGTGGCCAAGTCCCGCGCGGTCATGCTTGTAACTGGTCGCTTGACTTGTGTTAATGGGTGTCTTGCCTAAAATTTGGTAACTTTTGCAAAAATGGCTTGAAAATTGTGTTGATACTCAACTATCTTCTTTGTGGCACGCACTTTCCAATAAACATAATAGCAGAGGTATGCCATGTTTTGAAATAGCTAGCCTGCGTACCTGCGTAGCAGGCATTGAGGAGAGGGGAACTGGGCAGAGAGGGAAAGGGTGCCTGCAATAAAGACCCCCTTTTGTTTATTTCTGCGGACGCCGGCGCCTGCAAAATTCCGATTGGCTAAAAGCTTGCGCCAGTTTCTGATTGGTGAACTTAAGCCTGGTTTTCATATGTTGGGAAAATCCCAGACGATCGGGGATTTTGCTGTTCGCGATCGTCCCAGGTTTAGCCGATATGTCGGGAAAATCGCCGATCATCGCAGAAATCTGGGACGGCGCGCGTTGGGATAATAGAAACGCTACAAAACAAATGAATTCAAAAATTGAATTCCCAAGGATGCGTGACACTTATAAGCAAGAATTTGAAATAGAAATAAACATATTTGAAAAATAAAATAAAATGTTTTAAGAAAGTGTCAAGTAAATTTCTAGCAACGACGTTTCGGGCTTGGCCCTTCATCAGGTTGATGACCGTTGTTTTGAACGCGACTTGTTTTATTTGAAAAATTGTAATAGCGCGCGCTAAGCAAATAGTGTATGAGCGCGCGCAGTTCAGAGGAAATGGAAAACCGTGTTGAGCCCATGCGGTTGCATGGTGCCCAACTTAAAGATGGTTTCCATTTCCACTTGTTTCCTTTTGAGGTTGGTGCCGGTACATAACCTCAGTCCCCTAACGACAATGTCCGACAGTGAGTGGCCAGTAGAATTAAAATGTTCGGCAACCGGGAAACCGGGAGTGTTTTTTTGAACGCTTCGAAGGTGTTCGCCAAAGCGTTCACGCAGACTGCGACCGGTTTCCCCGATGTATAATCGGGAGCATCGACGGCAGGAGATACAATATACCACGTTCTCTGATTGGCATGTAAAATGTTCACGGATGGTAATTGAAACATTTGGGCCACGGAGGTGGATGTCGGACGTGATATATTGACAGGTACGGCACCGGGGACGTAGACAAGCGAAGGTACCAGGCTGTTCGGCGGGGCAGAAATAGAAACGCTCCCGATTTTCCCGATTTGTCCCTGACCGTCCCGGATGATCGGGGAATGTCTACGATTGAGTGTTTTCATAAGTCGGCCAAATCTGGGACGGTCGGGAAACAGCGAAATTCCCGATCGTCTGGGATTTTCCCGACATATGAAAACCAGGCTTAATTGACAGTTGACATAATTCGATTTCCAGGAAATCGGTGGGCGTAATACGAATAGCCTGGTTGTTATAGCAGGCTTTCCTTCCCTCCTCCCCTCTCCTTTATTGCACCCCCTCCCCCTCATCATTTGTCGCACCGCCTCCCCCCTCCCCATTTGTGCCATATTCCTTTTACCTTTAGCATTTATAAACATACAAAAAGAAGTTCACCAGTATTTTGCCATTACAGACCTCACGCTAGTTAAAAAAATATTAAGACTATCATACCAAGTGTTACCTTGTAATTCTGCTTTTCAGTTTAATGAGTGCTATCTATGGAACTACGTCAGTTTATCCTTCTCGAGGATTTGACCCTGGCGCCGTCCTGACAGCTATTCAACAAGAAAGGAAAGTTGAGAATGTTCCCTTATTGCTAACTCTATAAAGATGAAATATGAAAAAGAGAAGGAGTGGGAAAATTATCGCGTGAACACTCCTTGCATTGCCTTGCCCCCAGTAATGGCCAACATTGCCCAGCATAGGGACCCGTACATTTTTCGGGAATTTCTTTTTAACAACAATAACAACAACAACAATACTTTATTTTCACATTACCATGACATTTTTAAATAATAGGGCCGTGTTTTTGAAATAGAATAATAGGCTGAAAATTCGAAATGACATCATCGAACTTCCTGATATGTCACCTGTTCAGAAAAAACGTGTTTTGCCGGTTGGTCGCCATTTGATAATTACCCAAAAGACCCTGGGATCGAGGTTTGCCATGCATTGTGAACAAAATGTTGAGGCAAGTGTTATGCTGCAGTACAAGAAACGATAATTGTCTAGTTTTTGGCAGTTTTGTACTGCAACAGATTTCATGCAAAACTCTTGTCTCAGCATAGCTATTTCAGCATACTCTTCAATTATTTGTGCTCTCTTAAAAAAAAAATGTGAGTACATATTCGATGAGAATAATAGGCAAATTTTAGGAATAATCTGGGGAAAAATTACAGAAAGAATACAGGAATAGAATAATAGGCAAAAAAAAAATAATAATGTACCGGCCCCTAGCCCAGCATCGCTCCCTGCTTAACGGCGGTGCACGTAAATGCACATGGGGTTGTGGGACTGCGCCCCTGTTTTCCCGCCTTTTTTTTTTTCAACAAAATGCAGTGGTGGTGTAGTGGTTAGCGCATTGCATGTTAGATCTGTAGGTCAGTGGTTCAAGCCTGGTCTCTGCCGTCGTGTTGTTTCCTTAGACAAGAAACTTTACTCCACATTGTCTCTCTTCACCCAGGTGTATAAATGGGTACCGGCGACAAAATGCTGGGGGTAACCCTGCGATGGACTAGCATCTCATCCCATCAAATCATTATAGTCAAAACTTCTCCGAAACAATGCATCAACAAGCGTTATTATAAAAAAACACAGGAAATAATCATGCCCCCGTAGTTAGCTGTGCTGCGTAACAGACACTTTATTTTGCAGTGTCCGAGCGCAAACGGCGAGCAACGAGCGAGCTTAGAGCGGGAATCACGCAAAAACGTGACTTTCTCGCCCGCACGTGACTTGCGCTTCACGTTCCGGCGCTTGTTTCCCGCCCTTCGAGCACGCGTTCCGCAAAAGCGCTTGTTATGCAGGCTACCAGTTAGCATATTAGTTATTCGAGGCGGGCACATGCAGTACATGACATCAGATGCCGTATAACCTTGTGACTTTACCTTTATCGTTTTCTTTTTAGGTGTACATCTCTATATGGCACGCCAACAATGTTTATTGACATCCTCAATCACCCAGCGTTTGACAAATTTGATGTCAGCAGTCTTAATACAGGTTAGTGAGCAAAAATTATTCCGTTTATCTTAGTTTTTCTTGTGTCGATTGACCTGAGCAACTTCTCTCACTGTTTTGTGTGAACTTTTAAAAGAAACTCTGGGTGTTCATTGGCTTCCGTTTGTTGAATTCTGAAAACTTTCTAAAAGCACTTAAACACGAAGTTCCGGTATAAAAGGCTTAGCTTCTCCCCCATTTCACACCTTTTGGGTGTGAAATGCAAATTAGGCGTCTTTCAGTCACAAAACGTGGTTTGCTTGCGCGTCCTTTAAATATATAATTTGCTTCAAAAATCCAATAAACCAAGATTTTACCTAAGCAAAAAAAAAAAAAAAGAAATAGAAGTTCATAAAGACTTCTGATATAACTTTCATAAAGTTTTTCCACATTGTGTTAGCAATGGTCTTAGTAATGACGCATGTTGTTTGCCAGTTGTTAATGCTTCAGTGGTTGATTGACGACTGGAGGTGAGAATGGCCAGGCCAGGCTCCTTTTATACCGGAACTTCTTGTTTAAAACGCGTTCTAAATGCTACGACAAAATGTGCTTTGTTTTTAACCAATCAGAAACAAAACGAAACCTAATCTTGACGTGGCTCATCCGCGTTTTCCCGCCCTTGGAACCAATAGCGTTCCGCCCAGATTCTAAAAATAGAATTGGCGCGCAGCATCATGGGATTGAAATGCGTACAAACATTCAAGAACTATGCAGGTAGCTACGAAAAAACAGGTGCTACGAAGCACTGTTCTTGGGTGCAACTCGACAATTATCCACAACATGAACAGGAATCGGAAAAACTGGTGTTTCCGAGGCAGCCATTTTGAAATATTTGTCCGCATTTCGATCCTACAATGCAATGCTGCCAAATATGACGTCATCTGGGCGGAACGCTATTGCTTTTGCTTTGATCTCTGATTGGTTGACTTTAACTGCGTTGGTTGTGATTGGCCAGATGATACCTTTTGTCTTAGTCTTTCCTGAGATGACCAATTTCTTCATTCTCTTGACTTTTTGATTTGAATTTGTCGTGGAAATTGAAGAGAATTTAAAAATTCAATCTTGCATATTGTGTTTTAGGCATTATGGGTGGTTCACCGTGTCCCATTGAAGTGATGAAACAAGTCATTACCAAGCTACACATGCCCCAAGTCACGGTAAGAAAGAGTATGCATGACAAAAAGTACACGTCCCACCAAAATAATTCTTTTTTCCTTCGCATATCTCATATTCTGACCAATCAGAGTAATCGTGTTGTTTTTGCAGCCGATCATAAGCGAACCCAAAACTAATCGGGAATTTCCCTACGCGGATTTTCCCACATTACCCGTTGCACGTGTTTTCGCGCTTGACGCTGGTTCCACGTTCTCGTGCGCTTGACACCGGTTCCACGTTTTCTCGGGTTTGAAACCGGTTCCACGTTTTCCCGCGCTTGACACCGGTAACATGTTTTCCCGTGTTTAAAATCGATTACATGTTTTCCGTAAGGTGTTTTCGCGCTCTTGGTACCACGGTATCTGATTGGTTAATCTTGTTATTAATGTGCTTGTTATGATCGGCCAAATGTGATCGATTCGGATTTGGGTTTCCTTTATAACCGTGTTGTAAACTGTTTCTATTTCAGATCTGCTATGGTTTAACGGAGACAAGCCCAATTACAACGCAAACGTTGATGGATGATCCTGTAGATTTACGAGTTTCAACAGTAGGACGAGTGCACCCCAATACAGAGGTAAGTGTGGCGTGCATAAATCATTCAACATGAATAGGGATGAGCGACTCCTTAGCTTTTCAGTCTCAAGAAAAAATAAAGATTTTAAACAAACAGAACCACATTATAGTTTGTCATACACGCGCGTTTTGGTCTTAGGCCCCGTTTACACGGGTCCGGACAAATTTTTGCACGGACGAATTTTGTTCCTAGACCACGTGTTTACATGGATCCGTGCAAATTCTGTTACAGATTGCAGTGGTGTTTACATGGAACTTGCACACTTAGCCGTTCAAAAATTCGTCCAGTTCCGCTGGTCCCGTGTAAACGCAAGGTGGAACCGTGCAAGATTTTGTCCGTGCAAAAATTTGTCCGGACCCGTGTAAACGTGGTCTTAGACTCAAAAATTAGAACCACCTTGTACAGCATAAAAAAGACAGCACTGCATATTTATACTTTAGGAATTAATGTAGAGACTTAAAAGTTAGAACAACCTTATACAGTGTACTAAACAGTACCACAGAAAAGTATAGACTACGAACAGCCTCTCTTTCCCAGCTTAGTCCGTCGAGCGAGAAACGAAAAGGCATTAGCGAGCGGATAATGGCCACGCGCGCCTGTCTCGCCCTCAGTTTCGCGTGTCCATTATCCGCTCGCTCATGTTTCTTTTTGTTTCTCGCTCGACGGACTAAGCTGGGAAAGAGAGACTGCTCGTAGTCTGCAGAAAAGTACTGCTCAGTAGCTTTCATATGGATGCTCACACTTTAGGATTTCATCCACATCGTCAAGGTAGAATCACTTGATTCTCACATACCAGTGTTTTTTTCCACAGACTAAAACATTACAGCTTCCGTAACCAGCGGTCCTGTTGAACTGGCCCTTTAGCCTAAAAGTGCAATGGTGTAATGCGTTACACCTGTTAAAGCAATTTAATTGTACCAGTTTATTATCTTATTTCAGGTAAAAATTGTAGACAGTTACGGCCAGGTTGTACCCATCAATACTTCTGGGGAGATTTGTTTTCGAGGCTACAGTGTCATGCTGGGATACTGGGAGGATAAAGAAAAAACTGACGCCTGCATTCAGGCCAGCGGGTGGTTCAAAAGTGGGTAAGTACTTCATGATGTATTTGGAGGGAGCAAGTTTTATTATAGGCATTAGGAATTCGGTATAAGTTGTGATTATTTTCTTTTGGTTGTTTATTTAAGGGATTTGGCAAGAATGGACGAAAATGGATTCATAGAGGTTATCGGGAGAATAAAGGTGCAGTTAATGTGGAGTTTTGGTCATGAAAGTGTGTGAAGTATATCGAACATGACACGAGCATCGGACAAAGAAAAAACCTGACGAACTGCTGGACTCAGTACCTACGTAGCCACAGGGATATTTATATGGGTAGTTTCTTGGTGTTGCGGATGGTGAGATCACCAAATGACGTAAAACAAAAGATTCAAGAGACACTGAACAATACCCACACCACAACACAAAAGATAACCAACAATGGCTCCGCAACACCAAGAAACACCCTTTATATGTGACATATTTACTGTATATTCATAGGATCAGTTTTGTCAAGGGTCATGGGTGGTGTAAAAAAGAAAGATGATACATTGACAACGCTGTGTAATATATGTACTGCTTAGTGGTTCTACTGGGTCGTTAGTTTTCATGTCCTTAGGATTTTGAATTCACATTCGTCTTATTTTTAAGGATTTGATAATTCGTGGAGGAGAGAATATTTATCCCACAGAAGTGGAGCAGTTCCTGTACAAACATCCCAAAATACAAGACGTGCAGGTAAACATACTTCTATTTATCATATGACCCGTACGGCCCTGCGAACCTTTTCTTTGCAAAACCATTGATGAAAGTCCCGTATGAGGGCCGTACGCATGTGCGCGAGCGGGGCCGGAAAAAGCCGTACTAGAAAAGCGGACGGCCTCGCGCGTTAAAATTCCAAGTAATTTTGTCTCCAAATTGGTCCTATGATAAAATACTTATTGACTAAGTTAGGTCGGGCCGGATGATAAAATATTTGGCTCTCGGTCATGGCGCACGGACCTCGCTGCACTCGGTCCGTACGCCATGACCTCGAGCCAAATATTTTTCCATCCGGCCCTCCCACTTAGTCAATACTACTACTACTACTACTACTACTCAGCCGGCTGCAAGGCAGTCGGCCACGATCCTTCTCCACTGTTTCCTATCCTGCGCCATCCGTCTGATTTCCTCTGGTAGTGGTGGGTGCTCGCTGTTTAGTCAATAAGTACATATAATCTGTTGTCGTAATTTTTTTTTTTAAAAAAAATTCAACCCACTAACTCTTAGAAAACCAAATGCTTACAAAGTTAGAAAAAGTTGCAAACGGACCCACCACTGGCGCTAACCTACCGATTCTCGTAAAGTGAAGCTACGTTTTTCCTTGGAGCACCGCCCATACTTCGCTCCCCACTGTCTGAAAGCCTTTAACTGGCTGCCGGATTAGCCTCTCTATTGGCAATCATTCTCAATTAAAAATAAAAGTGAATATGACAGATTTTTTTTTATTTGCTTGATGGAATCTACATTGTGTTCTTATGACAAAATCGAAAAGAGTTTTTTCAATATCGATTTTCTTTTCCGTGTTTTAGCCATCTAAAAACATTAAATTTCACTTCCGGTGGGGTACAAAACCGCGCAAGAAGAAAGACTGGAAATAGTCCGCTGTGACGTCAATACAAGAATGCCGGTGTCGAGGTTTCTCGGTTCCTCACATTTTTTGGTGCGCCCTGAGGAAGAAACATGGTTCTATTAAGGTGTGTTGTCAATGATTGTAGCAACACGCACCAAAAAACGGAGGAACTGAGAAACCGCGACACTGGCATTCTTGTATTGACGTCACTCACTCATGCTCTTTACGCCTAGTTGGCATGTAGGGCAGCAACATGTTCCCTCCACATCTGGCGATCCCTTGCCATGAACTTGATGCCCTCCCAGGTCTTCCCCATCTCCTTTATTTCTTTCTCAACTGTCCGTCGCCACGTGATCTTGGGGCGGCCCCGCTTGCGTTTCCCTTCTGGCGTCCAGTGCATAGCAGTTTTTGCAATGGAAGCTTCTTGGCGGGTGACATGGCCAATCCACCTCCAGCGTCTCCTCATCAGGATGGTAGCCATTGGTTCGGTTCCACACCGTTCAAATAGATCTTTGTTGGAGATGACATTAGGCCAAAAGATGCGTAAAATGCGCCGAAGGCTTTTGGTGTGAAAAGTGGAGAGCTTTGATAGATCCTTCTCCGTTAAGCGCCAACATTCTGAGCCATACAGTAGGATTGTAAGGACGCAGCTGTGATAGAGCTTCAGCTTGGTACGAGTACTATAGGTGGAAGAACGCCATACCTTATTCATCATATTGAGCGAGTTTCTGGCCTTGTTGAGACGGCTTTGAATGTCCAAGTCAGTTCCTCCATCTCTACTGATGATGCTGCCGAGGTAGGTAAATCTGTCTGTGTAAGGAAGCTGTTCATTATCAATTTGGACTGGTCGTGTGTTGGTAACGTTCAGTGCCATAATTTCAGTCTTCTTGCTGCTGATGTTAAGGCCAACTTGCTTTGCAAAGGTGTTGAGGCGTTGCGTCTTCTCTTGTATGTGGGTGTGCGTGTGTGATAGTATTGACGTCACAGCGGACTATTTCCAGTCTTTCTTCTTGCGCGGGTTTGTAACACAACGGAAGTGAAATTTCACGTTTTTAGACGGCTAAATCACGGACAAGAAAAATCGATATAGAAAATCGTTTTTCGACTTTCTTATCAGAACGCCATGTAGATTCCAACAAGCAAATGAAAAAAAAATCTGTCATATACACTTTAAAGACAATGAGTATTGCTACTTCCCTTGAAAGTGATGCTAATCTATCACAGGATAACCCAAAGTAGTTTGTACAGCAGTGTTAAGAAACCATGCGAGAAACGAGGACATGAACAACCGACCCTCAGATCAAAAATATCAAAAATACCACACGCTCAAAAAACTGTCAATGAACACATCGATATAGAAAATCGTTTTTCGACTTTCTTATCAGAACGCCATGTAGATTCCAACAAGCAAATGAAAAAAAATCTGTCATATACACTTTAAAGACAATGAGTATTGCTACTTCCCTTGAAAGTGATGCTAGTCTATCACAGGATAACCCAAAGTAGTTTGTACAGCAGTGTTAAGAAACCATGCGAGAAACGAGGACATGAACAACCGACCCTCAGATCAAAAATATCAAAAATACCACACGCTCAAAAAACTGTCAATGTCTTTAACACGAAAGTACTAATTGAGGACACCACTTGACGCCCCTTACTGGAGACGTGACCGCCATTTCTGCGACCTGAAGGTCTAACCGTTTCCAGATATCATAGCCAAGGCAGCACCTTCATCCTGAGTTATTTTAAGACCCTGAGTGTTGGACCTCGGGGAGAAGGGAACTGGGGAGAGAGGGAAAGGACGCCTGCAATAAAGACCCCCCATTTGTTCATTTCTGTGGACGCTGGCGGCCGCATAATTCTGATTGGCTAATTCGCACTGGGCGGTAAACATAGTAAATTCCCGCGTGAAGTCATCTATGCGTCAAGGCGCGTGCCAGTGTCTGATTGGTGAACGTATTGACAGTTGAAATAATTCGATTACAAGGAAATCGGTGGGCGTAATGCGAATAGCCCGGTTCTTATAACAGGCATTCCTTCCCTTCTCCTTTTTCGGGCCCCCTCCCCCCTTCCCGTTTACGCCAGCCACGCAGGCTAGACCGGCCGGGGATCGAACCCGCGACCTCCCGCTCAGCAGACAGGCGCTGCACCAACTGACCTAACCCTCCTCCTCCACATCTCCACAATTTGTACAAAGTGTTATTTATTATGTTTAATTTTAGGTAATCGGAGTTCCTGACTATCGGATGGGTGAAGAAGTTTGTGCGTGGATCAAGTAAGAAACCGTTTTCTAAACATAAATGAAAACATAAATGAACTCTTTTCATATTCAAATGACTTTGGGCTGACATTCTGTCATGCGAGTAAAGCTGTTTTTACCAAATGCTTATGAAAGCGTTTGAAGAAATCCCTTTATTCTCCACTGAGTCAATTCTCAGAGATATGATTCCACCTGTGTATTACTTGTTGTCAAATTCCCTCTGTTCTTCCAGGGATAGTCCAGCGAGAAGCCACACTGAAGACACGCGCGAGCACGAAACACGATGCGTCGCGTCACCGAGCCGGCGCTCGCTTATTTTTCGTCCGACCATTCTTAAAATATATTCATCGTTTCTCTCCAGATTGCACGCTGGTGAATCAGCTTCTGAGGAGGAAATCAAGCAATTTTGTAAAGGCCATGTATGTTCCATGAACATGGGTTTAGAGTCATACATGGGTTTTGTGAACCTAATAAGCTCTTTTCATTTTTTTCCCAGATTGCTCATTTTAAGATTCCTCGTTACATCAAGTTCGTCAATGAATTTCCTCTCACTGTAACGGGAAAGGTAAGGACCTGGTGGGGTGGGGTGGGGTGGGGTGGGGTGGGGTGAGGATGCTCTGTAACGGGACTATAGGTAAGGACCTGGTGGGGTGGGGTGGGGATGCTCTGTAACGGGAAGGGTAAGGACCTGGTGGGGTGGGGATGCTCTGTAACTTGGGGGGGAAGGGTGGTGATACTCTAGCGAACACGCTGCACTGATGGCGTTTCACGCGGGTGTCGCGCTGATTGCGTTTCGCGCAGAACCGACTCGCGCGAAACCCCAGTAAGACTTAAGTCCAGGATTCCACGCAAGTATTGTTTAACAAATACTTTATTTTTGACAGAGTTATTTGTCATTTTCATGTGTTATGGCGAGCCTATAAGGACACTTTGTGATGCCTATCATGGAGTAGAGTCGGGTTCCTCTGCTTGCAATCCTGGACATTACTCAAATGAGAGGGCCTGCTCGCATACTATGATACTCCCCGTAATGATAGGAGTCAGGATGCCAATAGAATAAGATGTTTTTGTCGTTTTGTTGTTGTTTTAATGCCGGACGTCGATGGGCACACCTTTCTCTAAACTAGAATGGAGTGTTAATAAACATTTATTAGCTCTGCATCCTATTACAATTTTTTATATCTTTTTCCCAGGTGAAGAAGTTTGTCATGAGAGAAAAAACAAAAGAAGAACTGGACCTTTAACCATAGACAAAAGGTGCCGATGTGAACAAAACACAATACTAAACCAATTGATTTCAGTCTGGCTGGACCACACTACATATATACACTTCAGAACGAAGGAAGATGTGTGAATGAGCGGGACTTATTGTTCGCATTTTTCGAGCCCCGCAACTCGTAAAATATCCGCGCGTATTATCTGTTAAACCATCGAATAACCCTAACCCCTAACCCCTAACCCCTAACCCGCTCCGTTACTGCGTAAAGTATTGCCGGTAAATTAGGAAAATGAAGAAGAATTAGGGGTGGACACAAGCTGTGTCTGTGCCTTTTATTAGATTTATACGTATCTCGCAAAACAAAGCGAAATACTCTTTCATTAAAAATCCAATAAGACGACGTGGTAGCGTTTGGTGATCAAATCTTTTATTACGAATTGTAAACGAATTTGAAAGGTAAAAAAAATGACATCAATGTGGATTGCCTCTTAAAATGTACATTGATTTCACATACTTTTTAGATAGATACATTTTGTGACTTGCCCTTACATTTTATTTTTATATAGAAACCTTGTATGGATATGTGCTATCTTTCATAGAAAATGAATATTCACTCGATTTCTAATTCTCACCCGCTTTTCTACCTCTGCCTTCTAAACCCCTCCCCCAAGCGACGGTATAGCGGGAAAGACAGAGAGCTCGTGACGTCATAGTAAACGCGCGTTACTCTCTATTTTATCTATCCCACAAGTCTAAGCGCAACGCGCTAGAACAAGGATTGACACGTGGGGACGAGAAAGCTTGTTGAGTTGGCCACAAATGAGGGTCGTGAAGGGGTAAAATGGGAGCTGGGATTTGCCTTTTTAGAGGCTGGGAAATGGGATTTTGTGCACTGGGAATGGGATTCATCAAACAAAAACAATAGAAAAATGGGAATGGGATTCCAATTTGAGCAACACAGGCTGGGATTGTGGGATTTGGGCTGGGATTTGAAAAAAAAAACAATTTGCTGGGAAATGGGATTAGGACCCCCTCTTCACGACCGTCACAAATTTGAGCTAAGCGCGGCTTTCTTCTCACGATTTCCTGAGTCCTTTGCTGCTTGCTACTCATTTGATACTAAAGGACGAAAAATTAAAGCTGTTTCTTTTCCTCTTCATTACTGCCATTCCGTGTTGAGCTTGCCACGAATTTTAACACATTCGGCCACAATTCGTATTTACGTTTTATGTGGAATATGTTTCAAACTCGTTTGCTGCTTGTTCTCTAACGACGTACTTCTTAACCTTAAAAAAAAGTAAGCAATGTAAGGAAAAGTGAAGCAAAAGACACAAAAATGCAGTGCAAAAACAACTATTTTGTGCTTATAACTGGCTCTCAGGATCCCAAGAGAAGAGAAGGGAATGATCCAGTCTGGGAAGGAAAAAAGAAAACTGTGCCCAGTCTTGTTCTAAATTCTGACGGGCAGTAGTACGTTACTGTGGTACTATACAAGATGATTTTAACTTCTCAGTCTGTGGTTAAAATCCTGCAGTGTAACCACTAAAATGAAAATTCTTCGGTGGCCTGTGCTTTCCGGTGGAACTGTTTATTATGCTATACAAGGAGGGTCTAACGTTTCAGTCTTTGAATGGAAACGCTGAAGTGTAACCGTTCAAATGAAAGCCATATGGCTGAACTTTCTATGGTGTTGTTAGATTTTTCAGTAACATTTTACAAAACAGCACTGATTTTTTGCAAACGCTTTAATGTCACTGTTGTAACGAATCAAAGGCTCAAATTGGTTTTGCATGTGTTAACTTAGCTCTTTTCATATCGTGCAAAGTGTTTTATCAATTCGGAAAGAAGGTCTTACCTTTCCAGAAGCCGTCATTGGATACTCATCAACGAATTTAATATAACGAGGAATCTTGAAATAAGCAATCTATGAAATAAATATTAACAAAGTAGATGTAAAAAATACGCAATATCTAAGACAAGGTGAAGTCTCTGTCACTTAAATTCCCCTAAATTGCGCAGACATAAACGACCTAAGACCTACGTGTACTTTTGGTTCTTTATCGATTTACGTGCAGAAACTTGTTGGCCCTCATTGTTTGTAACTTTGTCTCAAAAACTCCAAATAAAAATTCCGCTGGAAATTTTTTCGTGTTCAATTTTTCAGTAATTTACTGAAACGCCTGGAAAAAAAACGAGTCAAAATTGGTACACGACATGGAACTGTTAGAAAGCGGTAAATGGTAGGCACATTTGTCGTTTATAAATTCCGGTCATGGGTTGGTTATTTTGGTCTTCCTTTCGAGAAATTCCGTTTCGCAAATCATGTTAGATATTGGTCTCATCCAACAGTACCGGAATTTTGAGTAAATGGTAGACACCTTTTGTCCCCTGCAATCTTAGAAAGTAGATACGGATGGTATCATGCCCGAGGGGGAAGGGCTCGGGGGGGGGGGGGGGGGGGGTACTCATTTATTAGCTATATGGGTATGTACCGCTGTGAAGGATATGGTTTTCAAGCAGTTTAGTCTGGGATAGAGTATAGAAATCAGAGAGGTTTGGTTCAGAATAGGATATCATTTGTCAGTAAACTGATCAGTGGTATGAAGAATTAAGTCCAGAATAGAAATAGAAACTCGAAGAAAAAGAAAATTTAACGTTGATAAATATCGTTTTATTGGCGTATATCCGTACGTATATTTGACTGTAATAGTGATACGGTGTCAAGTATAGTACAGGGTTGTAAAATCAGCTGAACATGGTCTGGTAAAGACCCGTTTACACATGCGATTTTTGTCGCGCTCTCCAATGCTCTCCCCCTTCCGGGATTTATTCTGATATCACTCTTTCAAATACAGTTTATCCGGATAAGATGGCGGATCATTGAATGATTGAAAGACCTACCTGGCCCTTACAGTAGTCTTTAATTTCTCCAGCAGTCATAGTTTCTCCTTTCCATAGCCTAATGACAAATCAAACATACGTTAGAACGGAGCTCCTGCTCACTATAAGAAACAATACTCGTACTCTACTAAAAGCTGGGGCGCAGCCTAGTATCCAGGCCTTCCCATCGTCCAAACCACCTTCACTTTTATTTTTTCTTTTGTTTAAACTTGATGAATTATTAATGCGTTTGAGAAGCATGAACGTGTATCATGGACTTTTCGATCACTTGGCGCTCGTCTGAGAGTGGAAGGGGAGGACTAGTGACTAGGCTATTCTTGCAGGTGATTATGCATGAAGGAGTTCACTTACTTGATCCACGCACACACCTCCTCACAAAGCCTCTCATCCGGGACACCGATCACCTGTCCAACAAGAAACGAGAATGTTAATTGAGCGAGGCTCACGCGAGAAACTTAACCACGTATTCTGACAATAGATTGTACCTGTACATCTTGTATTTTGGGATGAGTGTGCAAAAAACATTCAATTTCAGCTGGATAAACGTTCTGTCCTCCTCGATTTATCAAATCCTGTTAAATAAATTAAAAGATAGATAAACTGACTGACGGAGAGACTGAATGACCATAGGCGTACGGGCATTTTTTTGCGAAGGGGGGCGGTGAACCATTTGCCCAAAAAATTTTCGCAAGTTGCCCAAATTTTTACGAAACAGTCGAAAAGAAACGAGGGTCATACGATGCACTAACATAGGCCTACATATGAAGTGAAAATATTCTTACATATAAATCTATCATATGAGCTCATAAAACACGTTAAAAGTGTCAATGTTGACTACAGAGTTGGCATGTGCCCTTTGATGTTAATAAGTGCGATGTTACTGACACGTTCTTGCCCCATGATGTTGCGGAGGTAAGTTTTCAATCTGCGCAACGTACTGAATGATCGCTCTGCAGAACACGATGTAGCAGGTATCACTGAAAGGATATGTACCACATTAGAAAACTCTGGAAACATATCAAATAGATCATTCTCGTGCATTGTCTCCAGCATTTCTGAAACAGTCATGTAGCCTAATCAGCGCACACGACGAAAACTCGCGTACATTTTCTGCTCGGCTTCCAGAATCTCGCCGTCTATTTTGTAAAATTTAGGAACGCAGGAGAAGCTTTCTTTATCAGGTGTTTCACTGTGACAGATATTTTCAAAAGCACAGAGTATTTCCTGGTCATTTCCGCTAAACCTGAGCTCAAGCTCGGACAGCACCTTGTCGATGGACGCCGACTTCAGGTTAAAATAGAAAATATCTATCTCTTTGAAAAAAAAACATGGAAACTTCTTTAAAAACTGGCTTTGCCCAAATTTCTCTTGCTGCCCAAAAAATCTGAGTTGCCCAAAATTTGGGGGGGGGGGCTGCAGCCCCCCCCCCCCCCCAGCCCCCCAGGCCCGTACGCCTATGTGAATGACGGACATTGACTGACTGACTAATTAACTGATTGACTGACACACTAACCGATAAGGTGAATGACTGACTGACTCATGCATTCACTGTCTGACGGACAGAAAAAGACAATGACAGATTGCCTACGTAACTAACTACCTAGCTGACTGAGTCGATGACAAGTTCAGTGACTGACTAACGGACGTATAGATGGATGAACGAATGAAACAACTTCCATTAACATATGGGTTTATTAACACAAAGGTCGAGGACATCTCGAATGCATTCTCTATTTCCTTGTTCTCAGACACAAATTCAACTTGAGCACGTACCTTCAATCTTCCCACAACCCTCAAGTAGCCGTGTTCATCCATTGTCCCGAGATCCCTGTAACCATGGTAACAAAACGATCAGAATAGGCAATCAAATTCTTTAAGGTTAAAAAGAGAAAGAAAATTATCCAGGCTGATGCCGCCACATTCAGAATATTACCCGAAGTAAAGACACCCCATCACGACACACCTACGGATACCGTTATTTCCCCAGGGATATTAACAGGCACTATACTCGTGGAATCTTACCGGGTGTGAAGACACCCAGTTGGTCCAACAGTTTGCTCTGTCCGTTCGTTCTTCCCTCTCCCCTGATACCCCATCATGACACCTATTAACCAGGGATATTCCCAGTCACTATAATCGCAGAATCTTGTCAATCTTACCCAGAGTGTAGCCAACCAGTTGGTCCTACGGTTTGCTCCGTCTGTTCCTTCTCCCCCCAATACCCCATCATAACACAATACCCACGGATACATATTTCCCCAGGGGTATTAACAGGCACTATACTCCCTTCGCCGTCTACTATCTTTATCTGTTGAATAAAAAGAAAATGACGAAGGTTAAAACGTTTCTCGAAGGCCCGCCTTCACCCAAAATGCTGTGCGTGCCATGATCATTTTCTGTGCTGAATTTGGTGCATTAAACACGAAATTCATGCTTGAATGCGTGCAACCAATCAGATCACGCGTATGAACAATGGTGAAGGTGGGCCTTTAAACTAGGAAGTGAAAGAACGACTTTTCATGAGAGAGACGAAGTGCCAACGTTAGTTGTTTAGATATTCATAACTGGTTAATATCTGGTTCGTAAGCGATTCATAAGATAATATATGGGAAGAGATATGGAATTTTTCTACTGGTGCTCAATGTGATACCTCACGAGCAAGTGTAGCGAAGTGAGTTAAACAAGAGAAGAGAAATTTCATATCTTCAAGCAACCATGCATTATTTTGTTTATTATCGTTTATTATAAAATGCTCAAGGAAATGCGCGCGCTATGATTCGTTAAACCGAGTTCATTATAACTCGATAAAGCACGCGCGTGACGTAAGGTTCATTATAACCGTTTTTATTTTATAAAAAAAATAAAAAAACTTGTTCCTCGTGCATTGTTGAGTTATATAAGCACTTGGGAATTTTTAAGAACACTCGAGAAGTGCGAGAAGCACTTGCCTTTGGCACTTCTGGCACTCGCCTTTGGCACTTCTGCACTTCTCTCGTGTTCTTAAAAATTCCCGCGTGCTTATATAACTCAATAATGCACTCGGCGCGTTTTTTTTATTTCTTTACTAATATAACGCCATCTCTACGGAATATACTTCAGATAAGTGTCTTCACAATGAAGCCCCATCGAGTAGTAGGTTTTTTTTTTTAATTTCTCTCCTCCAATATGTGTATTATTTCAGGGGCGACTACATTCTCAACCCAAAAATCTACCCAAAGCATGAAATTTCTTGCCCGAAGTAATAAATTCGACAAGAAAGGCGTAAAAAACCTACAAACTAGCTTTACATGCTTAGCGTATGTTTTACGTTTAAAAATTACTGAATGGCATTGCACTGCAATGCATTGCTCTGTACTGCACTGGATTGCATTGGGTTGCAATCCATTGCATTTTACTGAACTGGAATGTTTTGTATCCCAACATCTGTTTTACGGGTAAGAACGAGGTGTCGTGAACGTCATAATATTCACTTGTCTTCACGGACACCAATGCTGAAACTTAGACTATCAGTCTCTCTCTGGATTGTCGAGCGGACGAGCACGCAAAGCAGTACGAGCCGAGGAGCGCTGGGAAGAGGCGAGAAGAGCCTCTCCTCTAGTTCACCTCTCGGCTCGTTCGCTCGCTCCAGTCTCGCAGAGTTTGTTTTCGTAATTAGCCCGCCCGCTGGATTGACTGAAACGAGACACCTAGCAATCGAGCTAAAATCTTACCTCTGTGTGCGGGAACACATTCCCCACTGTCGACAACTCCATTTCATTACAATCGTTTATTGACGTTTGGGTTACCAGGGGACTGGCTTCTGTCAGACCATAGACAATCTATAACAAACGAAAGACCTTAGATAATAACGGTCTGGACCACCTTTGACACTTATTGACAATTATATAACGTAATGTCGACACTTGGAATTTCATTTTCAATAATTTTTTAAGTGTAAAAAAGAAAATCTAAAATCTACACACAGGATTGAACCTGTGACCTCAACTAGGCTTTGGCTTACATAGCCTACCGTACCAGAGTACCACCTAGCTTCTCGAGTTGTTTAGGCCTAAATTTAACTATATAAACTGCTTACCCCAACCTAAACTGAAAGCTAACCAGTTACTCCGTTATGTAAGTCTCAATAAGGCGTCCGAGATGGTTCAGGCCGTTGTTATCTAAGGGACGGACCATTTAATTTTTGTCCGGGGGGGGGGGGGGGGGGGGGGGGGGGGCAATTAATATTATTACTTCTGAGTATGATTTTCACCAAAATGCTTGAATTTTTTTTTTCACGTGCTTTCTTGTGCACGATTTTTTTCTCTCTTAAATTTCTTCTGCAGAAATTTTGTTTTGGCAATTGCCCAAACCCTCCCCCCCCCCCCCCCCCCCCCCCCCCCCACAAAAATGAAATGATCCGTCCCATATGTCTTCCATAACAAACACAACGCACTAATACAACAAGCTGGTCCCTAGGACCTCCGCTTTCAAAATGCCAGACCGGGCGACATTGTGTGTCACGTGACACAATGAAATGGCGTTTCCGATTCCAGCGTTGTTTATGGCAATCTGAAATTCGAAACCGTTGTTCGAACGAAACGAAGACATCTCATCGTGTTTTATGCGCAAAAATACGCCAGGATTTTTGGAATATTTTGAAGGCAGCTTTGTCCAGTTTTTTATTCGCCAGGCCCACCATTTTGCAAGTGGAGATGAAGGCTGCATTAGCTAAGCAGCGGAAATTCAAGGTGTTTATCTGAGCGACGAAGGCCATCAGAAAAGAAAAGATCCAAAAGGAGTCGTTTTAGGAAGCTTCATTGACGAATATTTTAAAAAGAAGAGAAGAAAATATGAAAAATATATTACCGATAACTGCATGTTCAACCTGGATGCAACTTGCTTCATTAGTTCAGCAGGGCACGATGTTGCACCAGTGAGGCCTATAATTTTTTAGAAAGATAAATAATCACCATTTGTATTTTATAAACCAGTTGCAGAACCAGACCTTCATCTAAGGAGGGGGGGGGGGGGGGGGAGGTTGAATGCTCCGCTATGTATGCCAAATTCTTCGAAATTAATCACGGCAATGCTCTGCAAGTTTAGCAAAAACAAGAGGGCTGCTCCCCTAGATCCATTTATAAAGGATTTATTGGCTTAATTACGCTTGTGTTCTTAGCCATACCCTTTTTTAATGTCGAGAGGTCAAACTTGTTTAAATCAGGATTGGCAAACATATCAATGAACATTGGTGGGGTTCCATACAAAGCATCGCACCTGCAACATGAACAACAAAATACAGGATTAGCCACAGGGGACCCACCCAGAACAACAACCAAATACAGTAAAAGGATCAACCACAGAACACCCACTCAATCTTTGTAACGTTTGAATTTTTGGATTGTAGAGTAGTGTTTTCATCTGCGTTTTCTGGCTTTGAGAGCAACACCAGAGATGTTGCAGAGAATGCCAAATGAAACGACTTGGCAAAAGTTTGAAAAAAGAACTACAATCTGCAAAGGACCGCAAACGATAACGCTGTAAACGATACGTAGGATCTACGAAAGACCTAATAAGCCAAAAAATGACAAAGATAACCGACAAACTGCAAGGCTGATCTGACTACGTGAAAAAGATAGTAGGGAGCAAAGGAGACGGCACGCGGAAGTTAAAATATCGCAAGCCCCTCTCCCAGTCTCCCCGTAATTTCCCCGCCCGTTCTCGCGCCAGTTTTTAGCTGCTCCCCAGTCTCCCCTCGTTTTCTTAACGCCTGGAGCAGGCTACATTTTCACTGTACATGCACCAACACGTGCTACATTACTTACTTTTCATCGTGAATCGCCTTCAGAATAGCGGTGCTGTTGTATCCGCGAGATGGGTAGACAGCGGTTGCTCCCCATTCTAAGCAGGCCAAGCTGCAGTAAAATAAAACCATCTTTGTTCAGTAACATGAATGAAATTCTGCCTGTCAAAGCCTATGGATTGCTCTAACAAAGACCTAACACGCCTTTAGATCACATGCGCCTGATAATTACTGGCTCTGTAGACGTAAAGTCCTCGTTCGCACACACATACACACTCTCGTATCTAGGACCTCTCTTTAGTATAGGTCCCGCCCTAGCCTCTCTCTCGCTTCAGAAGCAACGTTGTTCCCAGGGTCTCTCTCCTTCAGGGAGAGGGAAGAGGACAGACCCTAAGAATGAATTTAGTTACTATGAAATCTTCCAACGGCGCACAATAAATGGAGTTAAGGATTTTTCAAAAGCTCGACAAATTTGACGCCCGGGACGTCACATAATGAAAGAGTAAAAAACATAGCAAAGCTACCTAGTAACGGCGAGGCCGGCAGTGTGGAATAGAGGAAACGGAGAACACACTCTTGCTGGCTGTATAAAGAAGATGATTAAGAATGAGATAAGTAATACGTATTCAGTTTATCAAAAGCATGGAACCACAATGTAAACCCCATATTAGTTGAACCCATGACGCTCTCCACAATGATTGGATGATCCAACCTATGAGCGAGAGAGACAGAAGCAAAATAAAACAAAAACTTAATTATAATAGCGCCATGCAACACTTCGCTTTGCAAAGAAAAAATAACCTCTTCGGAGGCTCAAACTGAATGCAACTGTATGATTGTTACTGAAGGTGCATGCATTTTGTGTGTTGTTCTTTCACGTCCTGTATGCTGCTAGGATCAATAAAGTCTAGTTTGAAGTAAGAGAAAGGTGGTAGATGTCGGCATCCTTTCTTTCCTCTTTCTGCTCAACGTCTTCGTCTATGCATTTTTTTATATTGTAAAAGTATAGCATGTTTTGCGCATAAGTTATTTAGGCACGAGTTCCGTTAAGAAAGGAGATTAGTTTTTTCTAACCTCGTGATAGTTCATGTTTTGTCCGAACAGAAAAGCATTGTTCACCAAATTATGATGAGTCAGCGTTACTCCTTTAGGATGTCCAGTAGTACCCTGAAAAGAAAGCGCAACTTTTAAAATCTTCAGTGAGTGTTAAAGGTTTTTTAACCTTTGAATTCAAGAAAAATACCGTACTTCATTTTGTAGAGTTATAAAAAGCAAACAGTACCTTTAAAGCGTATTGCTACAGTGCTTTTATTAGAATGGTTACACTTCACGAATTTTGATTTCATCCACAGACTTTAAAGATGGAGCCACTTATACAGCATAATAAACAGTACCACAGGAAAGTACTGCTCAATAGCTTTCATTTGAATGGTCACACTTTAGGATTTCATCCACAGACTCAAAAGTTAGAACCGCCTTGTACAGCATAAGAAACAACACCACAGGAAAGTACTGCTCAGTAGCTTTCATTTGAATGGTCACACTTCAGGGTTTCATCCACAGACTCCAAAGTTTGAACCACTTTGTACAACATTATAAACAGCACCACAGGAAAGTATTGCTCAGTAGCTTTCATTTGAATAGTCACACTTTAGGATTTCATCCACAGATTCAAAAGTGAGAACTACAACAAGTATGAACAGTACCACAGTAAAGAACTGCTCAATATCTTTCATTTGAATAGTCACACTTTAGGATTTCATCCACAGACTCCAAAGTTTGAACCACCTTGTACAACATAATAAACAGCACCACAGGAAAGTACTGGTCAATAGCTTTCATTTGAATGGTCACACTAGGATTTTACCCAAAGACTCAAAATTTAAAACATGACAAGTATAAAACAGCACCACAGGAAAGTACTGCTCAATGGCGTTCATTTGAATGGTCACACTGTAGGATTTCATCCACCAACGTAAAAGTTTACCAGGTGAAAGGATTCAAAATAGTGTTTCAATTAATTGAAGATAGTAAATGTAAAGATGAAGTGAGATGTCGTCTGTGCACTACCATTCGTCTGCCGCCATCTCTCCTGAACGCTGAACGCCAGAACGCGCGAAGGAACCGTTCAAAACTAAAGCAAAACGCATAGTTATACCCGATAGATCATGAACCCTGCTCATGCAGTCTCACCGATGTAAAAAGAAGGCAAACAGGATCGTCAAATTGTATTCCCTGCTTCAGTTCTTTCATCTTTTGTCTTCCATCTGCATCCCCGGCACACATCAATTCCTCAAATGGAGTAGTTCCTCTGTTAAAATGAAAAGAAATGAAAACAAAAAATGCTTGGACCCTCGTCAATGATTTTGGTGGTCACTGTGCTGTGAGGCTGTTGTTGTCACGGTTACAGAGAGTAGAACTGACGTTTCTTCTTTGTGCAAGTGCAGCATGTAGTGACTTGTCTCACATTGAACATAGTGTTACATACCAAGCAATTTACAATTAATATTTGTGGTCATGATAGTTTGTAGCCGGCAACACCGCGAATATTTTCTCAAGAGGGGCAGTTGGTATAGACATCTGCCTTCTCATTTCTTTTTTTTTTTTTAATAGATTTTTATTTTTTTAACAAGGTTTTACAAAGGAATGGTTTCCATTCTATTCTGGGTCATTTGGAAATGCGGGTTAGTGAAGGAAGCGCAGAAAAAAATGAACCAAATGCTGACAAATTGTAAATGGAGTAACCGGCTTTTTGATTGGCTGAGAGCTGAGAAGTAAGGCACATGCACAGACACGCATTGCGTGCCGATCATTCTCCGCACAGGGTCCGTGTTTCTTTTGGGCAACATTGTGTATGGCGGTACGTACTTCAACTTAATATGTGCAGGTCAGTCTATAAGGGTGATAAGCTCTTGAGTCGGTAAAGTAGTTGGAGAGTTGCCGTATCTGTAGTAGCTGAATAACTGCAATCATTTGCGATACTGACCTACATCGTTCGCCAGTTTTGCTCACAATAAAGATATCTCTCAGCTCCGGTAATCTGAGTTAGACAAACAACAATACAAAAAGATGGCAAATTAGCTAACACACAAACTGAGAACCAAACAAAACTACATTTTAATAAGAAATCAGAGATAAAAACATGTCTGCGACCATATCAACAGATTTAGACTACACGCAAGCGGAGTAAAAAAACTGCTTTTCATTTCGCTTCGTTTCGTTTCGTTTAGTTTAGTTCTTTTCTTTTCCTTTCAGTTTCTGTTTCTCCTTTAGTTCCTTTCCTTTACACTCGTATGTTTTTATAATTCTTAGAGGTAAAAATAGATTGGAGCCACGCTCATGAAACGAGATTCGGGTACCCGAGGGGGTGGGGGGGGGGGGGGGAACTCCCGTTTGAAAGGTATGGGATGCTCATCGTCTCGTTTAGGAGTGTAAATTACGGATTTTGCTATCAATTAGAGTGTTCAACAACAACAACAACAACAGTTTATTCTTAGTATATCAATAGAAGAGTTGAATGATTTGTTTGCCCTGCAAATAGCTGGAAAGTATTCGGGGCGGGGCAAAACAAGTACATGAATAATACAAATATCTACAAAATCAAACAAACCTTATACTATTGAGAAGCCTTGCAGATTGCATATAAAAATGAATAAGGAAGGAACACTGATATTTTAAACCATCAAGGTATCGGTGGCACGCGAAGAAATTAAATACAACATTGTCATACTGTGTTAACCTGCGTGGCAGGTGTAAACGGAGAGGAAGGATGGGGCGCGAAAAAGGAGAAGGGGAGAAGGGAAGAAACGCCTGCTATAAGAACCGGGCTATTCGCATTACCCCACCGATTTCCTTGTAATCAAATTATGTTAACTGTTAGAGCAGTTTGCAATTGAGTGTGCAAAACCAAAGTAATTACTCTGACCAATCACAGCAGTCGTAAACAATCCAATGAACCAATCGGAGCTCGAGTTTACTATGTTTACCGCCCAGCGTGAATTAGCCAATCAGAATTTGCGGCCGCCAGCGTCCGCAGAAATGAACAAAAGGGGGTCTTTATTGCAGTCGTCCTTTTCCTCTCTCCCCAGTTTCCCTCTCCCCGACGCCTGCTACGCAGGCTATACTGTGTTGGATCGATGACAAAATCTATCGTCATTCAAGTCACTACTCTTGTTTGTCTGTCTGTTTTTAGAATGGTATCTTTTAGAGATCAAATAAAGCTTGAGCCACGCACAGATTGGTCTCCCTTAAGGGTTTAATTCGAAATTTCCAACGAGTATCCCCGTACCTTTCATGGGAGTCACCCCGGTCAGGTACCTGCAAGGGATTCTCCCCAAATTTCCGACGAGCATTCCCGACACTTTTTAATTACAGTCCACCAACCAGGACCGGCTGGCTAATTCTTTGGGTGTACTTATTCTTAGGGGTTACAGGTTTGACTTCAATTCAATTTAATTTTTATCGCAGTTTGGAAATAACCATTTTAAACGGCATATTTTGGTATTTAAAAGCTCTTTACTTTTGGTATTTAAAAGCCTTTTACGACCTTTGACTATGAAGTCTTCCGGGTTTTGCTTCAGGGAGTTCTGGTATCATTCTCGTCATCAAAGTGTAATAGCTCTGACCTTTGAATTCGTCTGCTATTATCATTGCTCTACATCCTGCCTTTAAAGGAAAATAAAATAATAAGGAATTCCAAAAACTTAAAGTCTAAAGTGAAAGGGTGCGATACCTGTCACTTTATTTATTTTTTATTTACCACGTAAGTCTTCACTCAATGATGAGCATTTAGACTGTCTAACTAAGTACTTAAATATAAATTAATAAAAATTGGAAATTGCTTCCTTGAAAAGTAACAGAGATTTGCTTAATGCAATATCCCTAGGGAGCTGGTTCCAAGCAAGTATTGTTCTGGGATAAAATGAAAATTTAAAATAACCACAACTGGCAGTTGGGAGCTTGTATGCATGCTCAGAGGAACGAGTAGACTTAATGCATTACATTCTCAAAACACCAGGTTTGGCGAATCAGTCACTGATTGTTTAAAAAAAGAACGACTTGGACAAGATCAAGAAGAAACGTGTTGACTCATGCATCACTGTTTATATGCCTTACCTTACTCAAGACATATTCAGCCTCAGACTGTTGATACGCAGAATTTATACTAACCTGAGAACAAAACAAATGTCCCCAAAACAATCAATTACACTTTAGACAATTACACAATTACTTTCACTTTACACAATTAAACCAATCACAAAAGACACGGATAATCAAATGTGTAAATAGTCCCCATCTCAATTGAATATACTGTGAAAGTCAATCTTTACCCAGCTCAAAACTCGTATCTTGTTCGTAATTTTAATTTGATAGTTTAAAGAAATATATTTATATATAGACCTCAAACACAGCCCTCCTCGATTAGCTCTTGCTATCTGCGTGTCAGTGTAAATGACTAAAGTTGTTGTTGTTGTTATAATCCAATGAACCAATCAGAACTCGAAGCAAACACATGTAGCCGGCGCCAAGCGCGGGAAAACGCGTGCGAGCAAGTCACGATTGGTTTTGGTTTTGCTTCTGATTGGTCGAGAAAGTGGCGCGAGATTTTTTGGCCAATCACAAAGCGTAGTTACGCTAAACCAAAGCAATCACTTAAGGTGGCTCCTAATAGTTTAAACATTCCCATCGTGATACATCTATGATATTCAATCACAGCTACACCAGTAAAGTTAAGAGAAAACGATTAATACAGGTTTGTAAACACTTAACCAATGAACAAATTTAGGTGGCTACGACATCATAATTTGTTACCATGGCAACGTAAAAAAAGGCCAAAAAGACCCCATTTTCAACCTTTTGAGGCTAATAACTTCAAAATTGCTCGGTAAGATTTTTTGATTTTTATATATTTTTGTCTTATAAACATAACAAACATTTGTGCCAATTTTGAAAAACATCTGTACATAGGATTCAGAGATATGTCATTTTTACATAAATTTAAGGTAGCTCTGAACTCCATGTACAGAATTTTTTAAAAAATTGTTAAAATGTTTCTCTTGCCAATTAAACAAAAATATATCGAAAACAAAAACTTTCACCGTGTAGTTTATAAGTTATTAGCCTTAAATGGTCCAAAAATAGCGTATTTTTTTACCTCTTTTCACGTTGCGATGGCAATGAATGATGACGTCGTTTGGTTACTACTTTGTTGACTAATAAAAGATTTACTGGTTTCAAGTAGAAGATTTTTAGCCACACCATCGGGCTAGCTGTAATGGAATGCGAAAGACGAGAGGGCTGAACAATATGGAGCCACCTTAAATTACTTCGATACTCGATTGAAAACTGCTCTAAAATATTTACGAATATCAGCCCAATTTTGGCTGCAGCAAACTGTGACAGGATCCATTCTCTGATGTTAGGTGCCCAGATCACCAACCGGTCACCCTTTGTCAACCCTCGTGAGAGAAGTCCCTCAGCAAGTTGATCAACCTGAAAAAGTATTGGAAATCTACAGTATGTCAAGCGTCAAACTTCAATCTTCTAGCATTTCCAACCATTTAACTCCCGAGAGTGCCTAACATCAAATTCAAGAAAAATCCCAAAATTTACTTTGTAAAATATTAAAAACCAAAGGGTATTATGCAAAAGACGTTTCATTTGAATGGTTACACCATTGGATTTCATCGCCAGACTCAAAAGTTAGAACTACACTTTATGTCTTCATGCATGTTTACGTTTCACTAGCTAATTTCACCCCCAAGCCTCGCTTTCGAAGTGTAAACGTGTGAAAATCCCATCAATACGGGAATTTTCACTTCCTCCATCAGTCGATCGGCTGTAAACATTGAGCCCGCGATATGTAAAGGTCACCTGCCCTACCCATGGGGACGGCATTAGAGGGAGAGGAGGGTGGGGATGTTGGACGCAGGGGTTGGGGGTCAGTTTAGCAAAACACCTAGGAGAGGAGAGGGGAGGGTCCGAACGTTTAGTTTACACAAGTTGGCTCATATGAGCCTTGGATCTTAACCGATTCCTTTTCAACTCATCAAGTTAATAATCTCTCACCTCCTGTTTAAATTGTGAGAACGTTGCTCGATGTCCATCTTCACAGAACACGTATGCTTCTCTATCTGGAAACTTCTCCGCAGCCTTATCAAATCGTTCCCCAATTGTCTTGCCCAGGAGCGGTTTGTTGGATGTTCCATGACAGTAACTATATTCTAACTTGCCATTTGAGCTGAAACAGAGCCGATATAATTGCATCTCTCAATGTAGCCTGTTCCAGGCGTTCAGATATGTAGTAGGGAACGAGTCTCCCCCAGTTTTTCCCTGCTTCCCGGCCTCACGATCTTCAAGAAACGCGTGGAACAGGCTAATCTCGTACCCAGATCTCGTTCGTGCTTGTGCTGTACTGAAATTTCCACCTGACCGTGGGAGATCTGGGTACGAGATTAGGAACGGGCTATACTCGTATGTAGGCTTTGAAAATTCGCGTAAAGTTGAAAGTTTGCGTAAAGGACAAATTGTTGAAAGGTGACAGTGCGATGTGCCTTACTGTGAGCATCCAACAAACTGTTTTATAAGCTTCCACGATAACACCAGCTAATTCTTATAATCATTTTCATAACTGCGGATAAGTGTAAAGCAATAAATGAATACAATCTTCATATGTTGAAACTAGTATGATAGTCACATAGTAACATAGTCTTTTCCAGTGCTGTGAATTTCTTTCTTTTTCCTTTATGAGCGCCGGGGCTGCACTTCTACCCTGCGAGCCGGTCGGAATGATGGGGTAGGTGCATTTCGCTGACCCCTAGTCCTCGTCCTAGTTACTAACCGCGTACCCGTCCCTCCCCCTCTCTCCCTAGAGGGGACGGGGGCCGCGATCGACCTCGTACGTCTGAGAATCAGGCTACCTAGTTACCTGTACTAAAAATAAACGTAAAACTTGCAAAGGACCGCAAACGATAATGCTGCTAATGGTAAACGTAGGATCTGCAGAAGACCTAACCAGCCAAAAAATGAACAAACATACAATAAACTGCAGGGCTGATCTGACTTCGCAAAAAATAGACTTTGCGAGATACCATCACGACAGAAACCGATAAAGTAGGATCGCAACCGTGGACAGCTGTTTCGTTGTTGTTGTTATCTCCTGTAAGTTAATGTTTAACTTACAGGAGTATTATGTGGGCTAACATGCATTTTTGTTAGCAAAATATTTTTGTTAGATACTATTAATAGACTTTTTAGCGAATTTGTGGGGACATTCTTGTTGCATTTATGTTAGCACATTTTTGTTAGATACTATGATAAGAAGTCTAAGAACACAAGAGTCGAGTAGCATATTTTTGTTAGTTAACAAAATTTATCGCATTTTTGTTAGCTGCTATCAATGAACACAAGAGTCGAGTGGCATATTTTTTGTAAGTGGTTAGCGATTGCGAGTGCACGTTTGTGGGCTGAGAAAGCGATATATTGATAGGTTGATTTAGTTCACTGAGATTTTACTTTTTAGAGAACGTTAGAAGAGAGAAGAATTTATTTGGCCGTATTTTATAAAAAAATCAAGCTGTTAGCAAAATTTGTCGCATTAGCAAAATTTGTCGCATTTCTTTTTGGACATGAGAGTCGAGTAGCATATTTTTTTGAAAGGGGTTTAGCGAGCGCAGGTTTGTGGCGTGATGAAGCGATATATTCATAGCTTGATTTAGTTAACTGAGACTTTAGACAACATTACAAGAGAGAGCAATTTATTTGGCCGTATTTAATCAAAAATTCAAGCTCTCGTTATTTTGTTTATTCTGAATTAGAGTGATTCATTTGTGAGAAATAGCTAGGATTATTTTTTTCTCTGTGCGTATACACAGTATTAGCGTTGCTTTCCTCTTTGTTAACTCCTGTACGAGCGCACGTTTGTGGCCTGACAAAGCCATATATTCATACGAAAGTTGAGGCATCCTTTTAACCTTAAACCGCTTATCTCAATAAAGGTCAATGAACAGGTCGATTTTATTAAAACTAAAATGGCCCAAGAAAAAGAATTTTTAGGTCGATTTTAATTAAATGCGTATAAAAAAATAAACAAAATAAATATTTCCAGAATTTCTATATAAACTAAAATAGATATTTTCAAACGAAAGGATTGTGAAATATAGGTTTGGGTTATTAGAATTCTGATTTTTTAAGTTTAGGTATTAGTACAAAACGCGTTTTTACAGGAAAATATAAGAACATATGTTATATTCATGATATTTTTAGCAAATGAGTATTTGATATCAAAGATGAAATCTGAACACTTAAGGAAAGAAGCCGATGCATTTTGCCTGTGTCGCGATTTATGTTGAAATTGGGTCAGCTTTCAAGCCGCTTGTGAACTACTCTTATCAACGAATGATCCAGCAGCCTTTTCTCTAACATGTCATTCACAAACAAAATGTGAAGCTATGCAAAGATTTGGGAATGGGTTCCATTTCCACAAAATGCACGACTGTTTCATGTAATTCTGTTAATTACTCGAGAATCACCACTGAACATGACCGAAGACAGCCAAAGAGTAAGTGTGCAATTTAGCTTTGTTTACATGATTCGCGATCGGCGTTTTAAACACTTATAGGCCACTTTTATAGCTGCATACTGGTTTGAGAGAGTAAAGGACTATACAAAACAACAGTGTTATTACTGAATGTGAATATTTATTGTGAAATGCGGACGAAACGTTTCATAATGAAAACAGCGATGAAACTGGCCCTTGCCGTGAAACATGATTCAGTAGAAAGATTCTGTGAGCGACATGAACCGCTGTTAGTTGTACTGTTCCTGACAGTATTTATAAATGTCTCGTTTATATTAAGAAATACAAGCCAAATAAATGTAAATAATAATCAGTCAATATACATGTATTTGGATGGTACATGTACTTGAATGAAACCAAATTATGAAATTCTTATGTAAAGGTCCAGGGCCCGGTTGCATAAGGCGACTTAAGATTAAATGGGATTTTTTGCAACCATTCTCTGTGTTTCTGAGGATTTTCTTGCGCGTTATCATGGATAGCTCGATCGAAGACGCATTAACGAGTACACTCTTTTTTTATCTATAAGAATGTTGAGGCTGAACTTGGTGAATATACCCAAGGCTGAGATTTTCTTTTTACTACATTTTCTGCGTGTTGATGGAAAATAAATACAAGAAAATCACATAATATTTTAAATGAACTTTAATATACCTGTACCATTGAAAAGTGTGGTAAATTCTTTCCTTTTTCAACCAAAACGACCAAAACTAGTACTAGACATCGATATGATCGACATATCGGCAATTCGGATAAAAGGTACAAAAGATATCCATGACAGTTGGTCGTTTTTATAATATTCTATAGGAAGTTTGTAGACGTCCATGAATGAGGGCGGTAAATAATGCAATAACGTGTATGTCTGTGAGTGTGTACCTAAAATGTATAAAAATAAATATAAAGGCATGGGTGTCGTGGAGGCTTCATGAAATACTATGCTCTGTAATCTAAGAATGTACACAAAAATATTTTCAGCCTAGAGTCGGCAAAAAAAAAAACAAGAATATGCAGCCTGCTGGGCATCTCGTGTTGTTTTCTGCCGTCCGCTGCTTTATGAAACGAGATTTAAACAGAATCCTTGGCTATTTTGAGGTAACTATTCCCACCTATGCACCAAGTGAATTTTGGAGTCATCTTCAAATGACTAGAGGCACACAGTATGAGATCTTGAGCACAGAAATAATTAACCGTGGAAGAATTCCAACTGGGAATACGAGAGGTAGGCAACCTATTCCTCCGGTAAAGCAAGTGCTGGGGATAGCGTTTCTGTGGTCCATAGTGTCGGAGATGAACAAGCAAGAACCACATTGATAAGACGCCATATTGTAAAGACAACTGAAACCGTACGAAGGTCCTTCAAGAGAGCCTGGAAACGAAGAATTGTTCGAATGGTACGGATATTTCCAACCATCCATAACGAAACGGAAAAATACTGGAGGTTAAGTCCACAATTTTCGAACGGAGTTTCCGGAAATTGTCTGCTCCGTTTAACTTTCAACCGAAATTTCCGGATTTTTTGCTAAATGGTATGCGCCCAAGATATCCATATATACAAAGCAAATAAAGTAAGCAAGGCTGGAAAGTCGACGTAATATCAGCCTTGCTTACTCTATTTGTGTTCACATGTTTGGCTAATTAGATCTTCTTTAGATCCTACGTACACCAGCAACATTTCGTGTGCGGTCCTTTGCCAATATTCACTATCATCATACAAAGCAACCACGTCTGGCAACAACAGAATTTTCTCACGCTTTCTTGCATCATTCTCACTATTCGGAAACTCAAGACGTTTACGGTATTCTCACCAAATGGTCCAAAAGCATTCATCATATACGGTTTACCCCATTTCGGTTGAAAATGACGTAATAACGGCTTAATTCTTGGTTTGCAACCACGTGACAAGGCGGCCATGTTGGTGGTCAATACAATACAATTTTTTTCGCAGAATTTGCATGAAAATAGAGTTTAGTTCCCAGCGGAGAGAAACGGTTTTGTTCTTGACCACCAAGATGGCCGCCGTGACGTCACGTGCAAACGTCGTCCCTCGTGATCACTCGCAATAACTCCTGGACACTCCTCGTCACTAACAGTAACAACAAATGAGGATTTAAACTCAAGAAACCACGTACCCTTGCCTAAATGCCTAATTGTAACATCCAAAACAACTTTCAGGCATAATATGACAGCAATGCATGATGGGAAGAACTTACAGGAGATAGCTCAAAGGGCACTTTGATTATTTTTTTATGTTCAGGTCAGCTTTGTCCATCTACATTTTTCTTTGCGAGACATCTTTGCGACACTGTGGGCTCTTTGTTCCTCGGAACACGTGATGTGGCAGCGCGTGATTCGAGTGACAAGTGAGTACATAGTACGGAACCTGAAATAGTGAACGGGTCATTGTGAATTCTATTTGCGCTTGCTTTTTGCTGGCGAAATTTAGTTCGCTACACCGTGCTTATGTTATGAGTTGCAATTACAACGAAACAGCTGTCCACGGTTGCGATCCTACTCTATCGGTTTCTGCCGGGAATATCGTTGAATCGAATATCGCTAAATCGGGATTCTGCTCCATACAATTTACTGTAACTTTGGACGGGATATAGAATATCGTTAAATCAAAGATCGTAAAATCGGGTTTCCACTGTACATGGATGCTGTCCCGCTGCTAACCTTATTTCCATGCCATATCGGCAAATGCCGTCAAATATCAGGAGCCCATAAAAATATCGTATAGAATAAAACAGAAGTAGTAGTTTGGAGATAAAGTGCAGGATTGCAAAGACGGAAGTGGATTACAGTTCGTCGATTTGATTTCGTGACGGGCAGTCAAATTACCTGCATGGCCATAATCGTGTGTGCCATATTATCGTACACGGCACAGCTTATAGCTAGTTACGTGGCTTGGAAGTAGAACTACGAATTAAACGTTGTATTTGAAATGATCTTCTTGATTAACCTACCTGTTATTGGCTGACTCAACAATAGTACTGCGAACCAGTGTTCGAGCTGGAATGAATCTGGCAGAAAACTGTGACGCAAGTTGTGACGCATATTTTACGTTCTGGAATCCCACTTGCCGCATTAATGAAGCCATCGTTTGGTCCTGATTAGATCATCCACGGAGTTTCTGAAACAACTACATCAAATGGAAACAAGGACACAGGGTCCAGAGAAGTTTAAATGGCCCGCTGTTGTATACAGCGCCGTAAAAATGATGAATAGTGGCATACGAGCCGGAAAAGGTACAAAGGTCAGGAGAACATAACCATATCGTGATTTTTAAGATAAGCCCCCCTCCAATCTCTAACGACCCCCCCCCCCCCGCCCTTTTTTTGGAGCAAGAATTTGATTAAGCACCCCTCCTCCCCCCTCCCTTTTCCGGCATAACCAAAAAAATAAACGACAGCAGGAGCTTTTTACCCTGATGACAGACTGTATTACCGATACATTTTAACCGTACCTATCCGGGCACGAATGAATTCACAAACAGTAAAAAGTTAACAAACCATCTAAATGCAAAAGGTCACACGACACACTCCGCGGTATAGCCGATACCTTCACATGCGCACAGCCATATCACCCCGGAAGTGGGTGAAATAATGTGAGGACACTGAGGACACTCTGACAACACAGCAATGCAGTCAGTGCGGTTAGCTAGACCGTCTGACATGTTCAGCGCTTAAAACTAAAAAACACTCGCAGACAGCTGTTTCGCCCTCCTTAGCGACTCATCAGTGCGCGATACTCCCCTTCCCCAAAGATCGATATATTCTCAAACCCCGGGTCTCAAACCGAACATGTCATGCGGTGATACAGTACTCGTGAGCTTTAGGAGAAACCGGTATTACCGGTACTTGTACTTGTACATGGAGATCTGAGTGACATCATAAGTATTGAGCAAGTTAATTTTAACATTTTATTTACTTATGGGGACCTATTGAAATTTATGAATTACAAAAAACAAGTGGTGAACTGCTGGCGTTTCGCTAAATGATAATAAGCCCCCTCTTCAATCACGACCGATTTGGGGAACACAGACGTGCAGTTGAGAAAGCCTCGAAGAAAGAACATCAGGATCAACCTACTGCCGTGTCAGATCACTTTGTTCTCACCGGACACTCAATTACCGACCTCCAAATCATCCCATTAGAATTTATTAATTCTAATAGAGACATGATCCGTAAAGCGAGAGAATCATATTTAATCACTATAGCCAATACACTTGAACCTAATGGAATGAACAGACGCGACGAAATTTAATCTTCCACATATTTATTGTTATTATCATTCAGTAGCCGTTTCTAGTTTTCAACCGTTACTTGTTTATTAGCCTATCGTGTGTCAGCATTTTATCTTAGCCCTTTTTAAATATTGTAACCTTTGTTTCCATCTTTACTTAGCTTTCCTAGCCCCCGATGAAGGTTTATAGCTTTGTCTAACCGAAATATCGGCCAAATATTATTAAAAGAAATCGAACGAATTTGCTGTCTGATCAGTCTTGCACGTTAAAGTTATTTTTTGAAATAAATAAGCCTCCCCGAATAATAATAATATATATTTTTTTAAATTATATAGAACAAGATGTTTATTAACAATTAAAATAACTATTTACATACATTAAAATTCTAATTACGATAAAATATGTACATTTGAAATGGTATAATAATAATAATAATAATAATAATAATAATAATAATAATAATAATAATAATAATATAACCTTATTTAACGAGGGTGGAGTACATTAATTATTGGTCACCCAGTAGTTTTCATAATGGCCCTCCTACAATTAAACTAAAGAACCGTAATAATTAATTATTTAACATGTATATACAGTACTAATTGATTTTGTAAAATAATATACAGTCGGACCTCTATTAAGCGGCCACCCTCCATTAAGCGGCCACTTTCCAAAGTCCCAAATTATTCTTCACTATAATGACAAGTCACAAGCCCGGATAGATCCATCTAACCCAAACTGGAGGGAGGAGGTCAGAAGTGAGTTGCTAAATGATGATCTAGACGTTCAGTTCGTTTCAGAATACACCTCAATTGATGACGACTACAACAAGGAATTAGAGGAGCCATCAATCAAGAGCCTTACAGAGGCCATGCGCATCACCGATCAACTCCGACACTTTGCCCAGTTTCACGGTTACCAGGACCTTGCCCTATCTATCGGAAAGGCAAATGACTTGATCTCCCCGTTACAACTCTGAGCTTCACAACGGCAAACAGCTGTGACGGATTATTTTAAATAAATCGTCCGTGAAATATTTTGAGCTAAAATTTTTACAGACTGTTGATGCAAAAAAGGCCTAAGAAACTTGATGTTTTGTTACATAGATTTGCATATTTTTCTGTGCTTACTCAACACCAAAAAATACTGTACTTATCGACTACATGCTCTCTGTGTTTGAGCTAGAACTTTGCACGGACAACTTTGCACGGACTTGAAATGCGCAAATACAGAGCACTTATTTTTTTGTTTCAATGATTTTGCATTTATCTTCACATATGTTCACTTTTCAATATAGAGACAATAAAATTACGTTGACTGCCATTTCTATCCAATTTATATTGTACCTCTATTAAACGGCCAACCTCTATTAAGCGGTCAGTTTTCAAAGTCCCGACTGTACTAACATTGATTAGTTAACTACATATGAAACTAATAAGTTTTACAATTAGAGGATTTACGGTAAATACTGTATTATCGTCCCAAGAGACACTGGGGACGAGTTCGTCTCATGCCATGAAGAAAGTGCATGACTGTTCTACGGTCGTCTATTGAGGTTTCAAATTAATTTGTAATGCTTTCTTTAAATAGTATAGGTGTATGCCAAACCACTGGATAGTGTTTTTCGTAATTTTTCGTGCGCTCTGATCGATGGATGGTATTTGCTATTCACCACGCTCCCAGTCCCGACACGGCATTGTCCTGGATTTCGCGCGAGTTTTTTCCCCATTGTATTTGTCAGAAAAAAAAGTACAGTCAAACCTGTATATAAGGTCATCCTTGGGAAATAGTCAGGTCAATGTGGCCAGGTGACCGTTATTCACAGGTTATATACAGGTTATATACAGTGACCGCTATATACAGGTTTCCTTTAAACTAAAACTGATGTGGAAATAATCACTCAATTTACATTTCATTGACAATCATTAACAGCAACGTTCAAAATACGAGAAAAAAGGCCCCTAAAATGTATGCGATTGTTATAAAAGGTGACAGGCCTAGCACAAATTCTGTTCGTCGATAAAAGCAATTTAGTCCAGCTTTAGAATAGGTCTACCACAAGTACGTGCCTAAAAAGATGGTGTCTTGATGGTGTCTTGTTGGTATAGCCCCCATTCTATCAGGAGTAGAAACTGAGAGAAAGATAAAAATCTCCCTGTGCCGTTTTACTAGCAATGCAAGCTTCATGCGCACAGAATATTAAACTCTCATCTCTAACTTTTAGGCCAAAAAATTGTGTCCATTACACTCATCAGAAAGGTGGTATCTTGTGCAACCTCCCCCCCCCCCCCCCACCCCTACACAGTGTGGGTCCTCGTCGAGCATACTTGTTATAACCACTTCCCTTATATACCGTCGCTTGTTTGCTAGCTCTTGGCATATTACAATGGAGCTTCTTTGGCTCACTTTTTAAGTGTTGCACTGAGATCAGCAGTAGCCGCTTAAGTTGGAAATAGTCGCTGCTTAGGATCAGTTCATTTCTAATTCTTGCAAGATAGTGTTTCTTCATCACGGCTAAAAGAGTCTTAATATCCAAGTCTTAGTAGTAGTGGCATCTTGCAAATGAGCTGTTGAATAAAGCTTGTCATAATTCGCTAATGGTTTGATCGCAATGCAATTTGGTGACCGTTATATAAAGGTAAAAAATAATAAAATTGTGGATTCGGGAAATCTAAAGGGTGACCGCGTCCGTTATTTTCAGGTGACCGCTATATACAGGTAAACTTTACAGTAAATATAAGGCATGATTTTTGGAAATTTGTTTGGTGACCGTTATTTACAGAGTGACCGCTATATATAGGGCTGTTATATACAGGATTGACTGTACTTAGCTCCCAGGGGAGGGGGGGGGGGGGGAATCCCATGTCAAAATGACGGGGTGCTCGTCGGAAATTTTCGAAAAGCACCCTAAAAGGTACCAGAATCTTGTTTGATGGGCGTGGCTCAAATGAATTTTTACCCCTAAGAGGTACCAATTCTTAAACAACACTTGTCATATTTCTGTCATATTTTTTTCGGCGTTATACCCTAAAAGGTACCACAACAATTCTAACGGTGGTCATTTTAAACAAACGTTTAGCACTCTAAGCGGTACCAATCTACAAATTGTAACCCCCTGAGAGGACAACCAAATTCAAACGGACCTTTACACTAAGCCTACAGACAAACATCAATATCTTTTAAAATCGTCATGTCATCCAAGTCACACCAAACGCTCGATTCCTTTCAGCCTTGCCCTAAGATTAAGACGTATATGTTCTACTGATTTTCTTTTTGAAAAACGCTCTGCGGAACTGATTAATTACTTAGTGAAACGAGGATACAGCCGCTCTTTCCTAAAAAGTGAAATTCGACGCGTCCATTCCATCCCTCGCTGTGATCTTCTTACTGAGCCAGAACAACAAAAGAAAGCCTCCGACCGTACACCTTTCGTAATCACCTTCAAACCAGCTATTTGTAATCCTTCCTCTGTTGTACGAAAACACCTTAATATTCTTCAATCCTCCACCCGCTGCAAACAAATTTTTCCTTTACCACCTGTCGTGGCTTACAGGAGAAGTGCAAGCCTTCGCGTGACTTCCTGGTAAGGTTCATACTAAACTAAGGAAACCAACCAGCGAGAGAGATCAGATAGTTCCTCCAGCAGGAGCTTACAGATGCAACCACCCACGCTGTCTAACCTGTCAGTTTATTCAACAAGGCCAAAAGAAATACACTTTTTTACTACTAATGAGGAACGTTGTATTTATAATCACATAACATGTAATTCTAAAAACCTGATCTATATGATCCAATGTAAAAATTGTTTTAAACGTAATATACCGTGTCAATACATCGGAGAAACAAAACGCAAACTAAATGAACGCTTTGGTGAACATCGCCGCTCTGTAGAGAATCCACATCACCTCAGCTGCCCTACTCCTATATCAGAACACTTCAATCTACCCGGACACTCTGCTAAGGATATGCAACTTATACCACTGGAATTAATACGCAATAGCAGAGACTCTGTACGAAAAGCGCGTGAAGCATTTCTCATAGACAAAGCAAAGACGTTAAAACCACTTGGAATCAACAGACGCGACGAACTTCATTAACTTTCTCATCACTAGTCAGTTTAGTTTATCACCCGTCAAACCCTTCACCAATCATATTTATTGTTATTGTTATTCTTTAGTTTTTTTTCAATCTCATTTATATAACGGTTTTACGGTTATAATCATTTATAGTGCTAGCCCCTGAAGAAGCTTTGTTTTGCAAAGCGAAATATTAGGCACTATTATATTCCACTTTTATTTTATTTTATTTTATTTCCTTCTGCTTCTGTTTCTTTTTTTTTTTTTCTGCCGTAAGGATCAGTTTGCCGTTTATTTTGTTTCATTTCAAGTATTAATAATGATCTAGGTCTGGAAACCTAGATCCGGCTTTTCTCAACGGTTTGTTGCAGTGATCGTGCATTCTATGTTTCTTTTTATACAGACAAGATCACCCAGCCCCCTCCACCCTCATAAGGGACTGTGCAATAATTACCTGGAAGGGGGGGGGGGAGGGGAGGGGGGCAGTAAAACGAGATGGGGGAGCACAATGTTAACTCACAACCTTAGGGGGGGGGGGGGTAACATGTAAATTTCTGGATAAGTGGGGGAGGGGGGAGCAACTGAAAAACTGACTTAAGACTCAAATACCAAAGATATTTCACTTAAAATTATACTCATTACTTTCCGGACTGATTTATATAATACTTATATGGCATTCAAAAATAAAACAGAACTAACAGTTATTTAATTATAGTAACAGAGCCATGAGCAGTTCACCATTTTGGTCGGTCACATCGCTAAAAATGATACTCATTACTTTCTGGGACTGAACAAGTTAACTAGGTATGAGGGAATCAATGGGAGGAGACTTTTTTTCAGAGGGAGGGGGGCATCCTTAATGTGAGGGGTGGGGGGGGGGGTTGAAATTAATTTTTACGTAATGAGAGGGGGTATCACTTAGTTTTGGGCCATATTGCACCAATTTTTATGCTCCCCCCCCCTCCAGGTAATTATTGCACAGTCCCTAATTCTAATGGTTCCCCCCCCCGCCCTCCCTTCACGTGAGCAACGCAGACTAAATGCCAGAGCATTCAGGTCACTGTTCAAACCATAGTTGCATTTGGCAGATAAATCGATAAACTTCATGGGTTTAAAGTGGAAAAATAAACAACTTGGAGTGTAAGGACCTCCGGACGGGGATGCTCGCTGGAAATTTATTTAACCCCTGTAAGATACCATTATTAAAAAAAAAAAACAGATAAACAAGATAGAGTTGTAGTGACTTTAATGACGATAGGAAAAGACAGAGGCCACCAACACAGGTGACGATGTCTTTTTTTTATTCTAAACCGGCATGACACCCTAAACGATACCTTGTGGTGCATGATGGGAAAAACGTAACGGTGTTCCTTCCTGAACACCCTAAAAGTGATACGATAATCCGTATTCTAAACTCCTAAACGGAGACGTACATGGGGGTCCTCCATAAGTAAGGACTTGACAAATAGCAGCAAATTGTAGCGGCGGATCTTTGTGTAGATCAGGAGGATCAACAATGGACTTATTAAACAAACTTTAAACAAAATGCAAGGCTGGCCGAACAGCTTAAAATGTGTTTTCTTATCGCCCAATATTTCGGTCGGTTAAACGAAACTAAAGGCCCGAATCTTCATCACGGATTACGGGCGGGTAAAAAGCTGAGCGAAGGTTACAAAATAGATACATGATTGGCTAGCTGATAAGAATAAACGAAAACAAGAGAAGGTGAACGATTGATAAAAAATAAAGCTAATAACAAAGTTTAAATTCCAATGCGTCTATTTATGCCATAGGGTTCAAGTGTCTTTCCTCTGGAAATTACACATCCTTCTAGTTCTCTAGCTTTGCGGATTCTATCTCGGTTTGAGTTAATGAGTTCTAGGGGGATGAGTTCTAGATCGTTCATTGAATTTCCGGAAAAATAGTGAAGTGATCAGATCAGAAACAGCAGTGGGTTGGTCAAGGTGTTTTTTTATTTAAATATCTGCAACCTCTTTTTTTCTATAATATCTCTATTTGTTTTTAATTTTTTTATTTTCACTTAGCTTTTTGCCCGCCCCAGATGAAGGTTAGTTTTGTCTAACCGAAATATTGAGCAATAATAATAAAGAAAAAAAAAACACAAAGATTATTAGCTGTTCGATCAGCTTCGCAAGTTTGGAATGTAAGAAACTTTTTAAAATCATACTAGTTCTTCGCTTCCGCTTGCGTTTTGTTATTTTTCCCCTTTTCTGATATCGTAAACTCGAACTTTTGTTTTTGCCGCCGGTAGCACTATATCATAGTCTGCGTAGATGGCGGCTTCGTTTAATAGCGCAAGCTTAGCGCAAGAAGACAGAATATTCACAGAGAACAATAAGGAAGTGGAGTTGCGGCGGGCTGGTTTTGGCGGCTCCGCCTTCGGACTACAGCCGCCCACGCCGTCGCGCGAGTTTCCGCGCGCGCCCAGAATTTTCGAATCACGTCGGCGCTGTATTATCCGATCACCTGATTTCTTGTGAATATTTGAAATGATTGGTTGCATGTGGTTTGATTTTATTTAAAATAAAAATTGTATGGTATGGAGAAAACCTGACCTCGTTGAATGATTTATTTGAATTGTGTTTTGATACATTTATAAAAATGCACATGATATAATTTTTTGTTAAATTCAAGTGCACTTTTTTTTGGATTTATACCCTTTTACAACTTCGTAATTCTCGGTACTAATATACCGCGTACCGTCAGCTTTGGGCCATCAGACAGGATTTGCATAAATTTATATATATTAATGAATTTTTCATAAATTTCTGTCATTTGGACAAATCATGGCGATCTTTTTCGGAAAGGCGTACAACGCAGACATTTTAATAATACATCTTTATCCTTTTTTAAGGAGTGCCAATCCTTTTACGGTTTGCATTTTTCATTCCGGCGAATTCCTTGATCTTTGATCTTGTTGAAAGCTTAAAATAATTTATGAACTCTGCAATTCATATGGTCGACGGAACTGATGAAATGTAGCCTTTATTAAAGATATTTTTGGTATATTTGATTATCTCGGGCCTTGCCAAAAATTTGGATAATTGTTCGTCTGAAAAACAAAAGAATATAGGCATACGACTGATTCATTACAATAGCTGTTTTGATTTTTGAATAATTTATTTATTACAGCGAAAACCATCGAATTTTCTCGAATATTTTCCCCCAAAACAAAGCACGGATGTCGCGTCTTGTTTCAAAAACAACAAAGAATTAAAGAAAATCAGTCCTTGCCGTTTTACAAAAGTCTAGCGTGATTCTAGTTTTCGACTTGTCATATCTAAGGATTGTTTTATAGAAGCTGCAATTTTAATGGAAGAAAAATGATTCGTTTGGCACTGTGGCCTTTTTTGTGCTAATTGTTGTTTTGACTGTCAAAGAATTTTCGGTACCACGATGCTTGTCACACAAACAAACACATGATTAGCATAAAGTGCTGCGATTGGTTATTGTCAATTTTAGTTTTCTATTGCAAAGCTCCGCCACCCGCCAAGACTCTCAGTCAAGTTTACTAGTCACTCTTACAGCGTTGGAAAGGAGGATGGGTAGTGGGGATTTCGACTCACTGGATTTCATATCTTTCCAGGCAGATGCTAGCAGAAATAAGGTGAAACATTTCACGAGATCCGCTTGGTTTTGTCTGCAAGTCGTTGTCGCGATTCACGACTGTGCGCTGTCAAGCGCAAATTCTCTAGAGGGCGCTTAACTTTGGTATAAATCCGTTTAATCAAGCCGTAAGCGATTGTAGAATTGCGTTTATTTTCTTAGAAAGCAACGCTGCTTAATACAAGAAGCCTATCTTCTTTCCTGATCATAGGTTGACGAAGAAACTGGATCATCGAGAGGGTGAAATTTCTAAAATTTGCAGACACACCTTCGGTGCGTTAAAAATTATAACAGCTGCGTTGTCTAGAAACCTTTATATAAAGTTTGTGAAATTCAGATGGCACTTTCAATCAGATCGTCAATATACCAAGCTTACCATTTATTCTCGAACGAGAAGGGGAATTGAATTCTACGAAAACCGCGAAATATTTGCTGTTAAAACGTTTAGCACTACGTTTTCACTGTATATCATTGAGAGATCCATAGGGTGTGACTTCAAAAGGAGCGAATCTGTTTTACTCTTCTCTTAAATTGTAATTATTTCTCATCAATTTAGACGTTCGATCGCTTGTCAGGAACATTGTCAATAACTATAGATTCCTCACATGCTTCAAAACCATTGCTAGTAAGCTTAATTCTCGCTGGTTATTTGTCGCTTGCTAACCGCTTGAAAGGAATGCACTCGCAAACGGAATGCAAATTGATTGTTGGACCCTTGCAATTGTTGATGTATTATCGATAGGGTTGTTTTATTGACAACTGCTGAAAGTGAACAAAATAACTCGGCATGAGACTTCTGTATGTACTGCATTATTTTTTAGATTTTAAATCTATTTATAAACTTCCTGGTTCAAATCAATGTGAAACTCTACCTGATTTGGACGATTAACTTTGGTTTCTCACTTTTTGTTTACCATTCAAATTCACTTTGTAAATATGAATTAAATTTTTTAAGTGGAATAAAACTTGTAATAATAAAAATAAAAAGAAGCAAAATTTTCACAACACATGTTTGTGGTGACGTCATATTAGGCATAATGAATACATTGGAGTTTTATTTTTATAATTCTAGACAAATAAAAGTTGATTCAACTGTTTTGGCGAAGACATTGTCATACTATACTTTTTAATTTGCAGTATTGTCAATTTGATGCATTTTATTTGCATGACTTACTAGACTTAATTACATGTTCATTCAGGATCAATGATGCTTTGAATAAATAAACAGCATTTTAATAATAATTTATAATAGAGTCACAGAGTCAAAGCTACATGGTGCTAAATCAATGCAAGCTCCTGTTTATATGGATCACATTACATTTTTTGTGTGAAAAGTTGGTCTGAAAACAATCTGTAGCCTAAAACAGCATGAGCAGCTGTTATTAACAAAAAACCTCTTGGTTCATTGCTTTTCTGATAACAGTTTGTGGCATTGGTTGCATGAGGTCAAAAGGGTGTAAGTGGGGGCGTGGCTGGGTAGGGGAAAGAAAAACTATTTACATTTAAGAAATAGAAAATGGCACGACGTGTAATGCTACGCAAACAGGAAAAATTATAATGTTAACATTCCCAAACCCCCTTGTGTGTGTATCTGGTTATTGTTTTTTCAGTTGTATGGCCATTTTCTAGTTTTCTTTCTATTTGTTTTCCATTCTCTCAAGTAAAATCTTGCCATAACAGTCACTTTTCTTCAGTTTCTGGAAACTTTTGTCCAAGAGTGGCTGTTTTGGAGAGGTTTGCATGGTTCGTACAATCTTGAAGAGGTCTTGAATTTTAGCAGTCGTCTTGAAAAGTCCTTAATTTGGTTAAGGTCCTTGAAAAGTACTTGATTTCTTTATTAGGTATTGCAAAGTCCTTGAAATTTAGGACTTTGTGTATGCTCTGTCACTTTTCTGATAAATTAAATGATTTTGCTCCGAAAAAATTGGCCACCAGCAACTTTTAAAATCCGAAAATAACTAGCAAAAATGTCGGCATTATACGTGAATGCATTCATGAAGTGAAATTATAATCTTTGCCTCGATTTCATGCACCAGGGGACAGAGTTTCAATTTCGTAAATAAAACGTAGTCCTTGAAAACTATTTTTTGTCCTTGAAAAGTCCTTGAATTTTATTTGTCGAAAGTTGTACGAACCATGGGTTTGACTGTATGATCACAATTTACAAAAGCATATTTTAAGTTTCTGTTTAATAGAAACTTGCTTTCCATTCTCTCAAGTAAAATCTTGCCATAACAGTCACCTTTCTACAGTGGCTGGAAAATTCTGTCGAAGCTTGGCCATTTTGGAGAAGTTCAACTTATGATCACAATTTTCAAAAGCATATTTTAAGTTTCTATTTAACAGAAACTTGAACCAAACTTGACATGTATTGTCTTGTTTTGCACTAAACAGGATGCATTTAAAGCAAGTGAGATAGAAGGGAACCAATGTCTGGATTGTAGGGATAAGTGTCGAGGGCTTTCTGTCCATCCTTGGAGGTAAGTCAGTAAGTAAGTCAACTTTATTTGAAGAGGGTAACACATAACAGTTTTCACTGACAAACATGTGGCCCTCCATCTTAAACTTTATCTTTATCTCAAGCTAATGTATGTTGAGTAGTGTGTATAATGAAAAATGTTCAGTGTTTTTTAATGCCTACCACTAACTCCCCCTGTGTGGGGTGCTAGTCCATCACAGGATTACCTCTAGCATTTTGTCACCAGTATCCATTTATACACCTGGGTGGACTCCTTCCCAATTTAATAAATCAGGTTCTTGGTTGAGAGACCCATTTTCCGAGTTACAGGCGTATATATGGTGGAGAGAGAAAATGTGGAGTAATGTGATTTGTCTAAGGAAACAACACAATGTTAGAGACCAGATTGAACCAACAAAAGTCTGATAGTATAATCACTAGCCCACTTGTACCATGCCTCCAGAATTTGTACAAAGTGGTTTACTGTTTTAGAAATTGATAGCAGAGTGAACAGAGATTTCTTACATTTCTCATTCCGTTTCTTTCTACCTTTTAAATTTAATTTTGGAAAAAGTGAATTATCTTAAGTGCACGCAACAATCATTCTTTTATAAAGGGGCAAGGATTTTTAATAATTTTAATGAGTCTTAATTCAAATTTATATTATATAAATAGTTTTTAGCATCAATTTTTAACTTTTCTGATTTGAATAGTATTATTGTCAGTCTTCGTTTAGTTTAGTTAGATTTTTATTAGCAGGACTGCATTGCATAGAAGTTTTCTAAACTGATGCAGTCGTCCTGGGTAAACATGTTCTTTTATTATTATTGTTATTATTATTATTATTATTATTATTATTATTATTATTATTATTTAGTACCTTTTATGCCATCTTCCAGCCCTGATTTTTGCTGGTTTTTCTTGCTTTTAAACATGGCTTCTTCATAGGCTTGGTGTGATGTCTCACATGATTACTGGTTTAATTTCTCAGAAAGTACTGCATTTTCTGCAAGTGTCCAGTTGAATGTCATGACGTCCCACACAATAGCAGCTATCAGAATTTGCCAGAGGACCGCATGTGTGTTGAAGAGAAGCCACCAAGGTCGTCACTGACCAAAGTGAAGGCTGCTCATACCGAGGGCTTTGAATGGATACCAGCTGGTCTGACAAGTGGACAGGTATGCCAGCATAATATTTGTTGTACCTTTTTCTCAGGATTCTACAGAAAAATTGGATTTTATTTTCATAAGGAAATGAACCCTTTCACTCCCAGAGTCAGTTATGGAGACATGTTATGTAGTTCAAATGTTTGAGTCTTTCGACCCACGGCATCTGGTTTGTAAACTTACAGCAGATGGCAAAGGTGTAAAGGATGGTGGTGATGAAGACAATGGTAGTGGCAGTGATAATGATGGTGACAGTGATGGTGATGATGATGGTGATCACGATGATGGCGATGGTGATGGTGGTGATGGCATGATGATAATGATGATGGTGGTGATGATGATGATGATGATGATGATGATGATGATGATGATGATGACGATGATGATAACAGAGACTGAGTATTTTTTATTTATGTTTTTAAGATTCAAGACTTCATGTCCAAGCTTCCTGATGACAAAGTCCCAAAGCTTGATTCTAAAGGTGCAAGATACAGGTTGAAGCAACTGGTGTACCAGATGCCACTTCAAGATTTCTCCAACAAGCACTGTCGCAGACTAACCCTTGATCAAAAAATGGCAATGGATGACATGTGTGCCAAAAGAACAGAGAAGGCTTTGGGAGTTGGTAAGAACTTTGTTTTATTTATACAATCACATGTCCACTTATGGTGAACTCCTCACTTAGCATATGGCCACCTATCTAAAAGGGCCATACTTATTAACCTTGTCACTCGCAGGGTCACTATAATAATATTATGGAGACATGTAGACTGTACAATGTAGTTCTAACTTTTTAGTCTATTGACAAAATCCTGTGGTATGACCATTCAAATGAAACCTCTTTGGCAGTACTTTTGCATGGTACCATCTGTTTTTCAATATTATATTTGAAGTTTAAGGTTTTTTCTTGAATTTTGTCCCCATTGATGATCAATTCACCAAAATCCTGTTTATGACATCTCGTGGCCACCTTATTTCAATGGCTGACAACTAAAAATGTATGGCAGTGGCAGACAGGCCAATTCTGGGGACACACAGAACTTGCATCCCTGTCTATGTGCAGTTATGTGCAGGAACATGCATATAAATAATATTATGGTAAATTGCTGCCTGTGAATGATCTTTTCACCACATGTACCCTTGAGAATTATCTCAACATAGCTTGATATCAAGCTTTTAGCCAGCAGGGTGTCTAGGACGCCCACTTTTTGAACAAATTCATGAACATTGCACCTAATCCTTTAATCCTTTAATCCTTTTAGACACTAAATTAAGAGAATTTCAATACAAGATACTTCATAGAATTTGTTATACAAACAAAATGCTTTTCAAATTTAGAATAGTTGATTCACCGCTATGCTACTTCTGTAAGGAAGAGTTAGAGACGATAGAACATTTCTTCTTCCGGTGTGGAATTGTGTCTCTTTTGGAATGAAGTAAATAACATCCTAAAATCGCAAAAGCTTATTTCCGCTCCTTTCGACATAAAGGATATTTTCTTTGGAATTGTCCGTGCGATTAACAACAATGTTCTTATTAACTACATCATTCTCGAGGGTAAATACTTTATCTACCGTGCTAAGCTTAATAAATCCCCTTCTCCATTAGTCTGTTTTTAGAAAAAATAATGTAAGAGAATGTATCAAATCGAACGTTTTATTGCGAGAAGGAACAAAAACCTTTTTCTCCACAACAAAAAATGGGAGCCCTTCCTCCCTCTTTTGGAACAATAGCTAAAACTTGCCTTCTTTTGGTATACAAGCTATAAGGGTTTAAGTATGTTAAAAAATATTGTTTAGTGTGAGTATCGTTCTGTAAGTATTGTTTTTGTAATAAGCGTAAGTATCGTATTGTAAGTAGTGTAAGTACCCGACTGTAAGAAGTATATGTATTGTTTTGTAGGTAGCGTAAGTACCGCACTGTAAGAAGTATACGTATTGATTTGTAAGTAGTGTAAGCTTTGTATTGTGAAATAAAATGTTTACTCGTAAAAAAAAAAAAAAAAAAAAAAAAAAAACCTAATCCTTTAAAAGTTTATGATGAGAAATATCTCCAGGACGCCCACTTTTCATTTTCTGGCTAAAAGCCTGCTTGATATTCTTTGGTTTTCAGGGTCTGTGAAGTCTGGTCTTACAATGCCAACAACTTGTGCCAAATGCAGTATGCCCATGAACTTTGGAGAGATGGCCGTTTTTGCCTTCCGAGCAGGCCCTGAATTTTGCTGGCATGTAGGGTGTTTTGTCTGCAGTGAAGACAGTGAACTACTTGCTGATCATGTCTACTGCTGGGATGCAGAAAAGCAGAAGCTGTTTTGTCCAAGACATTGGAGTGAGTCCCTGAAGCCACGATGTGCTGGATGTGAAGAGGTATGCTTCATTCTACTTTGAGTTGGAGTGGAACCTTGTTAATCTGACCATCACTGGTCCACCAAAATCTGGCCTTATTAATGGGGAGACTGTGTTAACGAAATTGGTCTCATGTATGTTTATGACTTAGCTTTTCTTTGGGCTAAAGAAAAGTGACTATAATAAAGAGGTGACTGTACTGTATTAACAGGGTGGCCGTTAGGTAGGGTTTTACTGTATAGTATATAACATAATACATAACTGAAGCATTCTAAAGAAGAGGTCTTTAGTTTATTCCTTTAAAATGAAACATAATAAACATAATAGTTATTTAGTAGTAAATCGTTTATTAAGAAATCAACACTTTGCAGTCTAAGTGACTGAACTATGTGCTCTTTTACAGGATTAAATATATGTGTAAAAAAAACTATGACACTATGTGTACTTATATCAAACATAATTAATAATTTACAATGTGAATCGACCTAGAAAGAACAGACCACAAATCTGGAAACTCCAGCGCCTACTTTTTGCAAACAAAAGTGAGAGTTCTTTCATGTCCCCTGCTAGTAGTTGGAGTATCTACTTCTAGTACTTTTTTATAGTATCGTATTAGTGCAATGCAGTACAAGAAGGTGAAGGACACAATGCCAACAGCCTAATGTTATCACCCAATGACATGATCAGGTGTCACCGTGCACAGCCAGCATGTCTCCTTAGACAAGAAACTTTATTCTACCTTAAACTGTACCTCTCTTTACCTAGGTGTATAAATGGGTCCTGGTAGACCATTAAATAAACCTTTCTTATTGCTAGTGGGCATGACCCTGTGATGGGCTAAATACCATCCAGTTGGGGATTGGGGGTGGTAGTGTTATTCTCCTAGTTGCTTTATCCTAGATGTGCCTTGTAACCTGTCTTGAGTGTGACTTAACATTACTTGCCAATTTCCTCTGCACCCATGTGCTGGACATTTGGTGTCTATTAAGGTTACCTGTATGTATTGTTGGTTAAAAGTAACAGAAGTTTTTTCTTTCTAGTTAATATACGTTGGGGAATATTCTCAAGCTATGGATGAAAACTGGCATCCAGGCCATCTCTGCTGTTTTTACTGTGATGAGTCCTTGTCACAGCAAAAATTTGTAACAGTTGATGGAAAACCAGCTTGCGTCAAATGCTATGACAAGACTTTTGCCAATAACTGTGAGAATTGCAAGAAGCCTATTGGTCCTGGTACAAAGGACGTCGATGTCCGTGGTAAACATTGGCACGAGGACTGCTTTGTGTGCTCGCAGTCAGAGTGTCACAAACCTCTGGTATGTTTAACTGCGCATTTCAAGGCTGTGCTCTAAGAATTATCATAGAGCCCATAGAGAGTCTAACAATGAAATTAACATGTGCACCGTAGGGTGCCCTGACAGCTGTTAAGCTATGTGCAAAAACTAAGTTTTTCTTTTCATCTGAAGACACATTTTAGTCACCTGTGGCATCCCTGCACAGCTCTGCATTCACAAATATGTAAGCTAGCTTACAAAAAAAATACAGAATGTTGACATGTAGGATGAGGCTCCCTTTCATTCACAAAAGTGCTCATTAAAATGAAAACAAGAAGATTAGGTAGAATTTTAGAAACAAACAACAACAAATGAAATGTACTCTTGAGTCAGTCTGGCAGCTTCCTTGTAAATGGTAACACTTTGAGGTTCATCAAGAGGTAGAATCATACTACAAGATGGGAAGTTATATCCTATGAGAAAAAGAGCTACTTCTGTGAACCAGGGAAGTAATAATTGTTTGCATGATAATTACACTTCTAATCATAATGTTTGATGTTTGTTTGTTTGATTTTTTCATGATGTTTGAATTCTTTTGCAGCTTAATCAGGGTTTCACCTTCAAGGATGACAAACTGATATGCCATCCCTGCCGTGGAATCACACCATCCAAAGTGTGCGAGGCGTGTGGAGGTGATTTTGCTCCAGGAGAGAAAAAGGTTGGGTACCAGAGCAAGACCTTCCATGAGAAATGCTTTATCTGTGACGAGTGCGAGCAACCCATTGGGACACAGCAGTTCATCAGAAGAGAGGACAAGCGCTTGTGTGGAGGCTGCTTTGACACTAGTTATGCCAAGGTCAGTAACCATTTGCAGTTGTTTTCACATAACTGTACTACACGGTGTTGCGAAGTTCATTGGGAAATTGGGTACTAGACTACAAACTAGCCATATTTATGTTGCGAAGTGTGAAGGTAATTGGAAACTTGGAAACAAAGTTCGCAACTTCATTCCCACCAAAGTACACACATAAATGTCTTGTATAAAATGATGGAAATGTTGACTGTGCATGGAAAGTCGCTACCGATTGAAGCTTGACACCGTCAAAATTCTGAATGAAACTCTCGAACTCTGACATGGTGAAAACAGCCAAAAACACGTACTTCGGTGGGAATGAAGTTGCAAACTTCATAACCAAGTTTCCAATTACATTCCGTATTTTGCAACGTAATTAGCTAGTTCGTAGCCTAGTATCCAATTTCCCAATGAACTTCGCAACACTGGGCAGTAAAGTTATGTGAAAACAACAGTTACTGTGACTCCCAATATTGCCATAGGAAAAATTCATATAAAATCCCAAATTTCATTTTGTGAAACCATGCAAAAGTAAAGGAAGGACGTTTCATTTTGAATGGTCATACAATAGGATTTTGTTGACAGACTTAAAAGTTAGAACTACCTTTTTTGACCCTGGTAAACTCTAGAATCTTCATCTGAACATTGCTGTTTAGCTGTGTGTCCATTATGATATTAATTCTTTTTTATTGATGGTGTTTTCAGATTTGTGTCAAGTGTAATGAGCCAATCAAGTCCACATCAGTGAAGCATGACGGCAATGCATACCACTCGGATTGCTTTGTCTGCACAATGTGTTCACAGCCTCTCGCTGGAAGACCCTTCACCAAACATGAAGGCAAAAATGTCTGCCAAGATTGCTACCGCAATAACTATGCCAAGAGATGTGCAGCTTGCCAGCAGCTGATAGAAGGAAGTGTTAAGTTTGTAGCCTATGATGAGAAGTTCTTTCACCGAGATTGCTTCACTTGTGTAAAGTGTGGTCTTGCATTAGCTGGGGAGAAGTTCCGTGTGGTAGGAGATGACAAAGTTTGTATCAAATGCAGCTCATAAGTTAACCTTGGCACTGTAAAGCTTGCAAAGCTAGCAGAGTAGATTTCTGCTTTACTTCAAATAAATGTCAGATCTTTGATAGTGGTTATCTACTGTTAATGTTAAACACTGCGAGCTTTGCAGGATCAAATGGTCGATTTAATTAACGAAAACGAATTGCAAGAGTTATTGAAGTAATATGCAAAGTCAAAGGAAAGTTAGTCAGACGATACTGACATTCTATGGAATCACATCATTCCCCAGAGTACAGAATGCCAGATCAATGAGCTAGAAATGCCACTCTGGTGAAGCAATGCCATCCAGCATAATTGGCCCAAATAATTTGAATGAATCACAGACCATTACAGGGTTTTTGATAGCTTTTGAAGCTGCTGGAGCAAATCAAAGTTAGAAGCAAGCTGATAAATTGTTTTAAAAATTATTTGAATCTTTTATCTGCCATTTGCTACCTACATGTACCTTAGTATGAAACCACTGTTGCTAGTCTACATGTATGTAACATGGAATTTCTCTCGCTCACTAATTGCTGACAAGTTCTTTTGGTATAGCATTACATAGTAGACCTGTGAGAGATAGTCGTTTCACATTCCATTGGATTGATATTTAAGTTGTTAGATTTCTAGTACTCTTACAGTTTATAGGCCAGTCTCAAGTATTTTTAGTTGATAATAAGACAGGTTTGTCGTAAGACTAGATTGTTTGTAATTATAAAGACAGATTGTGTTATTTTAATATTAGCTACAGTACTATGTTGTGTGTTTGACAGTATTTTTACATTTAAAGATATTTTGACAGTTTGATTGATTGATAAATGGTGCTTGTAGCATTGTGTTGTTTTTTATTTTCTAGAAATAGAAGTGAAAGAAATTATATTAGTAACAGTAATAATAATAATAACAACAATAATAACAATAATTACATTTATTATATAAACACCAATGAAATACCAGGTGAGCTTTCGCGCGTAAACATCATAACTTCACACGTGAGAATAACATGTTATCTTCACACGTGAAAAGATCACCGTCGACACATTCTACTTTAGGACTTCAAAAAAATATTAAAGTGAAATGGTTTGATTTCATTGGTGTTTATATAATAAACAGAACATTACATGACTGCTTGAAGATATGAAATTTCTCTTCGAGTGTTGAAAAATATTTCACGAGTGAGCGCAGCAAATGAGTGAAATATTTTTCAACACTCGAAGAGAAATTTCGTATCTTCACGTGGCCATGTAATATCCTCTATACATCCCACTGTGAAAAGCCTGATAATACAGTCAAAGTTCTCATAAGAGGACACCATCAGAAAGCAGAAAAAGTCAGTTCATAACTGGATCTTGGTGCTTAAGGAATGATTCTGTAAGAGGAGAATTCAAATGGAGTTTTGTCGAGGCAACCATTAGTAGAGCTGTGACCGCTTACGAGGGTGTCCGCTCAGAGAGTTTTGACTGTATTCTATCTCCTAATGGTTCTTTGTTGGTGCCCACTGCTAAAAACAAATGATTTTTTATAGTGTACTTTTCCCACGTAATCAAGAACAAAGTTTTTATTTACTGAATGATGTGTTTGATGTTAGCACATCATGATTAGCATGTGTGCAAACATCTCTTTTTTCCCTTCTTTACCTACAAAGAAAGTAGTGTAGTATGTGTTTCACCTTGAGTTCTACTGAAATAATGATGAGAGAAAAGAAACATTTCACTTGGTTGAGTAACGAATTTAATTACTGAAATTCTGGCCCCAGCTGGCCTAAGGATGCTTGAAACTCTGAAGTGTTCTGATATTTAATTGTTTCCTTAATTAGTATATTGATGGTGCTTATCTCATATCCAGATCTCCCACCATCACAGGGGTGGATCCAGGGGAGGTGAAATGGGTGAATTTTCACCCCCCCCCCCCCCCCCTTTTCTGAGACCTTTCTTTCTTTTTTCTAAAGTATTTCTCAAATAAATAATATTTTATTTCTCTGATATCTTTTTTGATTAAAATTTCACCCCCCATTTCAAAATCCTGGATCTGCCCCTGCATCAGACAGAGCACATAAGTGAGATCTGGGCATGAGATTAATTGGGTCCAGAAGGATGTCAGACACCTTATTGAGACTTATATAACGGAGTAACTGGTTAGCTTTCAGTTGAAGTAAGGGGTAGCAGTTTAGGACTAAGCAACTCGAGAAGCTAGGTGGTATAGTGGTACGGTAGGCCATGTAGGCCTAATCCTAGCTGAGGTCACAGGTTCAATCCTGAGTGAGGATTTTAGATTTTCTTTTTTACACTTAAAAATTTGTTGAAAATAAAATTGTAAGTGTCGTCATTATGTTATGTCTCAATAAGGTGTCCGACGTAGCTCTGGGCGGTATGATTTAGGCACAACCACCTTCCAGGGGCAAGTAGCAAGTTTGTTGTTGAGTTAAGAGAAGCGGGCATGAAGTAGGTAGTCATTTGAACTATTGGTAGGATGCAGTGATGGCATCATTAATGATTTAAAAAGTGTGAAACGTCAAGGTACGAAAAAGGTTAATTGAACAGGTGCAGGTCAAAAGCTTCCTGTCTTGTATTACAATGATGTCTAGTCCTTAATCAAAAGTAATAATATTAAGACTAGCTAGAACTTACCATGGTGTACGTTAGGTTAAATTGGAAAAAGTTCTTGTCAAATAGGACTTGTTGCGATCAAATAAAAGATATTACCTAATGACCTCTAATTAATGTCTGCAAACTAAGTTAATCATTAATGGTTTTGATTTTCAATTAAAATCTTAAAAGATGTCCAAAATTATAGAGGGGTAGATCCTTTTTTCCTCCCCAATATGCCTCCTGTATTGTGACTTAATATCGTGTAAATGTTTTCAAGCAAGGGGGATACAGCACTTGAGAATTCTCTCTCCTAACCACCACCCTCACCCCTACCCCTACCAACCAATGGAGAATTCTATAAAATTACTTTGCATTAAAGATCCAGCTAACCAGCTTTGCCTACAATATATCTCGCGCAGAGTACTCAAAGTTTCGCCCTGAGGGTCAAATCCTCGTCCTGTCAAGGAGGGAGGGGCTAATTTTAATGAGTATACCACGCACCCGTTTCTCGACCTTTCAAATACCTCAGAGATAAACTGAGATGACCTGACCCACACGCTTAGAACATTGGCAAGCTTTTCAAATTTCTGCCCAAATTTTGTAATCCCTTTCAGTTTACAATGTATTTCGGTATTAAATTACACAATTGCTAGCCCGGTAACCGGGTTGAAATTTTCCATGTGAAGTAATATCAAACATGAGACACAGTGTTTCATTTAATTTCCAAACACTCATTAAGACGAACTTTTAAAGAAAATCCTTGATGTAATCGACATCTAACTAATGTATGTCAAGGAATCGACGAGTTCAAGACGTCTACCAGAGTTATGATTGAAAACAGTAATTTTATGAAGTAACAGGACGAAAACAAGCTTAGCACCAAAACGAGGCTATGCCTCGTGCACATCTAAGAAAATGTGTCCCACATAGGAGGAAAAGAGACTATCGCCTCTTATATATAGGTTTTAGCACCATAACCTTCTCAGAGCTTCCTTGTGCGGGTGGACCGGTGAGGGTGGGACTCTACAGAGACAATGCGCCCAGTAGCAGCCTCTACCAGATTCGTACCCAGTCGCTTCTGCGCCTTTTCGCGCGTCAAATGAAATAAATAAGTGACGACTGGGTACGAGTCTGTAGCCTCTACCCAATGAGGGGGGTGGAGGGGAGCAGAGACGGGGTCGCATTTTGCTCAAATTAATTTTTATTTTTTTATTGTTAAATTAACATGTTAAAAGGCGCGTTTTAACTTGTCTTCATATCAAATGCACGTATCTGGCACTGTAAATTCAATGTAAATGCTAAGAAAGCTATGTACTTGTCCTCCTTTAAACATTAATTTCCTTTGTATTTTCTTTATGAATTATTAATGAGTTTGAGAACATACGAAAAAAATCGTTCCCAGTTACCAGGATTGACATCATAAAAGGAGGACATTTACCTCCAGTAGACTGATCCCCGGGAGGGGGGAGGGGAGGGGGGTTATTCTGTTCATTTTTGGGTGGGGTGTGCCGCTGGGACTCTGAAACCCTTACCCTGTACCAGACTTTGTTCTGCCATCTGCAATCCTATTCTTGGCTCGACACAAAATCTCCCTACTCTGTCCCAGATCTTCATACCACTGATCATATTCCCGGTTAATGATGCCCTATTTTACACCAAAACTCTCTCATTTCTATATGACAAAATATAGACGGCAAGACTGATCCTAACGGGAAGAAGAAAACGATAAGAAACAAAAAAAGATATATGTATAATATAATTGCCCGATATTCGGTTTATTATCGTTTTCTTCTTGCCGTTAGGATCAGTCTTGCCGTCTATATTTTATCATTTGAAGTTTTTTTCCTGATACAGGTCTACAACAACAGATCCGGCTCCTCTTAACGAGTTTTGTCGCTGTGGTCTTGCCGTATTTAAAGTCTTGAATTTCTCATTTCTATACCCTATCCCAAGCTAAACTGTATGAAAACCGTACCTTCGGTTTCACTGCGGCACACTGAGCTTATATACGAAAGTAAACCCCCCCCCCCCCCCCCCACCCCCAGACCTATTCCAGACTCGCTATTTTCCAGAAACTCGTTCACTATCACAGTCTAAGATGCCAGGGGTAAGTAAAAATGCCGTACTGCCCGCCATACCGATTTTTAAATGCCATTTGCCAGTAAACCTCGTCTAGAATAAATTCTTCACGCAACTGACCAGTTACGCGGAAAATGATACCCTATTCTAGACCAAAAATCTCTGATTACTATACCCTATCCCAGACTAAACTGCCTGAAAACCATACCCTTCACAGCGGCACATACCTATATAGCTCATATATGGGAGTACCACCACCCCCCCCCCCGCCCCCCCCCCCCCCCCGGCCTTCACAGCAGCACATAGCGGATATATAGGAGTACCTCCCACCGGGATTTAAACATGTTGTGAATAGGGTATTAGTTATGTTGGTCCGCTATTAAAAAGGCTTTTCTGAATACGGTTAAAAATAACAGTTTCTGATTATAGTACCTGTCTCTAAAAAAAGATGATGAAACAGATAAAGTTAAAAAACCAGGGAATGATAAGTCGTGACAAGTCTGGTAACATGATATGGATCGGAAGTGCGAGGCTGGCGCGCGGCGCGGCAGCCGCTTCCTTTTGGCGGGAAAAGTCAGGCTTGCCTGGGCATGTGACCTGATTGCCTTAAGGCAGACTGGCTTTCATTTTTGTCGAGTTGGGGGTTATGTTTACGCTTTAGTTGTTTCTTTGTCCCTTTTGGTAATTTGCACATGGAATATCCATTACAATGGAGGAAACGAGACAGCCGCCACACATGGGGTGGAGAAAAGCGTTGGAGTTGATTGGAGAGAGGATATTTGGTCCACAGCGCGCGTTTTCCTTCAAAGGTAGGAATGACATCGATGTTCAACACAGCACAACTCGAATTTCGTCATTTCTTGCTTAATATTAAATACCAACTTCTCGAAATGTTTGTTTTAAACTTTACTGTAAATTGGTTCAATATTTTCCAGTCTTCATTAAACAACACACTCAAAGTTAGCCAACAAATGAACAATGCGTAACAATGCATAACTTAAGATGAACACGTGTCCTTTGTGGCAGGCGTGCAAAGTATTTTAAATTTGTAATTGCAGTTTTTACTCTTTTCGTGTTCTCAAACGTATGCAATTTATTGGCCCTAGCATACCAGTAGTGGTTTATATACCAGCTTTGCTTGTCTGTATGTGATTTGAATGATTTTATTACAGCAAACGAACTAAAATAAGTAAATTATAGTGAGGCCTTGGAGTCACATAACAAATGATTTTAAGGCTTAAATACAAAACATTTCCATGAACGTTAGCTATTAATCAGTGAGATTCATCCAAACTCAAATTCTATTCATATAATTTTCAATACAAGTCACAGTGCACTAGAGCCCACAGTTTTTCTCCAGAGGTTGAAATTCAGCATGATGGCATGTTTTTACAGCTGGATACATAGCTTGTTGCTGATTGACAGGACTGTGCTCTAGCAGTGCCTACCAGTGCTCAAGCTACTAACTTTTGTCCTTTCGCGACTAGAAAAACTTACTTTTTGTGTAAAGCTTAAGTGCCGGGCAAGGCTCCCTGTGAAGCCTTGATTGGGTTACCCTGTTTGCTTCATCATGTTCCAACTATATTGTTTTGTGTGGTTCATACTGGTGCAATAAAACTGCACGATCTCCTTATCTAGTGTGAGCCAAGCAGCAGTCTAGGATCTCTTTTCAGTGCAATGCAATGATGTCTAATTTGCTATGAGGCTTTTTATGAAAGCTTGGTTTACTAGCCTGGCCATGGTGCAAAACCATTTATATAAAATTTAGTTTCATTAGCATCCCATTCGAATCTGATTCTGAAGGCTGTACACCAGTTAAGCTTGGCATAATCACAGTTTGACTCTGGTAGTGATCAAAGGCTAATATCTCCTCTCCTAGACATTTTGCTTTACCGACTGCCCTACCCCTACCCCTCACCCCCTGCAGCCAACTCCCCACCCTCCATGGTAGAGTCTACCTACTATAGCTCAGAAGGAGGTTGGACACCTTATTGAAAGTTACATGATGGAATTTTATCTTCAATAAATTTTTAACTGTAAGAAAGAAAATCTAAACTTCCCACCAAGGCTCGAACCTGTGACCTCAGGCAGTATCTAGATTGTTAGAGAGCCTACACGACCACAACACTATCGAGCTGCTTGTATCAATTCGATTTAAATTTAAGTATATTACCATTAATACCATTAATATTTTGAGCTAAACTTTTTAGACTGTTGGTGCAAAAAAGGCCTAAGAAACTTGATGTTTTGTTACATAGATTTGCATATTTTTCTGTACCTACTGAACACCAAAAAATGCTGTACTTATCGACTACATGCTCTGTGTTAGAGCTACAACGTTGCACGGACTTGAAATGCGCAAATACAGGGCACTTAATTTTTTTGTTTCGATGATTTTTGCATTTATCTTCACATGTTCACTTTTCAACAAGCCTTTTGCTATATAGAGGCAATAAAATTACGTTGACTGCCATTTCTATTCAATTTATATTGTACCTCTATTAAACGGCCAACCTCTATTAAGCGGCCAGTTTTCAAAGTCCCTAGGGTGGCCGCTTAATAGAGGTCCGATTGTAGTACTACCAAGCAACACTGTGACCCCACACTGCTAGGTGTGAAGGCACTCCTGGCATAAAACATAGATTAGATAATTACTGGAGACATAGTTCAGACTGAAAAGAGCTAATTTTCTGTATTGTCCTATTGTATTTAACCAGAAACCCACAAGTAGGTTAATGTGCAACTGTCTCTTCTACTGTATGCCTCAAAACAAGCATCCGATTATTCAATTTGCTAAGAAGTTGTTACAGCCATATTTGGAAAATCAAGATAAAAATATTAACCAATCAATTCACTAGAGCAACTTACTTCCAATCTTGAGGAACCAAGGGGTTTCAAAATATAGTACAAAGCAAAACATGAATATTCGGAAGCTGTGAATATGCGTTAAACATTTCATCACACATCAGTTTCTGATTAAACCCAACAATACCACAACTATGCATTCTCAGAAAAAGTCTGCTGGCCAGGCTGCTTAACTCTTTTGACACAACCACAATAAAGAGGCAGGTGTGTGCAGGAAATTGAATCTCAAAAGGTTTATTCTCAAACCAGCAAAAATGTTAACTCTTCATTTAACATTAACGTAACTCTTAAAAGCTGATAATTTCAGCATTTTTTAATTTGTACATTAACCTGATATCTATTTTACAGAAAATATTGTTATCAAACTAATGCAACAGCTGGGACCACTGAACAAAGAAATAATATTATAACATTGCCTACTTGACAGTTATTATACCCATACACTGACTGTTAGAAATAAAAGTATTTTGGTAATTAAATTGAAAGAATTATTTTGTCTTCGTTCTGCAATGTTATCTATTCTTGTCAATGACCTAGCCTCTGAGAAGTTAACACAGAACCCAACAAGAATTTCAAACAGTCATCACCATAACAATGAACATATTATTGTCACAATCCAAACAAGTGTTTTGTTTATTTGTACAGTCAGAATCATATCAGAGATTATGTGCTTCTGGTACAGTAATATGTTCATGGCATGTCAGATTGTTACTGATTGCAACTTCCACAGTAAACATGACATACCGGTACCATAAGTCATTTCACACAAACCATTAGACTCAAATTGCTTGAGCTAGATGGTTCAATGATATTTGAATAGAAATAAAAAAAAGTTATTACTGACTGTTCTGGAAAATCTGAACTGAGATCAAAGTTGTTCTTTTAAAAAACATAACATTTTTTGAACAGATGATAGAAATCAGATGTCCCAAAAAGAATGCAACAAATTTAAAATAAAACTTTTAAGTGCAGTTTCTTGTAATCCATTTTAAAATTTGTTGAACTGTTTCAGCAGTTAGGATCGGCTTCTCAAAAGTTGTTTACTTGAAACTATCTTCCCATTTAGGTCATCAATATCCATATGCAATATTGAAAATGAGAACAGCTTGTCTATGTTACAATACAATGCTAATCTAACAATCTGCTTCATGAATTAAAACACTATTCAGTTGTGTCGTCATTGCATTGCACAGTAACAAATGAAATAAATATAATTATTTCTCTTTGCAAATTGTCATATATTACTGATTTACTTTTTTATATCTTATTGTATGAAATGAGGTATAGGAGAATTAAATTTAAATATTTTGTTCTTAAATGTTATCATTGCAATTACCTCAATGGTATAACTAATAAGAACACAAGAAAACTGCTAATCTCTTTCTTTTAGGTAATTAAACAATAATAAAGGCTGTTGGCCTCTAAACAACAAACAAAGTTGTAACAAACCATACATATACAAGTAAAGTATACTGTCTATTTTGCGAAGATGTACACTTATACTGCCAGCTCTAGTAATTTGGAATGCTGCTCCAGCTATGCGATTTATTCAAAGGGTCATTGCATCATTAAATTTGCTACAACTTTCAAGCTACATGTACATTTTTAACTATGACTTCACAGAAGCTTCATAATATAAACTAAAATATTCCTTGCAGTTAATGGTATATCACTGTACCAAACAGTTTTCCTTCTTCTTCTTTGACTTTTGCTTTTTGGTTGCATCAGCTGTCTTGACTATTTGTGGCTGAGGCCTTTCACAGAACCCATCCTGTGTATAAGTGATCCTTGGGCGTCGAACAGGCTTTGATTTGGTCTTGTCTACTGGATTGGCAAATGGGTCTTCCCATGGCAATTGTGATGACTTTGACTGATTCTGATGACCACCTCGTGGTTTAGGTTCCTTCTGCATAGAGCCACTCCTATTCATCAGATGCTCCTTCCTTGCTGATACATATGTACCAGAAGAAGTCCTCCGGTGACTACGTTGTGGTGGGGGCATGGTGTTTGGCCTCCATGTGAGGCTTTCCAAAGACCTTGACAAAGGCCTTGAGTTTTCACCTTCACTAAAATAGCACTTTGAATTTATAAAATCTTCAGTGTCTATGTCATAGTATTTTATTTGCCTTGCTTTTGTCCGATGGCCTGAATTTCTGGATGTCCTTGAACAATAGTCTGATGCATATCCAGAGGTATGTCTCTCCTTCCCCTTGACATGCTTCCGAGCTTTATGCGAGTCTCGACTGGCTGATGAGGTTTCTGTGCCATAGTTACTATCTCTCTCAATAGTTCCATAATTGCTATCCTTAGCAGATTCACTGTCCACTGGAGTTGCTCTTATGAAGTCACAGTCATTTATGCTTTCATATAATTGCGCTCGGTATGCTCTTTCAACATTGTCAACTGTTTGCCTACCCCTGGAAACTTCCTGGAAATTCTCTCCCCTGTGGTGGAATCGGTTATTGTCAAAATCAAAACCACCATAATTGCCTCCTTGGGCACTTACACTGTCAAAAACATCAGTTGAATATCCTGAAGATTCAATAACACCAAACATGGTTCGAGACAACCTTCCATGAGAAATTCCAACGGAACCATCATCAAGGCATTGTCTTTGAAAATGTCCAACACGGTGATGAGGCGAAATGCCTGAATACCTGCCCAAGCTATCACCATCAGTGCTTGGTTCATATGGGGCGCTCAATCCGCCTGAAGCAGATGGAGTGCTTGAGGTCACATAGTCTGACTCGAGAGTTCCCAGGTCAGATGTACATTCATGAGCATTGTAATGTTTTGTTACATCATCATGTGGCTGTAAATGGGAAAAATGCTCATGTTCTTGGTATATCACAGGGGCTCCACGACTGCACTCTGGCGAACAATAAATCTCTCCATTCTTAGGTAGAAATGGCTGTCCAAGGAGAGGTTTGCGACAATTATAACAGCAGTAACAACTATCTGTAGCATGCCAGTGCTGTCCATTATGTTCCATTTGACTTGCATCAGGGTCAATCGGCTCACCACAAGCATCACAAAATTCTGCATACATTGACTTGAAACAGTGACAGCAAAATGGATTTCCTTCCTTCATTATATAACGCATTCCTCCGAGGGGGCAATCACATTCAAAGCAACAGAAATGGCTCACATGCCAGCATCTGTCTTCTGCTTCTGTGCACTGTTCAGCAAAAATAATCTGAAAAAATAGCATGAAAACAAACAAGGAAAGTTTTAGTTAATTGTTATAGGTTTTATTCATTCGTTTTGCCTTGATCATTTTCCATGGATTTATGGGAGCTTTGTTGTTGCCAGGAAACTGCTGTACAACTTAAAAAGATATATAGGGAATCTGAAATTGGAGTGTACTTGTTTGATGCCTGTTTGACAAATTCACAATCCATGCGCAACAAATTCTAACAAATTTATAAACCCTGCTTCATAAGGACTGCGGAACAATTTTTTGTACTTAATTCAATCAAACTTACTCATTCAAATTGTCTGCATTACAGACGGCTTGTGCATTGTCTGTTAATCTTTTTGACGACCTTTATAAATTCCTCCTTCTTTGTTGAGATTCTTTGCCTCCTCATTCACATTGATGGCATCTACTCATAAACTTACTCAAACAAACAAACTCACCTCATCACATGCAGCACATCTTGGCCTCAAGGTTTCAGCATGGTGTCGTCCACAAAAAATCCTCCCATCCTTGTAACAGTAGATTAAATCCACCAAAAGCTCTTTGCATACACAGCAGACAAAGCAACCAGCATGCCAGCTTGTGTTCTGACCAGCTCTTGGAGCAAAGACTGCCACGGATCCTGGACAGACACGATCACCACACTACAAGAAAAAAAGGGTTTAGTTTTTGTCATTTAACCAACATTACCCTTTGCCTCAGCTTACATGCTATCTGTTTTTTACACATGGGTAAATTTTTACCCATACCCTACCCGGGAAGCACACGATATTTGGTTGCTGTTCTGCGACATTTTGTGATAACTTATGCACAAGAGACCTTTAGTTAATAGTTTTTATTGGCTTTTACTTTTTTATGTTGTGGCTCCTATGTAAAATGCTGATTATAAAAGAGCAACACCTTTGCAAAGAACAGAGAATGTTCAAATTTTCTATTTATAATTTTTGGAAGAATTAAAAATAAAGCAGGTTCTTCTTTTCCCAGTTAAAATTTGGTTACTCATGTAATGATATGGCGCATGTATATGTTGAACATTAGATCATCAATATTCTGACATTCTTACCTCTCTACAGCTGTACCCTTCAGAAACATCTGGAATCGGTTTCACCACCCCTCGGTCTAATGCATCTCTCTTCCTCAGTGCTACAAAGATCCGTAGTTCTCTTTTCTCCTCATCTGTAAGACCATTACAAAACCTTGCTTCGCTGTCATATGGCGGAAGCTGTACAATGATCTGCTTGTTGCGGTATCGTTCTCCGTGGCTATCAATATAGGGGACCTTTTCTTCTGGCAGTGAACCCATGTAGGCATGTACCTATATAGCACAGTAACAATATATCATTAGTTTTCTCTTGTTAAGGCTGTTCATATACTGATTATCATTAGTTTCTCTTGTTAAGGCTGTTCATATACTGATTATCATTAGTTTTCTCTTGTTAAGGCTGTTCATATACTGATTATCGTTAGTTTTCTCTTGTTAAGGCTGTTCATATACTGATTATCGTTAGTTTTCTCTTGTTAAGGCTGTTCATATACTGATTACCGTTAGTTTTCTCTTGTTAAGGCTGTTCATATACTGATTATCGTTAGTTTTCTCTTGTTAAGGCTGTTCATATACTGATTAACCCTTTTACTTCTGAGTCAAACATCTAACGAATCTCATGAGGATTTCCCAATATTCCATTCTAAAAATAATAATATTATTGGATTCCTTTTTTTGTGTGCAAATTTAGCATACATTTTACAAGTAATGCAATCTATTTCCATCCTAGACATCACATATTGTAAAAAGCATAGAGACACTTGTTAATACGTTATTTTAAGAAATTATCATTATTATTATTATTAGACATTCATAGCCAAAGAGATGTGCTCACAGTTTAACTGAACCAATATACTATGCTAATGAAACTGCTGCTCGCCTCTATTTTTAGATTTTGTTTGATACAAATGTGTCTTTTTTTAATAAATAGTTTTTTTTCTTTTGTTCAAAGTGATGCTTAAGATATTAATGGCGTAGCCCCTTTAAAAAACCGTTTGTGTTTGATGGGAAAAGTCTATGGAAAAACACATATAGACTTTCCATTTGTAGCCAGTCAGAGTATAATTTACACAATAATAAGCTCTTATGTTTTGTATTTGCCGCTGTTTACAATGTAAGACCACAAAATTCCAAAGCAGCTTTTCGATACATCTTTGATAAACTTCACAAGTATAACGTACCACAGACAAAAGAAACTACAAACATGTTCGGACATGTCAGCCAGTCAATATTTTACTTGAAAGGTAGAGAGAATGACAAATATTTTGACACTTCCACAATTGACCACCCTCTAACTTAAAAAAATAACCTGACAGAACACTTTCACTGCCTACACAACAAGAGGTGTCCAAGCAAATAAAACAAATTAGAAGATTCCAAAACTAGTTGGTTTTCCATACAGTATTTACCATGTATCAAAATATAAAATTTCTGCATAGGAAAGCACTATTTATTGACAATAGCTTCCATGTAATTAAGACAATGAAAGACCCAAAAGTGAAAACCACTGTGTACATGTATATGTTGTGGTTTAACTTTTCTTGGTTTGAAATTTTCAAACCAGTTTAATTTTATTTTCCTTTGTCTCATATGATTACTATAAACCAATACAAAGGAAAATAAAAATGACAAAACATTGCATATTGTTTAAGGTTGAGGAAGATTATTTACTAATTGGAAGCTTAATTCTTTTCTCAGTTTTTGTACGTGACTTATCAATAATCTTGAAAATTTTACTACAGCAAATTTAAATTTTGCTTGATTTTGATAAACTCTAAGCCCTGTGTAAATAAAATGAATAAGGGTATATGAAAAAAAAAATGTATGTAGTTATTTACCATCTGTACTCACCTGTTCAGCCGTTATCCCAGGCGGTACCCAGGCATATTCATCAAGAGCACATCCACTGTCATCATCACTTGGAAATCCAGAATAGTTTGCATCACCTAAGAACACACTGCGACCTGTCCTGGCATCATCCACAATGATGTTGTGATCTTCTCGCGGGCACTTGCAATGCTGACAAATTTTCCTGTAGTTCAAAAGTCAGTTATAGTCAATCAGTGATAAAAGCACGATTGGAGACAAATAACAAACTATAAGCAGGAATTAAACTGGCTCATTGTGGGACCTTTTGTTTCTAAGCTGCCTTCTAGTTATTGCCTACCTCTCACAGTTTCCAATGAACTGTTTAAAATTTAACATGGAGTGATTACTGGTAGTTATCATAACAAATCAAGGGCCTTGTATGTGACTCAACTGATGAAATTTTATTCGGGATAAAATCATTATGCTAAAAATACACAAAAAAAATAAAAATGTCTCCATGCAATATCTAAAAGTCTGCTCAGTGCCAATTAGTGATATGGTTTGACACAAGATTCTGTGTCAAAACAAAATCGATCCAAGAGACATTATTTGTTTTAATAAATGGAACCATTATTTTCACACGTTTTCAAGCAAGTACGTGTGAATATCAAAGAAAGAAAGGCCTCTTATATTTTCAGTTTCTATTTTTGCCAAGTTTTGTACTGGAATTAAACTAAGGCAAAACATATGTTGATCAACTGATAAGTGTCCATAAAGGAAATGTGCTGGATTGATAAAGCTTACAAGGCTGGACATGCCCAACAAATATGCAAATTAAATTAAACTACCACACAACACAGCAGGATATGTCACATACTAAACTCATCTTCACACCTGTACATTATATACCATTTGAAACAAAATGTACCATTTGAAACAAAATAAACCCTACACTGATTGCAGATTTTTGTTGCTCACATCACTGGGGTATAAACAGTTGTGAAGAACAGGAAGCTGTATTGTTATTTCAGTTTCCATCTTATCTATTCTCAAGTTAATCTCTTTTTTAAAAGCCTTGATTGTGCCAAAAATAGTGCATGTTTAGGGACACGTTCAGTTACTAAGAGTTACTGTCCTACGTTTAACCCATTCAATTGCCTGAGTCATGCAATGTGCTTCTTACTTCTGAATGCACAAACGACATCCTAAAAGTTTCATTTTTCAAATACATAGAAACTCTTGGCAGTAGTCTCTCATGAGATGCTGTTTGTTTATCAAATTATTGATCTAAAGTGAAAATTTCAGATCATTTGTCACTAATTTGCTCTGTGGTACTCCGGTGAAGAACTAACATAAAATAACCTACTATATTTTTTTCATTATAGCTACAAGGCTAAGAAGTGATACTGTCATTAATACGAAGAATACAAAATACTTTAATTTTTATTTTAGATCTTGAATAACTATTTCTATTTCTTTTTGAGCTATGGTGTACCAATTTCAAAAAAATTAAATTATAGAAAACAAATCCCTTTGTAACAAAAATAAGCCCATCTTTGATATGAAGGTTTTACTCCAAAAAAGTTCAATATTTAAAAAGGTGATGTTTTTATCTGCATGTATTGTATACATTTGCAAACATGATATTCACAACAGTTAATCTTCTCTTTTACATTACAACAATAACAGTTATTACAATCATTTTCTTCAGTAAAAATTCAAAATTCTGGTGATACCACATAACAATGAGGTTGGATAGATCTAGATGTCATATTGCCATAATTTCTATATTCATAATATTATTCTTAACCAGTCTATAGAACTGTGGCTTAATTGCATGGATACAAAAAGGGAAAATAACTAAACATCCATGAATCTGAAGGGAGAAATAAATAATTCAGAAAGAAAAATAATTTCCTTGTTCAAAACACTGGTTCAGAAAAGTATCTTTTATTACAATAGAGATGGCAGATGTTTCACACAACACACAAGAACACTTTTCATGAAGTGCCAATTTATTCAGCTTGCTAATATAAATTCCACCTTTTGAAAGTTTGAGGGTTGTCAATATTTTGCTTATTTGAAACAACCTTTATTTAAAACAAACATAAGGAAAGATCAATTACTTAAAACAAAGCCGATTTGGATAGTCAAAACGCAAAACCGCTTTGCAGATTTAATTAATTCTATAAAAGGTTCAACACGTCTTTAGATGATTGTTTCAGCTTTTATATTTTACACTCTATTTTAACAAAGACCACACACTTAGTAGCTACAAGTCTCAAGAAACCTTTCTTGGCATAAATCATTCTTCCAGTGATGCAATAAGAGAAATCATTTGTATTATAATTTTGAGAGTCAGCTAAACCTCACATAAGTAGAAAATGATTATCTTTGTCACAACAACAGCTCTATTCACAGTATCTTTTTATCGAAAACAGCCACTTCCACAAATAGGGTTTAAAGGATTAGAATTTTCTTATCGTCTGTGAAAGGATTTCTGCACCGACGTTATCAATTTGTACGAGACACAAAACTTACAACAGAAATCGGCAGTGTTATACGTGGCGCGCGAGTGATCAATAATATATAATGCAATACAAATATTAATTTCAAAAAAACAATTTTGAACAACAGCTCTTATTGTTTTAGTACGAACTGGAAAATTGCCACCTTATGAAGTTTTGCGTTTTAATGAAAAAGATCCAGCGATGTTAAACTAATAATTACATTTTAATTTCCTTCGAAATGACAATGATATTTTTGCGACTACAATGGTTTCTGACGCCAAGGCTTAGCGTTTGCGCTTGCTTAGAAATAACAAAAAAATCACACAAACGAAGGCAACTTTTAGGCGCATAAACCCCTGAAGGTTTAGTGATTTTTCTCTCCAAATTTTCCAAGCAAAAATGCGAGGAAAGAAATTTTCAGAATCGCGAGAATTTGCCACTTCACATAAGGCGGGTCAAATACGATGCCCGAGGGAAAACGATACGTTATCCGACATATTCTTTCAACTTTCAGATCCGAGAATAAACAGATTTCATAAAATGCATTCGTCGGTTAAATTATAAAGAATACGACCGTGACAAGAAACATGAAAACAAAACACACTAACAGCTTCCAGCCATGTGTGTGTGAGAACTCAGCTTGAGCGACATTTTTCCAAAACAAAAAATTGTCGGTTATAGGAGGGAGCGAACACAGGAATCGAATTCTTTACTGTTTGAAGGAAGCAGTGGATTCCTAATTTGTTTTTGGAACGGCGATATTTTTCAGACAGTGCTAAGTATATCTTCACCGTGCTCGATTTCTCGCTTGATTCCTTCCATTCTTGCGATACCGCACACGTACACTGATAATTTACGCGGGTTATCAAACACATTTCTTGCGGTAAAGAACCCGGTTTTCTTGCTTCGCCGCGCCGCGCGCGTTCTTTCGGATCAAGACAACAAATGGAGTTTCTCAGCAGCGCGCGCTAAGCAGTTTCCGGGCGAGGAAGTACTAAACGAAACTCAAGACTGCTGTTATAAGATTACCCATCATTAAGAGCATATTCACTCGTGTTTATAACCCAACTATTACACACCGTCACCGCGAGGAATTATTCGTTGAATTGCAACTCAAACCCACTGTGTGAGGAGATGGTGTTTTCGAGCTAATGCTGTTTTAGAGTATCCTTGGTTTGTGTCAGAGTAAATCAAAACAGACCAAATTCCCACCCGTCTTATCTACAATTGACAGTTTGGTTCACCGCATAACCTCCTTCGAGTGTCCTAAAATTCGGAAAATGGCTGAAGCCCGCATCCGTCCGTTCACAGTCTCCATACTCAAAACACTGTTGTGTCTGCTAAACGCATTCGCCTAATTAAAAGATCTCTTTATACTAAACAATTCTTCCGATTCATGTCAGTTTTTAAAACAAGAGTTAAATGTACAAGACAGCGGGTTTCAAGTGCGTGGGTACACGAAGCGCTAGATCAATGATCAAGCGATACTAAACAAACATCTGCGAGTGTCGCCATCTCAAGGATCGAGACCACCGTACCTAAACTCTCTTGCTCGCTAATAAACATTAAAATCAATCCGCGCTTCCTAACAAACACTGAAAGAAACATCACTAATGCATGTTCAAAAACCAAGACCTTTTAAAGCCAATTACAACAATAAAAAAAGTAAGAGCCCGTAAAATTAGCTCAACTATTGTTCAATGATGATTTCACCAACACGAATTCCGTCATCTCTTTACATCCTGAAAACGGACAAGAAAAAAAGAAGCGTGGGTCGTTTTCGGAGCAACAGAAGCTGTATCTGTTACGTTTGACCCTTGCTGCATGCATCCTACGGTATCTTAAATACCTATCTAATCTTTTGGACAAAGCCACGGGCCGAGGCCTGATGGTGGCGTCCTGAGTGATCGGTCTCAAATACACAAAATTCCAAAGCACAATATCGGTAATATCCCAAAGGCGAATGGCTGTTTCACCTCGGGGCATACTCATTGTTGTTCTCTTTGGACTTGTGTGTTGATTTGCGTGCCACTTTAAAATACTACTACATTCACGCTGGGAACAAAGCAACCCAGCCGTTCTTGTGTTGAATTGAAAAAGCTTGTCGCTTTATACAGCAATGAAACAATCCATGGCTTACCTCCAATAATGGGCAGAAAACCCTGGACATAACTCGCCGCAGTTGTTGCAGGTATTCGCACTCTCCTCCTCGTGTGCCACCATATTCTGTTTAATAAAAACACAAGCAAAATCCGTGTCAGTTATCAACAGTAATGGCCGCAGCCCGCACATGTCTGCTACTCAACAACTAATAAACACACACGAGACCTAGAAACTGAAAGCATCCCTTGGTCTCGAATCGCTTCTTACCGAAGACATCTTAGTCTTTTTCATCGTCCCTTTTTCACCTTAACTCAAACAGCAACGCAACGACTTTGGGTTTCGTCCACGAAGCTTAAATTACGATTCACTTGTGACATAAGGGATCAATGGTTTATAAAACTCTCGACGACAACTAAAGCTAAGGAAACGTGCAACTACGTTGTTGAACTGCAAAATCAATACAACCTTTTGAAGCAGATGATTGACACTTGTGCACGGTAATTAATGCGTAATCCAATCAGATTCAGCGGTACACATTCCACAATGTCAACACACTTCCCCGTAAAACGCGCTTTGATTCATGAGAAAAACTCGACTACCGTGGGATAAGCCCCCGTGTCCCCCCGGGGAGGAAGTACCTGTCCTCGAGTAGGACCTGCTGAAGTCATTTTCTTGTCCGAGTTTGGCAACACGAGGTGAGCCACTGAACCACCACCAACGAAACCAGAACTATTTTTTATGCGCAAGAAAAACAATGCTGAGATATGAACCAATGGGAGGCGTTTATCCCTTCATTATAAGTTAATACTCAAGAAAACAAATAATATAATAACCCTTTGAAACAGATCGGTAATGAGACGGGTTTGTATACGGAAACGAAAGTAAACATGCTTAGTAATTTCTGTACTACTGCTTGTATTCCTTCGTAGATACGTGCGCCGAATAGACTCGATAATACACCTCCTGCTATTCCGGTTGATTATGAAAAGTAATACACTTGTAATTACAACATGATGAGGGAGCCGACTGCAGTTTCGCAGTCAAACAAAAACTTTAGGTGATAGTCGCATCGTTGCTTAACTATAAAATGATATATCAGTGAACAGAGAAAAGAGGTGTTCGAAGAATTCATATGAGTTGCCTAAAGTAGAGTCAAAAGACAAAGGTATGAATTCCATATAAATTATATAAACAGTTCATAAATGTGTGGACTGTTTAGAATGCACCTGAAAATTTTAAAAAGAGATAAAAATAAATACCGAAGCAGTTGAGCGAGTCTTTGATTCTATCTCGACATTTAGTTCATAATGATTACAATAATGATCAAAAGTGATAAAAAAGTGATTAGTCTAGGAAATTTCCACTGAAGTATGACCAACTTTATATCGCTTATTCAATGCAATTCCCGGTACAATGAGTTAACAATAGGGTTTCCAATTCAAGGTACCGCGCATGTAATTTTCTCAATCAATCCGAGATCCCGGGATCAGATAGATTTTTCCCTTATCGCAAATCGATACAAGAAAAAACATTTTATCAACTCGAATTAATTCGCATGACAGTTTGATATTTGAAAATTCTTGGCATGCGAGACGGCCGAATATATTTTTTTATCATTTATTAGCACTACCGGATAAATCCAATCACCTACTGTGCGAATATTCCGAAGTTAATTACTTGGTCAATTTAGCTGAGAACACCTCCTTGCCAGCAACAATGAAACACGTCGCGAAAGAAAAATATCATTTGTTTCCAACACAAAGATCCTATGAAGTTCATTCTTGTCTGAATTAATAAAGAATGTAATCGAGTATCACTGTTTTAATTTCCAAGGTCAGACGGCATTTATTGCTAATTTAGCGAGTGACAAATGTGTGGAAAAAGAGATTGATTTTGTTTCAGACACAGATTGGAAATGTGAGGTGAAAATTTTACTGTCGCAACTGTAAAATTGCGTAGCCTGGAAAGTAAAATCACTTCAAGGTCATTTTTAGGTCAAGTCAGCCGGTGCTGCACAAGTCTGAGATAAGTTTTGGAGATGATGGAACTTCGAAATTATAAAAAAAACCTGCAACTACCCTGAAACTAGGCAGTGACGGATTCAGACTGCATCGTAAGAGGGGGCCCGATTGAATGGGGAGGGGGGGTGGGAGGGGGAGGGGCAAGGTAAAAATGTTAGAGAGTTTCGGCATTTTGGGCCTTAACTTTTGTCTTGATAAGGCGGGGAGGGAGGGGTGGAGCAGGGAGGGAGGGGTGAGGCGAGGGGGTGCATCCCAGGATACCCGCTTGCTTGGAAAACACAAAAACAAATGTTATTTCAGTAACGGGTACCGCTATCAGAAATCGTTCGAAACAGCATGAGTTCGAGATAGGAAATAGAAATAGTACACAAGCGAAATATTCAAGCCGATAGGTCAACATGCTGATTGCATTCAAGATGGCGAAATTATTTTATCGAAAAGCGGCCAAGATCAAAAAGAAAAAAATCGTTTCGTAAAATATAAGAAACAATTTACAGCACCTAATGCAAGTGCTGCTCAAGAGCTTTCATTCGAATGGTCTCAGACTTACAAATACTTTATACAATATAACAAACAGCAGCACGGGAAAGTATTGATCAAATGCTTTCATTTGAAGGGTCACAGTTTGGGGTTTCATCACGCCCAGCCCACAAATTCAGCCTGTTTCAATCGTTCAGATGGTAGGTCTCCGCGAAGGCCTGAGGGGGGTACTCTGGAAATTTTATGGAAAATTATGGGAAAACCATACCCTTCACAGCGGCACATACCTATATAGCTCATATATGGGAGTACCCCCTCCCTCCGGGCGCGAAGGGAAGATTGCGAGCGGAAAAAGGGCAAGTATCCCTCTCGGCTAGCTCTCACAATATTCTTCCTTTCTGGCGCCGCATTTCCTGCGCCGCTTCACTATCTGAACGCCAATAACAGGCTATCACAAACTGGGAAGTTAGAACCATTCTACACTGTAATCGGCGGTTCGATTGTGGGAGTGAAAATTAATTAATCGAGACAGTGTCTCAAATAAGAGGCTCGAAGGGCAAAGTGTTCGGCGTCGGCTCGCTTCTCTCGTGGCACGGGCCCGGTTGGGGTGGGGGGGGGGGGGGGTTGGGAGAGCACGGGCCTTGTTGTTGGTGCCCTTTCTCCTCTAGAAAGCCCAGCTGTTCACGATCACGCACAGTACAGATAATCAAATTTAGACAAATCAAGTACTGATACTAACAATATTGCGCTCCTAGAAATGTTCGGCTGGATAGAAATCGTGTCCAGGTCAGATTGTTCGAGAACGTGATCAATATATGTTGTATATCCATTAACCATCGAATGATGAAGCTGGTAATTACAGAAGATAGGAAAAACTTAAAAACTTGCTAAAAATAGTATAACCTTTCCAATTTAATACTGATTTGTTATCAATACTATAACTAATGAGCCAGCTTACTCACCGACACGGGAAATTGCGGAGTTTGTACCCGCCCACTTTGAGGCTTTTTATACCCATACACTGCGTAAAAAAATGTCTGATCCATATACCGGGTGGTTTCACTAACATCTTATTCGTGAATTTCTTTTGTTTGTTTGTGTTTGTTTGTTCAATTTTTAAAATAGTAGTAAGATATTTTACCATTCCTTATTGGTCTAGATGTGTCATCTTTATCAGAAAGTCAGTTATTTCACCTTAAAAGTGAAATCATTCTGCAAAGGACCGCAAACGATAATGCTGCAAACGATATACGTGGGATCTATTGTATGTTATTTCACCTTAGCTTGTACCCTAATTGAAATAGCCTGTTCATTACAGGCCTAAAAAAGAAACACTGTCCTGGCTGATATATCGTGTTTTCATGATTATGGCCAGGAGCTTGCTGTAAGCTTACTTTATTATCTTAAAGGGACACTGTCCTGGCTGATATATCGTGTTTTCATGATTATGGCCAGGCGCTTGCTGTAAGCTTACTTTATTATCTTAAAGGAACACTGTCCTGGCTGATATAGCGTGTTTTCATGATTATGGCCAGGAGCTTGCTTTAAGCTTACTTTATTATCTTGAAATTAGAAGAAACCATCGCCAAAAGTGAAAGAAACAAAGAAATATTAACTAAACAGACAAAATAACGGCTAGAAAAGTCTTAATTTCACAAGAATGGCAAGTTGATTTATTGACAGGCGGTCAATAAAACAAATTTCATGAACTGTAATCCACTTCAATCCTTGCAATCCTGTACTTTATCCCCAAACTACCGCTTTTGTTTTGCTCTATAGAATCTTTTTATCCAACCAAGTTGTATATATGGTGGCATTTGGCGATATAACGTGGAAATAAGCTAAGCAAAATTTTGCTATTTCGTAGGGACAGGGGGTGGGCGGTCGGGGAGCAGCTAAAAATCGGCGCGCGAACGAACGGAGAAAAAGAGGGGAGACTACCCCCACCCCCCCCAATCTCCGTCGGCAGTCGCGATGTTTTCCTTTGCGCGCCGCCTATATCCTTCGCTCCCCACTAATTAACTGAACGCGAACAGGCTATAATTAAAGTCTACTTCTACTCTACCCTTGTATTTCTTTTTAGTTTTAATCTACTAGCGTTTTATCACGAATCTGCTGTTCTCTTATTGACTACCCTACTCACTATCTATCCTGTTGTATAAAGTGAGTGTGTGCGGTTGTTATTTATATCATTATTCAATAAAAACCCGAGCCTGTCTTGTTGTTAAGTTTTGAACGTCCAGTAGATTTATACTAAAACAATTACATTATTCGCTCTTGATTTCTATGCGTGATAGTTGATTCGGGCGAAACGCGATAGAAATCTCGAGCTCACCAGTTCACAGTCGAACTTCACCTCTAACTCGTAAGGGAACACTGAGTCCACGTACACACACACAAACACTATATTTTTTCACCTCTCCTAAGCGGAGACACTCCTAAACGGCGGACATTTGAGAGGTGTCAACTTTCGACTTGCGGGGTGGGGGTAGGAACTCTCATATATAAAAATGACGGGGTGGGGTGAGCGTCGCTTAGTGTACTAAAACTTGAAATGTCTACCGTTTTACAATGTTAGAATCATCTCGGTACCTTTTAGGGTATTAAGCTGAAAAAAATTGCAATGTGTTGTTTTAGAAATAAATTAAAAATAAAATAAATTCGAGCCACGCCCATAAAACGCGATTCTGCTGCCTTTTAGGGGTCTTCAAAAATTTCCGACGATCATTCCCGTCATTTTTATATGGGATTCCCCCCAATCGGGTGTCAAGTTGCGCTGTTTTCTCAAAACATTTGCCTATTTAGACTTCAGATTTTACCCTTTTTTCTACTGGAATCTAGATATCGAAAGTTTCTCTTTTGTTTTTAGTTTCAGATCAACAATAAATGCTGCTGCTTATGTCGTGTAGTCTCGTTTATCTTTATCGTTATAGATCGCGTGCTATAATAAAATATAATATATATAAAACTTTTTAAAAATCACCAGGTTGCAATATGAAACCGCAATAGGAAACAGCACACGAACGAAAATGAAAACTGAAACAGGTGCTGACATTATTATTCGTTGTACCCTCAAGGGTTTAAAGCGATATAACACACTTGCAAAGGGTTATGAATAAACGCTCACCTATTCAAAAGAAAAATAACATTTACGAAATTTTATGCTTGTGAAAACTTCGGCTGAGCTTCGATAACCTTCGGGAAGCTTCGGTATTCTTCGGAAATCTCTGTACCGTGAACATCGAGGAAGTGGAATTAAAATTTCTTATAAATAAATTGTTAGAATATAAGGGACTTTGAGTGTATCTTTCATGTTTGAAGGGTAGTTCACTCATCAAAATTGGTTGCTTTTGTCGTAACTCGCTTCTTTCCTATTCAATTTTCCCTGGATTCCGTCGGTAATATGGCATGGAATGTTGTATTCTATGGTTAACTTGCCCGGTTAACTTGGCATACTTCAGACAGGAGTTTACGTTTTTATTCTCAAAAGCGGCTAAAATCAAATAAAAAAATCCCTCATTGCATTCACGCGAATATTGAATAACAAACAGCACCATAGGAGAGCACTGCTGAAGAGCTTTACTTTGAATAGTCACAAAGTGCCGGGATTTCGTCTGCAGCATCTTATGAACGAAGGGTTGAGCAGGACTAGAACAAGGGTTTAACATAGCTTAGTTTAACCACATGTCTTTATGTAGTGCCGAAAGTTGCAAATTTTAATGTTCTTATAAATGCTCAGAAGCCGCGCTAATTAAGAGGTTGGTTTGAAAGCAAGCCGGATATTTTTCTGTAAAGAAAGTCTGGCGCGTTGGAAAACTGGAAGTCCACTGTGGGTTGAAAATATCAGTAATATTAGTCGCTGATGTCGATCACCTTGTGGCATAAAAAAAAATGGTTGAAACTTACTTTTAAAGCTTGGGATTCTTTCTTGCCTCTCATTGATTCAGAATGGAATTTGTCGTGATAAGAGATGATCCTACCACCATAGCCTTGAGCAAATAAACGACTGTCTTGTTATAATTTAATCGTTGAATGAAACAGGCGTCAACAGACAAAAGAAGTTGACTGATACACCTGCCGTGTAAGGGGATCTGACACTTGGGAGTCGTAAAGTCTCTGTTTTGAATGTAACCGATCTGCCTCTATCGTTTTCTTTCAGCGTTTGTCTCCTTAAAAACAACAAGTTGTTGACAATCTACTAAATGGATCCAGAAAGATCGGAACGAAAACTATCGCTCGCACGTTCCTTCTCCGGGTCCTTGTACTAGGTTGTCAATGCACATGGCTTGATCGATTCAGTTTGTCAGACGGTGCAATATGGTACATCGTTCTGCCTTCTCAGTCAGGCAGTCATTAAATCCATGGTAACCATACAATTAAAATACATGCAATATTTTTACAACACCTATTCTGTGGTGCTGTTATTCTGAATGTTTTACTAAATGAAACATGACCATTATTTTGTCTGTTTCGACACCACAAGATGGACTGGCGGTACTTTCAAAAGACTTTCGTTTAATTTAACTTTGCGTGGAGGAAATTGCTCCATTTCAAATAGCACTTTAGCGTGTGTGTTTTTTGTTCAGACAATTTTGGGGTTTCATGTGGTGTTTTAAGATCTTTTTATTGTCCGCCATATCGACGCCATGGTTATTTATCACGTGAGTGTTACCGAGAAATTCTGTTACGGCGTATAACTTATAACTGAGGAAATTAAAAGCCCCAAAGAGAATCTGTCCAGGATTTAGTGCAGATTAATTATTGTCAAATGGATGAAAAACAAATGTGTTTTAATCAGGGTCCAATATTGCTCCTGGTTTGGAGGGTAGCTATACACATTCGGTCGGCGATAACCAGGCTCTAGCTTTTGTTGGTAGCCGGCACTTCTCAAAATCTTAACATCATCAGTGTCAGCGTTTATTCAATTGTGTAATATTTTAAGTATATCTCACGCATACTTAGCTCTAAAAACATTGCTGAGAATCGACAAGTTGTGGCAATTAGCGTGGCTAAGCGGATAAAACTAAGATGAGATGTTTTATCGGCTTAAAAATAAACCCATAATCACCCGGATCTTGTCTGCCTAAGTATAGCGTTTCTGCCGTAATATTCTCCACACCTTCATTCCAAATTATTTTGTCGCATCATCCCGTCCACTGAATAATTTAAAAATTATTCGTAACTACTGTCGTAAACTTCATGTTACAAACCGTGCTGACGAGACCCAACCAGGTGGAAACAGCTCTCCACGGTTGCATTTTGGCTTTTAGTTTGGGCTCTATCATGTCGTTGTCGAGTATCAGCCTTGCTTACTTTATTTGTATTCACATTTTTGACTGATTAGATCTTCTCTAGATCCCACGTACACCAGCAGCATTTTCGTTCGCGGTCCTTCGCTTTTTATTCACAAATTTAAAGATGCAGAGAATCACAACACTACTATAAATTATGTGGTATTAAACTTTCTTTCCGGATCTCCTTATAAAAGGAAGAGATGCTTAAGTACTAGACGTCACTCACGGTGTAAAACATTTCAAAATGCAGGGCTAGTGTAACGGAAGTTAAAGGCAGATTTAATGGCCAATATTTCGACTCTACAGGGTGAGCGTATATAGGGGTGAAATTTTTCCTCCTATTAAAAAAGACCCGCAAAAATGCTATAAAAGTCGCTGCGATCGACGACATCTTTCCTCACTAGACTCGGAACAAAGCAAACATTTCCATGAATGTTGGATGGGTAGTAGTAGTTTATTTATTCTCCAAAAATTACCGGGCAAATGTCACTCCAGGGCATGATGACGACGTTCATCAGTCTATGTGATATAACATATGGCTCCATGAACAGAAAATTGCTAAATAAAAGGTTTCAATATTTTCGTCGCGTGCCCTTCATTGCAGTCCCTTATTTCTGGTTCTACTCGTGATGTGTAATTATTTCAATAATCAAGTATATTCTACAGGCGTGATTATTTTTGTGAAAAGACTACCAGCACGCAATCCATAACCGTACAAATTATCAATCATCTTAGAAGCGATCGGTATTTTAAGAGATCAAATCTCCTCGGACTCACGTGTTACATGAAGCAGCAGGATTTCGGGTGTCCTTGATAAGGGTACGACAGTTCTAGATCTGTAGTCATGAATCCAGAATCAGTTTCTCGGACATTAGAGAGATTAATCATTGGTTGGTCATATGATCTGAGCTTTGGTATGCTTGCCTTAGACGGCGTCACAACCTCGTTCGACCCTGGAATGAGGCAAAATGACGTTTCCCGCCGGATTGAGGGAAAATGACAAAATCGACATGCCTTCCTCTTTTTCTTGGGAAGGTTCGTTCTTGGAACGAGACGAGAAAAACATAGCATGTTGTACGTGCTAGACGGCGTCACATACAACCTCGTTCTCAGGAAAAGAGAGGACCCTGGAAATGAGGCAAGATGACGTTTCCCTCCGGATTGCGGAAAAATGGCAAAAAAGACAGCTTCCCGTTTTTTCCGTGTGCTGGTTCATTCTTCAAACGAGACGGGAAAAACATAGCATGTTGTACGTGCTTAGATTCGGCGTGGGGAGCGAAAAGCAGGCGACGCGAGAAGAGGAAATATGTGAGCACTTTCGATAATTTCCTTCCGTTCGAAATACATTTTGAATTTTGTCTCGCGCGTGTGCGCCACCTTTCGTTCGCTCCCCACAAAACGTCTGAAACGGCCTAAAGCGGCCTTCACACGACACGCTAAAGTTGGCGAACTCGTGTTGGCAAACTCAAGTTGGCGTGTGTGAAAGACACAACAGTTGGCAAACATCATTGGCAAACTGTTGGCAAACATGTTGGCAAATATTGGCAAACATGTTGGCAAACATGTTGGCGAGCAGTTTGCCAACTGTTGTTATGTCTTTCACACACCGTGACACACACCAACATTAGTTTGCTAACTTCAGTTCGTCGTGTGAAGGCCACTTAAAATACAAAAGCGAAACAATCAAGCGCCTGAGTACTCTCGACTGAACCCTTTTCTATTCTCCCCATGAAAAGTGAGAAGATTTGGGTACAAGTTTGCGCGTCCGTTTGTTTTTGTGGTTGAACTGGATAAGAAACCTGGCACAGTTTACATGATGCTCAATACATCCAACAATGTTGTCTTTACCTCGAAACATAGGTCTGTTCCTCTTTAGATATATTTTCTTTCAATGGGGCTAAAAGGCGGCGATATAACGCAAATAACGTACTTGTTTTTATGTTTTTTGTTTTTCACTAAAACTGATATAGAGTCATCGCCAGAGGCGCCATTAAGGAATTCTCCCAATATTTTAATGATTTCTATTTTTTACGGAAACTGACCGATAAACTGCAGCGGCAATACAACGTCACTGTATTGAGTAAATGAGTGATTCAATATTAAGGGCATTTCTCAAAATGACGCCGGTATTGTAACTCAGTCACTATATCAGTTGCGTCTAGTGGACAATTAACTTAGGCGCGCAGTTCTTGTCGCTTTGCCGTGTCAGCTGTTTTTTTTTTTTTGTCACCAAATACGAAGATGCAAAGCAGGGGCATTTAACGCCTGTTGTCATACAAATTATTTACTCAGCAAACTGAGTCATGATTTACTAATCTGTCTTGTTCAGTTTACTGCACCCGGCTGCAGTTCTTCGGTTGAAAGTACCTTTTTCAGGAGCTTGCTTCATGCTGTTTCGGTACCAGTTTTTAATTTCTATTTATTTACCGTGCTGTGATGAAACCAATCTACCCATTTTATTAATAACAGGAAAAAGGGCTTAATTTTCATTTAACCCCTCCCCGACGCCTGCTACGCAGGCTAAATTCCCGGGGAGGGGGGGGGGGGGGCTCTCATATAAAAGTGGTGGGGATGCTCGTTGGAAATTTTGAATTAAATCACTAAAAGGGACCAATCTGGGCGTTGCCCAAGCTTTTTTTGACCCCTAATAGAGACCATTTTAAAACACAGACAAATAAAAATTGCAGTGAGTTTTTACGTGCAACCCTAAACGAGCCTTTGACGGCTAAATATAGTGGCGTTTTGCCCAGAACACCCTAAGTGAGACCAAAACCCGAAATTTACACCCCTAAGTGAGACGACGAGTATCCCCGCCCCTTTCATATGGGAGTCCCCCCCCCCCGGGGGGGAGCTAAATTTTCAGTACTCTGTATGCTTTAATTAATATTTCTCAAGACGTTTTCGGCACCAGGAAAAAGGAAAGCAGGAACGGAACTTAGCTTTCCTGTAGTGGCGCAAATGATTTTCTAAGCTGTCTGGTTTTTGTTCGACACTGCATTTTTCTCTATATAATTCCTGTTTATTTACCTTTACTCCGACGAATCCAATTTTCAATTTTAATTGGAAAAGAGGCTTAATTTTAAACACCCTTCCTCGGGGGATATCTTGTATGTTTCGATTGTTTTATGCAAAGAAGTAGTCATTGTTATGCCGGAGTTAAAACCGCTCTGTCAGCCATTTTTAGTATCACTTTGTAGAACGAAAAGTCATTTGCATCAATATAGAAGATTACGACTAATGGTCTAGTTTTGTTAACTGGAAAAAAAACTTAAAATGGCCAAGATAGATGGATTGCAAGATAAAAAAGTCGGCCCAACTTTTTAAATGTCTTGGAGAATTGGTAACCAGCGCTCACTTGATAACAAGAAACTGCTTACTGTTTTTTAGTAAAATCCATATTTCATACATATTTCATGCTTTATACACCAAATTAAAGAAACGTCGTCAGGTGAAAAGCATAAATGTAAAATAACACGGCAAACTGATCCGTACGGCGGAGAAAAGATTGACTCAAGAAAAATAAAGTAAAATAAAAGATGTATATTTTGTGCCCGATATTTCGGTTTGAAACACAAACCTTCGACGGGGGCTAAAATAAAAATGAGTATATACGTTAATATCGTTACAATTTAAAAAGTTTAAAATATGGAACCAAGAAACATGATAGGTTACTACATTGACAGGTAAATAAAAAAGCGTCCTATGATAAACTGACAAATATAATAGTTGACTAAATAATGACAGGCAGTTTGAAAAACATAAACCATGAACGATGCGACCCAAAGGTTTACTGGAAAGTTGGAAAAATTAATCTTCGTCTATGACAGAGTACACATTGTATTAACACAGGATGCATAAATCATGCTCTAAAATGTCTCAAACAAAGAAAACATCTTGACATGTTTAATACTAAGCTTGCCAATGCTGCCTACCCAGAATCCCATTCGGTCTCATCGCAGGGGCGGATCCATGATTTTTCTTAGGAGGGGGTGCACCTCTAAGGAATGACGTAACTGAAGGGTGACGTAAACAAATTTTAAAAGCGAACAACGCAGACTAGGTCATCTCGGGGGGGGGGGGGGGAGTGCGCACCCCCTGCACCCTCCCCCTAGATCCGCCCCTGCATCGTTCATGGTCCTTGCTTTTCGGCAATGGTCAACGTTTCTTCAATTAGGTGTATTGGCGGGAGAACCTTTGCCCAATAAAATGCTGAGCAGTCAGTGTTACGTCAGAGCCTTCCCAATCGGCGTAATACCAATTATCCTAAGCGAATTCCATGATATAAATTGAGTTGCTATTGAGAATTTGGTAATAAATCAGGACCAGCAGTATTAGGGGGTGATAATCGGAAAGTTTGAAAGGAACCCCTACAGATTGATTTTCACCAATTCTTTTGAAAAGTTGTTCCTCTCAGCATATTTTTCTGTCTTAATAGCAAACCTCTAGTTTTAACCCATAAATTTCCTAAACAGTATAACGATTACCCCCATCGCTTTTATATGGGAGGCTTCCCGGGGGGGGGGGGTTACCGTTGGGGTAACCTGTGAACAGGCCCACTTTCAGCCGTAGCGTTCTTTTTCCTCTTTTGTCGTCGCTCTTCCCGCAGGGAATGGTTTAAAGTGATGCCTTAAAATTATACACTATTTTTGTACGTTTTTGTTATAAAGTATCTTCAAAGGTGTCAAAGTAACGCGGATGAATAACGCCAGGAAAGCCTAACACTGTGTTAAAACTGTGACTTTGTTTAATATACGTCGCCCGGTTTTTGATATGGATCAGAACGAAATCAAATAGACAGATTAAATAATCCATAATTCAGTTTTTGCTCACTTGAGTAATTTTACAAGAACCTAATCTTTAGAGAAAATTGCGTTTTCTAAGTGATAATTTTTTCCTACGATGTGCGATTAAAACGCCGCTTTTGGGATTAATTAAAATTATCGGATTTTTAAGCCTTTTGGATCGGCGACTTACTGTCTAAATGGCCAATACAGTCTAAAGAAAACCTGTAAATTGCCGCTCTGTGTTGGATTAAAACAAAAATTAGATTTTTGCTATCCTTATTCTTGAGCCGGGAGCTTAAACGGATGACTAAAGCTTTCACTTTTATCATCCGTAATCGTCGGCGAAATAAACGGAATCTTACAAAACTGGCCCTTATGAATTTGTAGTTAACGTGTCCGCTGTAGTATTGTATTGATCAAAGGTTTATAAGTAGAGGTCGTTATTTCGAAATTGTGCGATGTCATTACGCAGACACTTATTTCTGGGTCAGTTAATCCTTTAACTACCAATAGTGCCAAAACTAGAAAAACGTTCAAGGAAAATCCCAAATTTCATTTTGTAGAATATTGAAAAACAAATGGTACCATGGAAAAGTACTGCTGAAGAGGTTTCATTTGAATGGTCACACCATAGGATTTTGTCAGCAGACTTATGTTAAAAGTTAGAACTACACTACTCCGTAATTCACTCTGATGTTGAAAGGGTTAATCATGCTGTATTGGCCCTTGAACAAGTACTCATCAGTTAAAATTCAAAACATCATTGTGTTTTAATGGTTCGATTTAAGAGTTTTCACGATTAACTTACACGAAACACGCTTGGTTCATTGAGCATAAAAATAATCCCACGCCATCTATGCCCTGTTATTAGTTTTATTTAAATTTTGTGGTTTTCAAACCAGTGTTTTTAACATGATTGTTATTAGATGCACGAGGTTTCTTTGTTGCGATTTTATAAACTATCAGTTTATATATTTAAAGCTAGGCGCTTGATTTACTGAGAAACCTCGGAAAAAAAACTCCTGTTTGACTGAATGTGTTTGTTACAAGTAGTGTCGATTGTAATTTTATAGTTACAATCATCGTTTAACTTTATACCCCTTTAGTTGGCGAACAAAGAGAGAATGAAACATTTAACCACAATGCATGGGAACCAGATGTGTGTTTTCTCTATTCTTTGATTATCGAATCATCACTTGACAAAGAATTTTGAGATTACGCCTTGCCTCAAGCGCACTTTAAAAACTCCATTTGTCATTTATCTTGTCAAACGCTCAAGGAAGACACGAACATAAAAAACCGAAAAACCCGACAATTTACTGACGCCTTTTTTGTTTTAAACAACCGTTTTATGCGCTATCCGTTCTTTGTGATGTAAGCTACGCCGTACTACTTAGATTTTTAAGGCAAAGGGTTTGTCACAAAACCCAAGTAGTTGTGATATTTGTTTAACTTCAAATTGATAATTTGAAATTGCAGCACATAGCTCCAATAACCTTCCCAAATGACTGATGGTGAAGCAAGTTGAAGTTTTTTTAGTTAAAAGTCAGTAGGCTTACCTTCGTGTCCTTAATCGCCGAAGCTTTTAGAAGAAAGAGAACTTCACAGCTGGGGCTTGTGTAGAAACGTTGTACCTCTTTGTGTTCACTCGGCTGGACTACAATGCGCTTGCAAAGTGAGTAGTTGAGCACCTCATTGGGTGAAAAGAAAATTAATCTTTGAGGTTTATGATAATTTGCATAATCAGCTGTGTGGGTCCTGTTGAAGAAGCTATTAATCTCAGAGACTAGTAGATCAATCAACGCGATATTGCTTGTTTGAATAACATGAATTGCATCCAGGAAGTAGATTTACATAAACTCGTGTTTCAGTTCCACTTTGTCGACCGCAAAACAAAAGGATCGTTCAGTTCCGAAGACACGAGAGGACAAATTTGTTTCCATCAGCGTCAGGAATAGATCTCAGCGAACCACTTATCACTTGTTATTAAATTAACGCTCAATAATATTAATGGCCGTTCATCCAGACGATCTTTCAATATCCCGTGCTATTTTGCTGTAGGTCGGCCACAGAAAGACCGAAATAACACTCAGTTGGTACGGTATGTGAAGGTGTTGATTTTTGTCTGAAAATCGTGCCCAATAGCTGGCCGCGATCATGCGATCAGTCTGGCAGTTCTCTCGCTACGTCAACGATTTGTTTGCTCATCCATTTGCTTTTCGATTGAACAAGTTTGACTGGTGACAGGCCAATACACCTCACAAACATCGCTTTATTTATTTATTGATTTTGTAGAAAGCCTTTAAATTGTTGCTGACGGCGAATATGTTTTCTTAACACGCGATTACAAGCGACAAATCAAAACCTGGAGATCGTTCTAATATCGGAATCATGATTGGCCGACTCAAGTGTGATTGACAGCGAAAGCTTTGTTGTGGCTTTTTATAGACATTCCTAACAAATAAATTCGACCAAGTACTTCAATAAAAGTTTAGTTAGTTTATCAACATTTACCGTAATATTTCCACGCATTGTGTCTAGTTGCTTGTGCGAGAATTAGTTTTAAAAGCCCTGACACTACGTTTTGTCCGCAAAGATTACATCTTTTATTACCATGGCGTTCCTGTGTTTCATTCTATTGTGAAACGTGGTCAAGGGATTAAAAATGTTGAATGAAATTAAAAAGTCATCAAGAAAACAACCGCAGTTATGCTCACAACAATGACTAATATCCAAATAAAGTTTTGCGGGTTTAATGTTTGCAAGTTTTGTGATTCTTACATGCAAACATTCCTTTCAGTTGAAACACCAATTCGAACCAATATCAGTAGCCACCGTGAAAACCAACTATAGATTCACTGCCCCAAAATAATTTGCTCCACCCCTAACTTAAAAAAACAGTGCCTATATAATAAAGATGTTTGTCACGGGAAAATGCCCCGTCCTCCTCTCTTGTACCCTCCCAATATTAAATTTTGTGGTCATTTGAATGCAGTGACGTTTGTTGGTTTTGTTCTAGTATTTCCGTTACAGGTGAGGAATGGATCACCCGGTAATGTATTGGCCCAATCCATTATCCGTTTTCAACAAAGTGATGTCTTTGGAATCACAAAAATCAATTCTCATTACAATATATCAGCGCCTTTTGTGCTACTTGGCACAACATGGAAAGGAAACAGATAAAAGACTATATCAGCTTCTAAAAATCGCAAACATTCCGGATTCAGTCAAATACGCATATTAAAACTTCCCATACTATATGTTATATGATAGGCAATAATTGCTGCAACTTTTAAGGACCTTTAATTCAAGCTGTTGTGTGTGTATTTACAACTTAGCTTCGTATAATGTCTGAACATAACAATAGTTCGGAAGGGAGTGGTTCTAAGACGGAAGGCCGGGGAAATTGCGTGTTTCTGCAGTGTTACAGAAACTGCACGGAAAGAAATTGATAAAAATAAATAAACTAACAGACAGGGCCCAGTTGTTCAAGGAGTGGATAACGCTATCCACCGGATAAATCACTATCCAGTGGATAAACGTTAACAAAACCCATTGCGCTATCCAACGAATAGGACAATCACATGACTTTTGGAGGGCATATAGTTTATTGTGGCCCGAGTAGCATCATTTGCAGGGCAGTGCGAGGGTGCAAATGATGCTACGTACCGCACGACGCACTAGGCATAGCTGGTCTTGTTTCAGTATAGAACGTACAATACAATATTTTTATTCAACTCACACAAGATCTTACAGAAAAGGAAAAAGATAATAATTTAAAAATAAAACTAGATTATAGATATAAAAAAGGAAAACCAAAGAAAAAAATTAACAGGTAGAATTCGTGAGTTTGGAGCATCCAAATAGCTAGAGCTAATCGAGTGGATGACCCAAAGGGAAAACTGAGTACATAGAAAAATAAGATTTAAATTACATAAATTAAGTTAAAACGTATTTCTTCATGAACTAATAATATTAATTTAAGTATTTAATGTATCAAAAAAACTCATCGTAATTATTGGTCATAGAGTTCTTAATAGTTTTACGAAATGAGGAGAGAAAAGGAATTTGTTTAGTATTAATTGATAGAGAATTCCAAAGGCGTGAACCAGTATAGCGA